>BDMV01000006.1:33250452-33638805 GCA_008326285.1 Oryza officinalis | reverse complement strand
AGAAGATGGTTGGAATTAATCAAGGATTATAATCTCGGTATACACTACCACCCTGGAAAAGCAAATGTGGTCGCCGACGCGTTAAGTCGCAAGACCTACTGTGCTACCGCCCTAGTTTGGCCAACACGGGATGACCTGTGTCGAGAAATCGAGAAGTTGAAAGTGACCGTGGTTCCCACCGGAGACCTTGCCAGTCTTACAGTGCAACCTACCCTAGAAACTCAAATTCGAGAAGCGCAACGAGAAGACGAGGGTATGAAAGAAATGAAGGATAAGATCCGTAAGAAAAGACTCAAAGGCTTCACCATCGACGACCAGGATACTGTTTGGTTCGGATCCCGCATCTGCGTGCCAGCCAAACAGGAATTAAAGGACCTCATTCTGAGAGAGGCTCATGAGTCAGCGTACTCCATCCATCCAGGGAGTACCAAGATGTACCAAGACATCAAGGAATACTTTTGGTGGGCTGGAATGAAGCGAGATGTTGCAGAGTATGTAGCCTTATGTGACATCTGCCAAAGAGTAAAGGCTGAACATCAGAAACCCGCCGGTTTGTTACAACCCCTCCGAATTCCCGAGTGGAAATGAGAGGAGATCGGTATGGATTTCATTACTGGTTTACCAAGGACCCCTAGTGGGTATGACTCCATCTGGGTAATCGTGGACCGCCTAACCAAGGCAGCTCACTTTGTACCAGTGAAAACCACCTACGATGGGAAAAAGCTGGCAGACCTGTACATGACCCACGTGGTTTGCCGATACGGTTGCCCAAAGAAGATTGTGTCGGATCGAGGCACTCAGTTTACCTCAAGATTCTGGCAACAGTTGCACGGGGCAATGGGTACCAATTTAAATTTCAGTACTGCCTACCACCCGCAGACAGATGGGCAGACAGAACGAGTTAACCAGATCCTGGAGGACATGCTTCGGGCGTGTGCCTTGGACTTTGAAGGCACATGGGATCGCTGTCTCCCTTACGCCGAGTTCTCCTACAACAACAGTTACCAATCCAGTATCCAGATGTCCCCAAATGAAGCCCTGTTCGGATGAAAGTGTCGCACCCCGTTGTGTTGGAACGAGGTAGGCGAAGCGCAAGTGTTTGGACCTGACGTTCTAAAGGAAGCTGAAAAGCAAGTCAAGTTGATTCGAGACCGCCTGAAGATAGCTCAGACCCGACAGAAAAGCTATACAGATAATCGGAGACGTGATCTCGAGTTTGCAGTGGGAGATCACGTATACCTGCGAGTGTCTCCACTCCGGGGTCTAAAGAGGTTTGGGATGTCCGGCAAGTTAGCTCCTCGCTATATCGGTCCCTACCTCATCACCGCCAGACGCGGCGAAGTTGCCTACCAGCTCGAGCTACCAGAAGGACTGACCGATGTGCACAATGTGTTCCATGTGTCCCAGTTAAAGAAATGTCTCCGTGTTCCAGAGGAACAAGTTCCCTTGGGAAGCATAGAACTGGAGAAGAACCTAACCTATAAGGAGAGACCAATCAGAGTTCTTGAAGAGGCTGAACGTCAGACTCGAAGAAAGACCGTTAAGTTCTACAAGGTGCAGTGGAGCAACCACTCAGAGGATGAAGCAACTTGGGAACGCGAAGATCTTCTCCGTGCCCAGTTCCCGGAGCTGCTCCCTTAGGTGCTGAATCTCGGGGACGAGATTCTTGTTAGGGGGGTTGGTTTGTAACGCCCGTTTTGTCACGGCGTTAGCGGGAAAACTAATCTGCTAAAAACCCTAATTGCGAAAGTTTGCTCTTCGAATGAGTCTTGTTGTGTGCCAAGGTCTCGTGTTTCCCCTCCCAGTTCAATCCCGGAGAAAACCGCGAAATCGGAATTCGATTCCGAACCCTAAATCCCTCCAAAACCCCAATTCCCAGAAAGTCTAATTTACCTCCATCTGCCCTCGAGCCGGATTCTTCTCGGCCTGCCCTTTTTCTCCCCTGGGCCGTCTCCCGGCCCAGCTCTCCCGCTGCCTGCCTCGGCTCGCGCCCCCTCTTGCTGGGCCGCGTGCCGCCTCGGCCCAGTCGCCTGCCCGGCCGCCTTTTTCCCCCGCTGGGCCGCGCCAGGCCGCTCGGCCCGCGCGCGCTGGGCACGCGCGCCGCACGTGCCGAGCCGAGAGAGACAGAGCGCTCTGCTCTCTTCTCTCTCTCTCCCGCTCCCGTTGTCTCTCTCCCCGTTCTCTCCCCTTCTCGTCGGCGCCGTCCGTCCCGTTCCGTCGCCACCGACCGCCGCCGTCGTCAGCCGGGCCCCTGCGCCGCTGCTCGAGCGCGCGCGCGCCCTCTCCCCCCCCCCCCCTCTCCGCTTTTTTCCCCTTCCCGTTTCGGCAAGGGGGCAAGGCCCCTTTTTCTTTGCCTTTTTCCCCTTTCCCGACCAGCGCCGGCGTCACCCTGCCGCGCCGCCTTGTCCGCTTGCGCCGGTCCCCCGCTCCGCCTCTCGGCCGCACCGCCTATCCCGGCCGAACCGACCTAGCGCCCCTACAAGAACCCCCCCCCCTCGCTCGGCCGCCATTCCCTTTCCACCACCGAGCACCCCTCTCTCCACCGTGCCGCTGCCGCCGTCGTCCGTGCCGCTCGCCGCCGCACCAAGGACGCCGGAGGGAACCCCGGGCGCCTCCTCCCCCTCTTCCTCGGCCCGAGCCGAGCTGCGCCACGCCCGCACCGCCGCCCCTCCGTCCCGGTCACCGTCCCTCCCGCGCGGTAACGCTCCCCCTCTCTGCTTTCCGCCCCCTCCGTGCTCCCGTGTTCTAGGTCGTCGATTTGCCGTGTAGGACCCCTCTCCGGCCGTCGTCGTGACCGCCATCCCCTCTATCGTCCTCTCCCCGCCCCGGCGCCGTTACCCCCCCTTTCCTTTTCTCCCCCGTCGGCGTCGGCTGTCGTCTCAATCCGCCGTGGTCGCGCCCCGTTCCGATCCGAGCCGTGGGCTCGTTCTCCCTCTCTTCTCTCTCTCCACCGGCGCCTACCGACGCCGTCCGCCCCCTCCGGCTCGCCGCCCTCGCCGGAGCACGCCGCCGACCGCCCGCGAGCTCCCCCTTTTTTTTTCCCCTCTCGGTCCGACGTGGTGTCCACGTGGGCGCCACGTCCGCTCGCCCCGGCCCCACGGGAGACCGGTCAAACCCCCGATTCATCGGCCGGGCCGCGCTGCCAAGCCGGCCTCGGCCTCCTTCCCTTTTCAAGCCCAGTCAGCCATCGGCCCCCCCTCTCGCGCATCGGCCGGGCCGCGTGGCCAGGCTGGCCATTTGGGCCTCCTTGCCGACCGGCCCAGTCGGCCCCTCGGCCACTCGGCCTTTTCGCTCGTGGGCCGCGCCCTCAAGCGCCGGCCTGCTCGGCCCCTGGCCATCGGCCTCCGGCCCATCGGCCGCTAGGCCCATCGGCCACTTCCCCCCCCCCGCGTGCCGATCGGCCTAGGGCCGATCCCTTCGGGCCGTCGGCCCAATTAATTAGGCCGCGCCCATTCAAATCCTTTGGGCTGCCCTTAGCCGCCCAAAATAAAGTCCAATTTCAGTCCCTCCTTCTTTTCTTTTTCCAGGGAATTAATAATTCCTTTTCTTTATTCCAGAAAATCCTTTAATCTTCGGAAATTCATATCTTTTCAACCGTTCATCCGATTAACTCCGTTCCACTTCCAAAATTCCTCAAAAATCGAGATCTATCCAATGGCACGCTTAGTGGTCTTTAATAGGGCTTCTTTTTATCGCTTTGTTGAGTCGTCTCGTTTCGCGTGTAGTCTCGGAGCCCGAAGACCCGCAGTGCGCGGATTTCGAGGAAGAAGCTCAAGATCTCGAGCAAGGCAAGTCACCTTTGATCAATTGAACCCATAATTTAAATTAAGTATTTTGATTTCGCAAACTATGCATGACTTAGGTTACACTTGGCACTCGGCCTCGGTTTGCAATACAACCGGCAGGCCCTACCCATTTGCTGCATTCACCTTCCTTGATATTTGAATACCCTAACACCCTTGTCACCCCTCAGGTGATGCCTCGGTATCCGTACCTCGCGTACGAATATCGAGACTCCCCTCAAACTTTAAAATTGATCACCTGGGTAAAACTTGAGTTTACAAAATGCTTGGAAAACCCGACACTTGGGTCGGTGTCTTGAAAACTAAAGTGAGTTTCTAAAACTCGCGGTACGGGAGACGTACTGGAGGTACGGTCTGCCCGTTCTCGCTCTAAGGACCGATTCCTTGGGAATTACATCCAAGCATATGTCAAGTACGACCACATGGGTGATATGGGACGCCCCTGGCTGAGTAATTAGCTAGGCCAGGGAAATCTTGATGCCAAGGGACAAGTGGATTCGCCGGGGTGGTGTCGGGGAGGACCCCTGGGCTTCCTGGCACAGTATGGTCTGGGACCTAACCTGGTGTTGGTCCGTGGGACCCCTCCCGTTGGCATAAGATGACCCTGAGTCGGCTTTCGAAATGCCTTGTCGTGAAAGCCTCAAGGTCGCCAGACGTGACCGAGGGTCGCGGGCTGGGTGATTCGGGGTTAGTAACGTCGTGTGGGTAAAGTGTACCCCCTCTGCAGAGGTTAACAACTGTTCGAACAGCCGTGCCCACGGTCATGGGCGGATGTGAGGTGATTCCTTAGCGTAGTTTTATTGAACACCTTGTGAACTGCTGTTGGTGTGAGGTTTTCCGTTCTGTGCTTGGTTTAAGGCTGTTGAAGCAGCCGGAGTCGGTGACGATTGGCAGGGAGCCTCTCGTACCGATGTGTTGACTTGTGGCTGTTGAAGCAGCCGGAGTCGGTGACGATTGGCAGGGAGCCTCTCGTACCGAGCGTGTGTGAGTTGTGGCTGTTGGTGCAGCCGGAGTCGGTGACGATTGGCAGGGAGCCTCTCGTACCGGCGTGTGTGAGTTGTGGCTGTTGGTACAGCCGGGTCGGTGAACGATTGGCAGGGAGCCTCTCGTGCCGACAAGAATCAATCGATACAATTTCACTGCTCCGGCCGGAGGAGACGCACTTTCTCGTCCGTGCCGTCGAGAAGCACTCACTTAGTTGTTTCTGAAAGTCTTAAACTAAAATCAATTGTGAAAAATAACTGGCCTTCCCTTGAAGCTTGCATTAAACACTTAATTCCCCTGACTTGCTGAGTACTCCCGTACTTACCCTTGCTCTATATAATTAAACCCCCCCAGTTCCCGAAGACGAAGAGATGGACCCTGCTGATGAAGAGTTCTTCCAGGAGCAAGCAGACTTCGAGCAGTAGTAGGGTTTCGGCCTTCCCCAAGGCTTTGCTTGTGGCTTAGGGCTAGTCTCCGCTTTCCGCTTCCGCCTTCTTGTAATGCTGTTGTGAACTCGGGTTCTGTCCGCAGTTCCAACCTTGGTTGTAATCCTACTCTTAATAAAGAGACCGCTGTGGTTGTGATATTCAGTCTTCCTGTTGTACCAGCGCTATTTCCTGGGACTGGTATAGGCATACAGGTCAATCTGGACCGCCCTACCCTGGTCTCCGCCCGGGGCCCGTTTGGGGCGTGACACTTTCTCTCCGTGCACATATTGATATATTCATATATAATATTTTTATGTGATTACATATGCATGTGAGACTAATGTTTTGTTTGAGCCATATCTTGTTTAGTCTTTTGACATTGAGAACATGGAGATGATGAAGGTATATTTTTGTTTTATTGTCTATATTTGATAATTGCCTTCTATTTTTGTGTAGGATAAGCTCTCAATGTTTCATATTTTTTTATGCATACTCTTGCTTCACACAAAAATTTTGTATGCATACATTTAGGGGAGCCAATCATATACCTTAGTTATTCATGTACTTGATTCAAGTTATTCACTTTCATTTAATTGGGATCTTTACATTTGAACATATATTTGAGTATATGACACTTGTGGTGTTGATTAATACTCATCATTTATTCATATCATTTTGTACATGATCAATTGGTCAACAAGTAAAGGTTGACAACCGAATCATTGGGACTAACAATTTCATTGAGTTGAATGAGAGAAATAAGTCTCAAGATTGAAAAATATGTTGATACTCAAGAAAGATGATGACACCTAACGATGTCAAGGATAACAAAGTGAAGTTATTGAAAATGTGGGGTACGAAGTGGCTACTATGGCAAGACGGTGAAGGAAAAGCGATGCTCGACCGCGATGGACCATACGGTGGTGAAGGGCAAGCAAGGGCTTGGCGCCGACAGACCAAAATCCGGTGGTGAAGGGTGAGTGACGACTTTGTCATGATAGACCGTGTGAGGCCATTTGAAGCTACAAGGAGCCCACATCAATCTTTGAAGAATGTATGGTGAAACGGTTTTGGTGTTGGCATCCCTTAAGACAAATAAAGGAAGATGGCATGAAAGCATTATTATTGGTATAATTCTTTTCCTATTTATATTTGAGTATAAGAATCTCGTACTATTAAAAGGGATGCAACGTCGATGCGTTTGTGTATGTCTCGATGCTCAAAGTGACATATCCTAGTGCTACCTTGAGAGAAACCCAAGTTTTAACCTATCCTTTGAGTAGTTTTAGACCTTTCTTTTGGTTGATTTGGGTAGTCCTCTGAGCAAGCTTTCCATAGAGTCCAAGATCATCAAAAACGGACTCCTGAGAAGAAAGTAATGGCCGTTTTGCTCTCTGGTGCTTTTCTGAAATTCTGAAAAAATTTCGGAAAGTCCAAAAATTTTCGAAAATTCCGAAAATGGCTGCGAAACTGAGATTGCCTTCTATTGATTTTTGGACCCGAAAATGTATTTCGGAAATTTCGAAAAATGGAATCTTGGTCTTCAATGGCTAGTTTTGAGAGGCTCGGGTATATAAACTCTTCCACCCCTCCTTTGAGTGGATGCTGTTTTTGGGCATTATTAGACACATCCAAAGCCAAATAGCCTTCCCCATTCCCCTACCTTTGTGGTGCCTCTTTGTGAGAAGGATTTGAGAAGGGAAGAGAGTTGGATTGAGAGATTGAGAAGTTGAGAGCTAGTGAGCTTCACTCCATACTTTGAGCACTAGAGTTTATAGCAAGCAAATCTTCGATTGTGTTTGTTACTCTTGGGACTAAGGTCTCCTAGATGGCTAGGTGTCGCTAGTGAGCACCCAAGGTTGTGGTGTGCCTCGGAAAGTTTGTGAAGACTTCGATTTCGCATCCGCAAGGGAAGAAATCAAGAGTGAAATCGAGGAGAGCATTTGTGCAACCTCGTGAGGAAAGGGTTGAAATAGACCCGGCCTTTGTGGCCCCTCAACGGAGACGTAGGATCCGTGGATCCGAACTTCAGGAAACAAATCATGCGTCTCCTCTCTTGATTTGCTTATTCTTGCCTTCTTTCATCTTGCGCTTGAGCTTGTTTTAACCTAATCTACTTGTATGCTTAATTGATATAGTTGGTGACCTTATATCTTGCTTAGATACCTTATTTGTCACCTTTTTATTCATATATATTTTGTTTGTTCGAGATACAAGTTCATAGCTAGTGTTTTATTCTGTCATCCGCCGAACTTTTCGGTTGAGACTGAAACTTTCAATCCCATACCAGAAGTTCTGATTTGAACCGAAAGTTCTCATCATTCTAATATGCTATGAAGTTGTGATAACTTTTAGGAACGCCTATTCACTCCTCTCTAGGCGACATCAAGGTCCTTTCAACCCCAATACCCAGCAGGGAAAATGGACCCCTCCCCTCTGTCAAGTGGGGCGGGTTCGGGGATATCCATAGGGTCCCTATCCCCGTGTCCTCATGGGGCACCGAGTATACCACACCGCATCCCTCTCTCTATTCCACAGCCCATAGGAAATGAAGGCCCAACTAGTACGCGCATGTATATATACAGAACAAAACCCTAATCACCCACTTCCCATTCCTGATCCAGATTGAACCACAGTCACAGCCATCGCTAGGAGCGAGAGGTCAAGGCTAGCACTAGCCTCCTGACCTCCCCTTGGTCTTCCTCCCACACCATGCACTCAGCACCCCGGTCTCCCTCCCGCCCCATGTGCTCCCGTCCTCCACGACGCGCCACCGCATCCACACCGTCACCGTCGACGTCTCCAAGCAGGACTAGCTTCACGCCACCGTAGTGTCCTGCTTGTTTTTGGCTAAATCTTGTTGTCATGTTCATGGTTAAAGAGAAAATGGTCAACTATTGTTTTTGTTTGATAAGTACTGTGTTCATCTGTAGTTCATCCACTTCATTTGCTTGTTCCTACTCAATTTCTGAGATTCAATGTTGGGGTTGGGGACCCGGCGGGTGACCCGTACCCGTATGGGGACGGGGATGGGGGGGAATCCTCCCCAGTATGCGGGGATGGGGATGGCGATGGGAGTTTTTTGTCAGTGCGGGAATGGGAACGGGGTGGCAATATCTGGTGGGTGCAGCCCCATTGCCATCCCTAGCCTCTAACTTCTACTTGTGCAAGCTCGTTAGGAGAAGAGCTGACAACATTATGGAGAATTGGAATAACAACAAATAAATTTATAGGAAAAATGCTAATTTGCGCTCAACTACCAGCAGATTCGAGAGAGGTAACCACAACTATCATTTGAGTAACTGGAAAAGATCAGAAGACCACAAAATACTTCGTTTAGTTATATTTGATGTTTAGGGTAACATTCGGTTAAATTTTAAAACTTTGACCTTTAATTTTATATTAGAGTAAGTTTATACAATCTAATAAGTTTATGATAGTACTCCCTGTGTTCAAAAATACTTTCTTTGTTGCAAAATATAATTATTTTTAGGTTGTTTAATGGAGATTACGATTGAGGAGAAAAGACTTTGGTGCCTCCCAATAAGCGTATTCTAGCTAGTTTTCTATACTCAGGGCTAGGTCATAAAATGTTAGTTTTATAGTTAATGAATGATTTTGGCTCAGCCTATAATCGAAAGTCAAAGGGCGTAAACTAGATACCACTCTTCTTTTTTCTTAAAAAAAAGCACTAGTGTTGAAGAAGAGTGGAGGAAGAGAACGGCGAAATTGGGGGACTGGTTGTTGAAGAAGGTAGTAGGTTTTGGAGGAAATCACTTTGTCCTTATCAACAATTTTTTCGCCCTAGGAGTTTGCCATCAGAGCTGAGACGATTTGGCTCTCCCTCGTGAGCCAACCTTTTCTCGCTCCTATGGGCTAGCTCGTTGTCGACGGGCTATATGCTGACCACGGTATTTGTAGAGTATGGAGATCGTTGGAACCAGGGTATACGCGAGATTGAGGTAAAAGAGACGGGAGACAGGGATTTTTATACAGGTTCGGGCCCCCTAACTGATAGGTAATAGCCCTACTCCTGTTGGTCAAAGCCGGTGTTACCTTTATATATTGATATCACACGAGTACAATATTTAGGATGACCTAATCTAGTCAGCGTCGGCTTGGCGGCATAGAGCTCGAACACGTAGTCGACGGCTAGCGTAGTCTTCTTCCTCGAATATGAACTCGGCGAGATTGGAGGTAGCTCTTGATCCCTTATGTCGGCCTTTGTGGCTCTAGATTGGATCTATCTAGGCTTGTATTCTAACTTGGCATCTGTTGGTCTCTGTTCCTCCTCTCCTCCTAAGGGGTCTTGTATTTATACCCTCAGATGTCCCCTTGTCCAAGTAGAACTAGGGAGACAAGTATGGATACGATCCGATTAGGCCCTATAGTACCCAACTAGAACTCTGCTTCTCCTTCCTTATCAGGAACACTTTTCGTATATGAGACATGATTCCGTATAAGGCTTGGTATATGGTGGTCCCTGCCAAGCCCAACCCAAGACTATTGGGTATGCCTTATCTATAACACTGATAATAGCCCCCAACTTCAAAGCAAATGAATGAGTTGATGTTCACCAAAGACCTTAGAACAATAGTTGTCGAACTCACATAACCGTTCTTTGGCAGCCGAGAAGGTGTGGAGTATGCAACTAAGTTCCCTGCCCAGCCTTGACCGAGAACATAACCATCGGTTAAATTTAGATTGAAGTCAAAAGATACCATCTCGACGGGCACACCATCGCTTTATCCAGTAACTCTTATCGAACTCATTCGATCATTCTGGGATAGCCGAGCTAGTGCAGAGTACGTGACAAGGTCCTTCTCTTCTCCTGAACCAAGAAGTCGACTTGAACTTGAATCCACTAATCCAGCATCCATTTAGTCGGAAATAAATTTCGACTACCGTATGCCCTGGGACCAGTATTTGTCTTGTTAGTTGAGAACGAGAATTGTCAGTTTGAGCTTTATTGAGTCAAGACAAGATGCCAACTATTATAAAGCCTCCAACTAGTCTCTGTTACTCAAGAAAACCAATTGCTCTGATATCTGATTTTCATTAAATCAATTCTTAGAACAAATTATTAGATAGAACAGCCCCAGAGCAAAAGCTTGGGAGTAATAAGATATAAATTGAAAATATTAAAAATAAATTAACTGTATGTGTGCTAATAAACGAGTATTTTCACTAGAGTGTCCCTCAACTGAACGGAGTTAAATACTCTCCCTAGCCCTCAACCACTAGTAGAAGATTTAGAGAGTTGGCGAGATTGCTACTACGTTGGTTGAGAACCAGATGTGTAGTCGTACTCGGTCTCTCGTAGAAGATTTGGAGAATTGGTGAGATCGCTACCACGCTGGTCGGGAACCAGGTGTGCAGTCGTACTCGACCACTCAGAAGATTCGGAGAGTTGGTGAGATCACTACCATGTTGGTTGAAAACCATAAGTGTAGTTGTACTCGACTACTCAGAAGATTTGAGGAGTTAATGAGATCGCTACCATGCTGGTTGAAAACCAGATGTGTAGTCGTACTCGACCACTCAAAAGATTTGGAGAGTTGGCGAGATCGCTACCATGCTAATTGAAAACCAGATGTGTAGTCGTACTCGACCACTCGTAGAAGATTTGTAGAGTTGGCGAGATCCCTATCATGCTGGTTGAAAACCAGATGTGTAGTCGTACTCAACCACTCAAAAGATTTGGAGAGTTGGCGAGATCGCTACCATGCTAGTTGAAAACCATATGTGTAGTCTTACTCGACCACTCATAGAAGATTTGGAGAGTTGGAAAGATTGCTACACGCTGATTGAGAACCAGATGTGTAGTCGTACTCGACTACTCGTAGAAGATTTGGAGAGTTGGCGAGATTGCTACAACGCTGATTGAGAACCAGATGTGTAGTTGGACTCAACCACTCATAGAAGATTTGTAGAGTTGGCGAGATCGCTACCATGTTGGTTAAGAACCAGATGTGTAGTCGTACTCGACCACTCATAGAAGATTTGTAAAGTTGGTGAGATCGCTACAACGCTGGTTGAAAATTAGGTGCGTAGTCAGACTCGACCACTCGTAGAAGATTTGTAGAGTTGGCGAGATCGCTACCATGCTAGTTAACAACCAGATATGTAGTCGTACTCGACTACTCATAGAATATTTGTAGAGTTGGTGAGATCACTACAACGCTGGTTGAAACCAGGTGTGTAGTCGTACTCGACTACTTAACAGATTTGGGAGTTGGCGAGAACGCTACCATGCTGGTTGAAAACCAGATGTGTAGTCGTACTTGACCACTCGTAGAAGATTTAGAGCGTTGGCGAGATCGTTACCACACTGATTGAGAACCAAAATGTGTAGTCGTACTCAACCACTCGTAAAAGATTTGTAGAGTTGGCGAGATCGCTACCACGCTAATCGAGAACCAGGTGGGTAGTCGTACTCGACCACTCGTAGAAGATTTGGAGAGTTAGTGAGATCGCTACCATGCTGCTTAAGAACCAGATGTGCAGTCGTACTCAACCACTCATAGAAGATTTGTAGAGTTGGTGAGATCGCTACAACGCTAGTCGAGGACTAGGTGTAGTCTTACCTCAACCACTCTTTGGGGCGCTTGAGTTGGTTATTACATTTGCATCTAATGTGGCCAGCATGACTCATAGGGCCAGCATGACTCACATACCCAACTTATAAGCATATCGGACGTTTGTTCGCAATCGTGTTAGGTGATCAAGCCAACAATGTTCGCGAGGAGATTGTTTGTAGTAACCTTTTCACAAATAGACTGGGTCGTAACCGATACTACATATGAGATAGGCCGCTGATTTTTGTTGGTGGGTTTGGTCCGACAACTCCTCGCTTGTTCAAGAATGTTCTCGACAATGGGGTGTACTCGACCTCTATCCTCTAGACTGCTCGATTATTCTTGAAAAATATTTTTTAGAAGGCAAGATATATAGCAGAGAATACCGAGTACGTACTCAAAAAATTGTATAAATCTTCTAGTGTTGTCAGGATATACACGTAGTGGACGGCTAGCGTAGTCTTCTTCCTCGAATATGTACTCGACAAGATTGGAGGTAGCTCTAGATCCCTTATGTCAGCCTTTGTGGCTCTAGATTGGATCTGTCTAGGATTGTATTCTGACTTAGCATCTATCGGTCTCTGTTCCTCCTCTCCTCCTAGAGAGTCTTGTATTTATACCCTCATATGTCCCCTTGTCCAAGTAGAACTAGGGAGACAAGTATGAATATGATCCGAGTAGCCCCTGTAGTATCCAACTAGAACTCTACTTCTCCTTCCTTATCCGGAACATCTTCCATAGAGACATGATTCCGTATAAGGCTTGGGTATATGGTGGGCCTCGTCAAGCCCAACCCAAGACTATTGAGTATGTCTTATCTATAACACTGACACTCGTCCTCAGGAGCTAGAATTTTTTTTTCGATTTCAAACGACTGATCTTGCTACGCTAGGCTAGGCCTGTCCTAGCCTTGGATCCAAACCCACCCTTAGTTACTTCCTCCATCCTAAAATATAAGGCACAACCATGTTTTTGTTATTTTATAATATAAGACGCACTTGCATGCATATGATTAGCACGTCCCCCTCTCATTTAATTCTTTGTTTTAAATCCTCCACCATCAAGATCCCTAATTCCATTGGGTGCATGCATAGTATTTATTGGAGTGATGCAAAGTAGGATGTGATAATAATTATTTTTGGTTTTGTGTTATAGTGGTTGTTGCGACTTATATTTTACGATGGAGGGAGAAATAGTTTTTTAAGCTGCTGCGGTTCTGCCTTATACGTTTAATTAATTTATTGTGAGAAAGGGCATCGTGCGTCATGCATAAATTAATTAACTTGAGTCCCATTGGATCAACGTGTAGACATATTATGTTATCATTATGTCGTCTGCCTAGCTTCTGTTCTATAGTTTGCATCACATATATATACGGTTTGTAGGGCTGGTCCCCTCTCCAAAGTTAGAAGGGAGAGCATACTTACAATGATGCTTGCAAGGTCGTTTCCCGCCATGGTTTAAAAATTGGACCCTATAAACTGGAGACCACTATCCAAGTTCATGTCCTTTTAGGCTCATCTTGGATCCTATTTTAAGTTCCCTGTTAATTCGATATCAAGTTTCTTCGTGGTACCTTTATTTTTTTTAATACTTCAAAAAGGGGACCTTTAATTGGAATGACGCAGTTGGTTTTGTAATATAGACTATAGTCTTCATGCAACCACTTCTTCTAGATAGCTCAAGTTTGTGCTTTCATCTTATTTATGCCATTATAGATTCTTTGTTTGTGGTGTTTGGTTCTTCAGATGGCACCACGATGACTACTTGATGTTCAAGAATTTACAACCTCTAAAGTAATTTAAGTAGCTAGAGGAATCTTTGATCAATTAATGTTTGCATCAGACAATTAGTGTTTTGCTATAAGTAGAATGGTTTGACTCATCATCATATATATTATCTCCTTTTTTATAATGGAATATTTCATTACATTAAGTAATGGAAATATTTGGCTTTGCAACAACTAAGGATATGCACAGAGCCGTAAAAAGAAAAAAGAAAACGAAAAACTAGACATCATGAACAATACATGTTGCCTTGCGGCATCTTGCACAACTATCATCTAGGAAAAAAAAAGCATAAATATATCCATCTATCTATCTTTGTTTTTAACTTCTTATAAAAACATCATGTAATTGTTAAAACATATACTTAGTGGAATAATAATGTATATTGATACCCATCCAAATCTCATGATATAATCCCATGATTGACCAATGCACCCAAGATGGTTGGTTGGATTCCTCAAATCAAACTGTCCATACATTAGACTGATTTGGAGCAGCAAGACGACCTGCAGTGCAGAGGGCATGTCTTTCCATGACACCTAGGGGCAAAAGATTCCTGGCTTTGCATAGGACCTTAAGGCCACTTGAGGACCCTCGATGAAAGAACCAGACAAGCATCCAGCACATAAAAGGCATCCAGTTGATGACCATAGATGTGTAAACATCAATTGTGTTCCAGCTAGTCATGCATTTGATCAAACAAAATACAAGTTTCTGACGTTATCAATGTACGGATGCCTGGATTTTTTAGGTGCAATCTTCTTTTCTCCAACAGAAGATAGTTTATACTTGTCTGGCTGGTCCAAAACACAAGGAATGATTGCTTGTGATGGTTTTGAATTCATGAACTGGAACAGGAGGTGCCGTTTTTGCAAGTATATTTCAGTTGCGTTACTGTTATTGAGATGCTAATTCATCTGAAAAAAGTTGAGATGCTAATTGCTCATTTCTGGATTCCTGCATGCACCAAATTAATTGAAAGTTGCAGTTCCTCTTCAACGTTCTCGCCCAAACAATTTGATCGTATTCCTTTCCATCTAGAAAATGATGGATCATTAATACAATTGCATGATTCTTAAAGGAAATGAATCTTTCTGAAAGCAAACGGTGAAGTAAAAGAACCTTGTTACCTGACATCACTTTTTAGTGATGTTTATTTCCCTCCCAACATCCCTTTCAGACATGGAATCTTCAGCAGTTAAGTACACTGGATTGCAACAGATGCTGAGTTTGCAAGATCTGAATGCCAACAGTGGTCATGTTCTGCTTTGTGACAGACACACAGCAACAGGCGCTGCCATCGTCGTAATCCATCGGAGAGTGTCGATTTCAGTACCAGAGTTTTGTTGAGAATTAGTGCACCGACGATCCTTGCAGTGCTTGGTTTTCACAAACGTGCATTGCATAAAAAATTGGTTTCAAATATGTATTTCCTTTTTTGTCAAAGAAAGTTGTCTTCCTCAATATAATTTAACAAACAGCAAAGTCTTCTTGAGTTCTTGTTGTTACTTATTAAACAACACAGCACTGCATTTTTCATTAGCTAGTAAATGAGGTGTTTCAACTCTTCCTTGGCATTTGGTTTGCAACATTATCAGAAAATATTCTTCTTTATAGGTCATAATACTCTCAAACCTGCACTGGCATCAGATCCCTGCTCTTTTGTTTAGCATTGTCGAAGCATTAGAATCCCAATTGAAGACAGAGTTTATCAGTGGAGCTACTCAAATGTCTGATAGGCTAGGCTTTTGCTTTGAGCCAATGTAAGATCATACCTCAAATGATATGCCAATGTTTGTGTTGGGCCTTCGAAAAGGATACTTTATTACAATTGCATCACTTGCAACAAGCACAAGAAGTTTCATTTTCTTGCGAGGGGAAAACTTTCTGATGCTATTGAGTTGATCCCTGTATGGAGTTCACTATGCAAACAGACTGAAGATCCCAATCCTTTTCCTCCCTAGCTTTATTCAACATCACAAGTAGAAATGAAATGATAGATATGAACTTCTTTATATAACTTTTGTGCTTGATACTGATGCAGTGCTATGGACACAATGATCTGGATTGCAACTGAAACGAATGAATGGGACGTAACTGAAAAGCCAAAGACTAAAATATTTATAAATGAGTTCATCATCCAAATTGCTAGTCAGTGAATCGCTTCGCCGCAAAACAAAAGTTGTAATATTGGCAGGTGGAAGTTGAAGCCTAAACCCACTAAGCATGTAAGGTGGTATCTGCTTTTGAAGTTTACATGTTGAAGTTCTAGCGGTGGTTTCCTAGTAAGACTAGAAGTGCATCATGAACACTATCCTAAAAAAGAAAAAGAAATATAGTGCACAAAACACATTCATACGCATAAACTGGCATATGCAAATGGTAATTAACAACACACCTATGTTTTATGTTCAGTCTACTTTGTGAGTCCTGAATAGAAAACTTTCAATTTCAGATAAACTGATACTGAGCTACGGTCTATGGAAAGTCAGAAACAAGGGCACTGTAAGGTGAATCCTGAAGATCTCAAGTATTTGTCAAAGCTAAAAGAAACAATATCTTAACACCCTAAAACACGTAAGATGGTATGACTTATTGTCCAGAACAACAATGAAGATAATGTAAGGATCATGTATCAATAGAAAACTTTTCCATTTTCTCAAAAATCAACTGTGATATGCCCTGTTGATGAGTACACATATTTCTGTTTAGTACCTATGACAAGGGACAACTTATCGTACTTATCCAAATAGAAATACAAGCTCTGGGGCAAGAGTTGCCCAAATGAACAGTTTTTATCAAAGGTCAGTGAATACAACAGCAGGCACATTCAGACATTCTATATTGCTCTTGATGCAAATAAGCATCGCAGATTAGAACTATCAGTGCCCTAAGAAGACATGGTTTGACAGCGAAATTCAGTTAATGAAAAGCTGTTCCAAATCAGCCATTTTGAATTAAAAGACGTGAAATAACATCATGATATACCATCTAAGACCAAAGAGTAGTGATCACCTTGCTTAGCTATAATGATTATGCAGATAGATATTAATTCTTGAAATCAACCATAGAGAAATCTGATACGAGAAAACTGAGCAAGGTTACACAGATGTTTCTGTAAAATCATAGAGTTGATTTAAGATTTTATGTGATGAAAACATTGGTGGTTTGCGATATGAAATTGGTTTCTTATGATGATTTTGGAGATTGATGAACAGTTGGTTTTGTGAAGTGTTTGTGCGAGGTTTACCCAGGCGGTCAGACCGGCCGGGTGCCTGCGGTCAGACCGGCCAACCCGACAATCTGACCGGCAGTGTCCTGTTTGGTGTCTGTTTCGGGTTATCTTGTCTGTTTCGGATTATTTCTTTGTGGATTTGACTTCTAGATGGTTTCTATGCGCATGAATGTTGTTGTTGTGCTAATGTGAGTCAAGTTGAGATGAACTTGTGCTCGGAATATGGTTTCTTTGTTGTTGCATGTGCAGATGTTGCTTGAAGCCTCGGGAGAGTGTTGCCGATGATAGATCAGAGTCGACTTGGGAGAAGTACACGTCCAAGGATCAAGAGATCATGCGGGATACTAAAGACTAGAGAACAATGCATGTGGTGATGAAGAATTCATATGACATACAAGAGGGATTGTGTGTGTATGGAAAGAGGAGTTGAAATTGGAAGGTAAGTCCGAATTCGGGAAGATTGATGGAGATAAGAAAAGAGATGAGTTGGATACTTGCAAGAGAGGGTTTCCCACGTGGATGGGAATTCTAATTGATGTTAGATTCGTGGGTTTTGTACAGCCACGTTGTGGGTATAAATAGTAGAGGTGGTGATAGCCTCTAGAGATCGATTTTGTTAGAGCTAAGTTGAGAGAAAAAATTAGGGTTTCAAGTCTAGTCGAGATTTTGGTGAGAAGTGTTGTTGGTGCACTTTGTAAAGACTAGTTGATGAAATAAAGTCAAGATACTTCAATCTAAATCTTTGAGTTTTCATCTAACGATGTTTCTGGGTCCCGACGGTCAGACCGGCAACAAGGCGGCAGTCTAACCAGCGGGAGTGTGGCAATCTAACCGCAGGTGGTTTGGCGATTTGACTAGCAAGATAAAAGCGGTCTGAACGGCAGCTCGGAGGCGGTTTGACCGGCGACTTCAGAGCTTTGTCGACTACTTCAGTTTGAGGTAAATTTTTTATTCCGCAAAAGATTTTAGGTTTTTGGTTTTTGCTACCATTCACCTCCCTTTTGGTAGGTTTGTTTGGTCTTGTTCAATCCTACAGTTTCAATACACTCACCGGTATCACTAACACCTGTTGCTGTGAGGAAGAATGGTTCAGACCAGAAGTGTACACATAGACTATTTTAGAAGAAAATCAGTTGATGCAGCTTCAAACAAAAATGCCTTCTGAACCAACAATATCCCCACTTTATGCTTTCGCCTTGGTTCAATCACTTCAATCCTATCATTCTGAAAGATGATATTCCATACAGGAAGCCAGAACAGTATTGAGGAATTTTGCAACTATGACAAAGGGATGCCTTGAAATTTTCTACTGTATGCAATCATAGTAGTATCATGTAAAACATATGGATTTTTAGTATATGGATAGAACTATTTTAGAAAAAATGCAGTTTGTCATCATTGTCAACTAAAACTGGACTTAGGCTACCTTTGTATGTAGTTGATCCAGGTGTAGCAAGCCAGCCACAGAGCCACTGTGATTTTTAGCAGTTAAATACATTAGTGTACAAATTGTACTTTGTGATAGATGACTATATTGAAAGGTGAATTCCTCCGGACATCATTCAAAGCAACACCAATTTATAAACACATGAAATCGCTGGAAAATTAGACCCATAGGTTATCAAATGAAAAATCTTCTTATGAACATTTCCCAGATATTCCAAGAATTATGCGGTGACAATTCAGCGCATGACTGCTGTTTTACATTTTTTTTCATGAAGGGAGATTATTGAAATGAATGTCTATTAACAAACTTCTAATATGTCATCAGTATGAGATTCGTTTCATAATGAAAGATACAAGAGTTAAGTATAAGAAGCACAAGTCAACTTAATCATAATTCTTAGATACTTGCATTCTTGCATAGTACAAAGTACAAACATCACCTAGTTTCACCGGATCAGTGATCCTTGGCACAACAATTTTCTGCATAAATAGCAACGGGGGTCATCGGTAAAGGTTCTGAAAAGACCTAAATATGCAACATTTCCTGATAATATAATTTCTAATGATACATCAAATGGTTGAGATATTGTAGCAACCAGTTCAAGGAAGTCCAGGGATATACTTGGCTCAAATGAAACGAGGTACAGTTATCCACAGTAGTGAACTGAACGCAACTTAACCTTTCCGCGGAATATCTACTGGCATATGCACATTATCAGACAATTACTGCCAGATAAACTGGCCATTTGCAGTAAGTTCAGAGGTAAACACAAACAACTAACCATTTTGATAATCAAACTTCAGCAACAGGTAGTATTACAGAACGACTGGGATGTAAGATGCTTTTACCAGTTCAGACTTCAGACTGAAAACCATGCTCGAACGTTCAGAAATGGCAGATAAGCAAAGAATCAGGGATCCAAATGCAGCGGGAGAAACGGGTGCTCAAACATTAGAATTCAGTTTGCAAGCCTACCTCAAATGTAGTTTTTACATACCAAATCTGAACTTTGTTCATGACAATTTTCCCCCCTGAACTAATATTTCACTACAATCGATTAACACTAGTGAAACAAAATCAATCCAATCAAAGGACTAGTTTTTTTTTGTTGAGTAATCTAACGAGTAACTGGACAAGTGCATGAGGTACAGTTTATCTACAGTAGTGGATATTATCAGGCTATCTCTACAGGTATATGCACATTATCAGGTTATCAATGTCAGATATACTGGCCATTCATCATAAGTCCAGAGTAAACACAAGAAACTAACCATTTTGATGATCAAACTTAAGCAATGAGCTGCAAACAAGTACTGCAACTGGATACCAGAAGATTTTCCCAGTTCGGACTTTAGGCTGAAAAACACTGCTGCAACCTTCAGGAATGACAGATAGACAAATTATCAAGGATCTAAATGCGGCGCGAGAAACGGATGCTGAAACATTACAATTCAGTTTGCAAGCCTGCTTCGAATTCAGCTTTGACATACCAAATCTGAACTTTGTTCATGACAAAATTTTTCCCCCTGAACAAATCTTTCGCTACCATCAATTAGCAGTAGCGAAACAAATCAATCCAATCTAAGGAGTAACTATTTTTTTCTCTGAGCAATCCAATGAGTAATTGGATAAATCAAATGAGAAGAATCAGAAGAAAGAATTGAATCCCAGCACATCCACTGTACAACCAGCCACCACCTATCTAAACTCCTTCCGGAGAGAGCATCTCCCCGGCTTCAACGCCACGCCACCAGCGAGCCAGCTCTGCGCCGGCGCCGGCACATGGTCCGACGAACCCTCGAGCGGCGGCGGCGGCTGTGGAGCCTCCCACTCGGTAGCAGCAGCAGCCACCCCCGCCGAGCCAGCGGCGGCAGCGGTGGCGAGCAAGAGGTTGGTGATGTCCCGGAGCGGCACCCGCCTCCGCGCCTTGCCGAGCAGCTTCAGCTTGAGCTTCTTGACGGCGACGCCGCCGTGGAGACGGGCAGCAGCCGGCGGCACGTTCTCCTTGTCGCCGCGGTGGCCGACGACGGCCATGGCGTCCGGGACACGGGAGCTCCTTGCCTCCACCTGCTGCTGCTACGCCGTAGCTGAGGGCTCGCCGAGGCAGTAGGCGGCGGCGAGGAGGTCTCAGTGTCAACGCTGGAGATTGGGGAATGGGAGGGGAGCGAGGAATCCATGGCTATTTGTAACCGAGATGTGGTGGGATTTGGGAGGGAGAGGGGAAGCTTGCGAAAGATTTTGAGTTCTTCCGGGACGGGGGGGGATGAAAAGGATTTTGGAGGGATCGGTGGGGTTTCGCCGATTTGGGGCAGAGCGCCGGCGAATCTTGGAAATTTTGGGGGAAATTTTGGTGGAATTTGGAGGTCAGGCGGCGCGCCGCGAAGTGCTGAGGCGAGGAGGGAGAAGAGAAAATTTCGGGCGCTCACTGCGAGGAGGGAGATTTGAACTTTTCTTTTTCTCTCTTTCGTAGAGTTTGAATGCGAATGATGACGTCATGTGTGAATGTGGCGCGGACGGCCAGTGTGAGAGCGCGCCGGTCCTCGCCGCGCGCAAAAATGGGCGCGTTGGTGGCGCGCCGTGGCGGCTCGAGGGCGCGCGTCGAACATTGAACTTTGTCACTGAGACACAGGACGCGTTTCTTTCTTGAGCGACAAATTTCATTATTTGTCACAGAATACACACCCCTTTTCCATTTAGGGATAATTCATACACATGTCATATTAAAAAAATATCATTACTATTCGTTATATTGGTTGAGTGTCCAATGAACTTTTTCTAAAATTGAAACCATGTCACTGTCATCATTTTTCCGTCATGTTTGTTTCTTTCTTCCATCTTTTTCCTTCTCTTCTTTTCTTTCTCCTCCTCAGTGAGCTCCAGGGAGGCCAGTTGCGCTCACTGCTCCTCGATGAACCGCCGCCGCGCCCGTTGCTCCTTCCCCACCTCCTCCCTCGCTCCCGCACTCAACGAGGATGGGCCGCGTGTGCTCCTCGGCCACGCGCAAGGCGAGGAGGACGGCGATGGCAATGAGCACGGCCTGGTGGAGTGCGATGGGGACGAACACGGGGAGAGTGCGGCGAGCGCCAGCGTGGTGGCACCATTGGGAAGGAGCAACACGAAGGAGATGGCATCGAATGGGAAGAGGAGGTGGAAGAGGAGGAGGAGGGTGACGTGGCTGTCGAGGAGGAGGATGGAGAGCGAGGAGAAATCGAAGTAGACACGAAGGCAAGGCGTGCAGCGGAGGTATAAGAGGAGCGCAAGGAGGAAGGTGGCGGTCGTGACTGCAACAACGAAGGTCATGGCGGTGATGAGGGCGGTGGTGATGTCATCTCCTCTGCCACCTACGTCGCCAACGTTGCCGCCTACGCTATCGCCATCGACGGAGAAGGAGGCAGTGAAGAGGGAGGAGGAGGAGGAGAGGACGGAGGCGACGAGGACAACAATGAGCATGTAGGTGGAGACGGGGGTGACGATGCGGGTGATGTCCTCCCCAAGGGAATCAAGCACGGTAGCGATGGCAGCGGTGGTGGCAGAGGAGGAGGCAACCTCTTTGGGGGACGGTGGTCACCACCAAGCTTCACGTCACCTTCGTCGTCCCTCCCGGATCTAACATTGCCCCTCTTTCTACCGAGGAAGATGTGGAGAGAGATAGGACAAACAGAGAAGAGGGGAGGGTGAACGAAGAAGATGGAACTGACTTGTAAGTCCTACGTGTAAGGGTATTTTGGTCTATATGATGACAGAAAATGTAAAGCAATGGTATGGCTCTAATTTTACAAAATTTCAATAGTACCGTCATGCCGATATCGTGAATAGTAATGGTTTTTCTAGGATGACACATTTGTGATGATATGGATCAAATTAACCCTTAAATTTATCACTAAGGTCTAAGCATGCGAATACATTTCATTCCATGTCATTCCGTTCGTCTGCCGGGGCCGTCGTCAGTCGTCCACCGGAACTGTTATTGTACCACACCACCCTGGCATCATCGACGCACCACAGACCCATGGAGGTACCGAACAAAAGGAGTTAGAACACCTTTTCTTCTATATCATTGTTTTCTTAAATATGAGTATTTATACATGACAGTTTTTAACGAAACAGTCATACACTTATTTTTTTTCCCCACATTTTCCTAGTATTTTCCCGCACTTTCTAGTTTTTCATTTTTTTATTCTCTTTTCCGTTTTCATTCTCTCTCTCTTTTTCCCCCTCCTTTTAATTTCTTTCTCACATTACCAACGGACTCCACTTCAAAATAAATCATAGATCAAACTACATCGATAGGTCATCACATGCCCATCCCAACATGGCACGGCATGGCCCAACACCTTATTGAGCCATGTCTGAGCTAAGCATCAGCATTGACATGTGGTCCAGCACAGCATGGCCTGCTAACGGACCATGTCATATTGTGCCTTGCGGCCCATTTGACCACCACTACTAAAGTTACTTCTTTTCTCATTTGGGCTAAGCACATGTAACAAAAAATTTAATTGGTATCAAAGGAAAAATATCTTTAACCTTTGGCATATAGCATGGTTTGACAAACTTGTTTGAAAATTACCATTCATCACCGTTGGCTGTCATTTGGTTCATTTGGTTTGAACTGCAGCAGGTGATGGTCTGATTTTCCCTACCCACTTTACCTAGCCACTCTGGAGACTTTTCGGCCGGTTTTGGTTACCCAAGACAAGAATTTGGATTTAACATTTTTTGAGCTAGTAGCTCTCAAAAATGAAGTGAAAAAGCTACACCGTACACAAATTTTGTTACAAACTTTTTACTAACGCTAAGAGCAACTCTAGTGTTGCGTTGGTTTGTTCGGTCCACAAAAGCCGAACAAAATACTTGTTCGATCCCTGCAGCGTAGAATCGATTTTGGTGGGACCCACCAAAAAATCTCAGTCCCACCTTTCCCCTCGCCTCTCCTCGCATGAGCAGATGGAAAAATCTGTGTGCGCCAGTTCTCGTTTTTCCTCTCGTTCATCTTTCTTTCCCCTCCCTCCCCAAACCTTTCAAATCTCCAATCCGACAATAATCTAAAAATTAACCCATGAAGAAGAGCAGATCAGGTCAACTAGCTATGGATCCAACTACATCAGATCCTTCGCGGCGCTCGTGTGGCTCGTGCTCGCGTTCATGGGGGCTGCTGCATAGGACACCGTGGAATCAGTATGCCGCCACATACAGCGCTGCTAGCCGGCTCCGGCGATTGTGTTGGTGAGTTTGCTTCTTGTTGGCACGGTCGCGCATCAACAAGGTCATGGAGCGCATGTAGGAGACGACAGCCGGGGGGATGCGCATGGAGGGCCTCATCGAGGAGATGATGCTCCTCAGACTCAAGCACCCGGCGCCCGTGGATGACAACCTCATCGAGGGAAGATGGAGGCCGAGGATATGCGCTTCCAAGGCGAGGATCTGCCACGTCAAGTGCATCAAGGTGATTATTAGTGCATCGAGGTGATTATTTTTCTGTAATCTGTAGAGTCTTGTTCTTTCTTGTTGTGACATGATGGTCTAAATTTAGTTCTCACATGATTTCATACGAAGGGAAACAACATCTAGTACATACATTTGTAATAGAACTAGTAGTATACTTACATTGTGTAAAGAAGAAAATAATTTGAAAGGGATACAATACTCAGTACATGAAAAACAAGACTAGCTAACTAGTGCTCAGGTTGGTTGCCTCCAAAATTTTCCCATATATGCTCAGCCAAGTCATTTTTTAGTCGATGATGCATGTCTTTATTCCGAATAGCCACACCTATTTCAAGTACCCTATCAAATCCATGAATTGGCCCTTGTCCATATCCATTCAGTGGTATAAGAGAGCTCCCCTGCTCATAGTTAAAGTCAGGGTGGCCCTCATAAGAGTCCCTCTCATCCTTGACAATCATGTTATGCAAAATAATGCAAGCATACATGATCTCACCAAAAGTTCATTTTTTCCACATACGTGTTGGAGTATGTATAATGACAAAACGAGATTGCAAAACACCAAATGCACACTCAATATCTTTTCTTGTCGATTCTTGTTTTTGAGCAAATAACTTGTGCTTCTCACCTTGAGGCAATCTAAATGTTTTCACAAATGTTGCCCACTCAGAATAGATGCCATCAACTAGGTAGTAACCCATGTCATACTCATTGTCATTGACTGTAAAGTGAACCTCCGGTGCTATCCCTTGACATTGTGTTGTGAACAATGATGATTGATTTAACACATTGATGTTATTATTGGACCCAGCCACACCAAAAAATGCATGCCATATCCTTCCCCAACTTCCCCTTCCCCTTCCCCGTCTGTTGCTCTTTTGCTACCTTCTGCCCTTGTGGTCAATGGTGTTCAGCATTAGTTGCTTCATCAGTGTCTCCATTTGAAGAAGAAGTGTAAGCTCCTGATGAATACATCTTATTTCTCTTATTCATAATGTCAGCAGCCACGTCTCGATTAAGCCATTTAGGTTCATCCTTCACCACTCTCCACCAATACTCAAATGCGAAGGGCTTATCTGTTTCCCTCACTTTTTGTATTCTTCATGAACCAACTTCATAAGTTGCTGATCAGAACGTCCACTTTGATATGTCTTGTTTAACTCTGACCAACATCCATGGAACTTTGAAACAAGTGTGCTGGTTGAATTCCAATGGTTCTTGCACTGCATAGCTGTTCTTTTCTTTCCTTTAGGGGCATATGTGTTGTATTCTTTTGCAACTTGCTTCCAGTTGTGAGGTCCCTTCTTTGAATTGCCATTGATTGCGTCATTGGAGTTGTTTTAACCAAGCACTTATTAGTCGTAGATTGTCTTCTTTCGACCAATGCATGCGCACACATTTATTTTCCTCGTCTGAACATACATTGCTCCATTCCTCAATTCCATTTGGATCTTTGCTTGTATTCTGTGCAGGAGCTATTGGAGAAGTGACCGGAGAAGCCGAGTCCTCACATTTTGATCCACTACCACCACCAACTCCAAACAAAGCCGCCGAACCAACCGTTGATGATGGACTAGTCATATTACCCCATGAAAGTTGCCATGGATAGGAATGCCATGTTGATAGCTTGAAGCTGGAAATTGCTGGTAACCTGGCGGAACTGCAAATGGATTAAAATTTTGTGGGTAGTACTATAGTTGAAAGTTGGGGCTAAACTGGTGGGGTGGAAAATTCATGGAAAAATGGAGTGGGAAACCATGGGATTGTTGGTTGTTTGTGTTTTGAAAACCATGGGACTGTTGGTTGGTTAAGTTTTGAGGATCTGAACTTGAGATTGCAAAGTTCAAAAATTTTGTAAAACTAGGTGTGGAGTTGTCCATATTTGGGCGTCAAATTTGTGGAGGAATGCATGTGAATGAATATGTTTGAACTTGTATATATATAGTAGAGCACAACCTAGTGCAGTCTGTCAGCCAGCGCCCAACGGCTACAAGCCAACGACAATGTGCAGGACAATGGGCTAAGTTCCAACGGCAACATGTGTAACAAATATTATTTAAATGCTATTATTTGACCTTCAAATTGTGTTTGCCTTTTGCTCTGACACTTACCATCCGACTTCCACTATGTGGTTTGTTCGGTTTTTTTTTCTCTAAATTGATTTCAACCAAACACTGAAGGTGTTCTAAATGGTTGAGAGCATACTGCGATTGAATCTAGCTTTTCTATAGCTTCCAGCTACATCAATCAAATGGTTGAGAGCAAGAATTCTGTGACAACTTTTAAGTACGTGTAGGTGTAGCACTGCTCAAAATACAAATCAGTTTCAAGTGACAATTTTTTTTTCTCCGTTTGAAATGCCTATGGGCTATGGCTAATGCCCAGCACTTGAACAGAATCAAAATGCCGCCTTCCCACACTTCCACTACGTGCTCGCCATCCACACGCGAATCGTACCAACACAATCATGCCAGCGCTCAACCTCCATCCATATAGCGCGCGCAACGAAATGCAAAAAACCCCCACGACTTTCCCGCCACGTCCCTCCCACATCGCGGCCGCTCTCCGCCGGGCGGCGACGCGACGTCTCCGACTCCGAGGCACGCCGCCGGCCATGCCCGGCGACTCGGCGTCGTCGACGCTGCAGTACACGGGCATCGGCGCATTCGTCGCCATCGTCGGCATCGTCGTCCTGGCCGTCATCTTCTACAGCCGGTCCGCCCGTCGCGCCGCCCCCGGCGCCGGCGCTGTCACCGCGCTCCAGGGGCAGCAGCAGCAGCGGGGACTCGGCCCCGACGACGTCTCCGTGCTCCCGACGTTCACGTACCACGCCGCCGCCTCCGCCTCGCCCGGCCGATGCGGCCTGATCGGGCGCGGGGACGCGAAGGCGGCGGCGGACTGCTGCGCCGTCTGCCTCGACGAGCTCGGCGAGGGCGCCGTCGTGCGCATGCTGCCGTCGTGCAAGCACTACTTCCACGCCAGCTGCGTCGACGTCTGGCTGCTGTCGCGGGCGACGTGCCCGGTGTGCCGGGGGAGCCCCGGGCAGGAGAAGGTCCGCCTCGGCCTCGCGTCCCTCTCGCCGCCGCTCCCGCAGCTGCGCCGGTGCGCGCCGTCGCCGCCCAAGGAAGCCGCCGCCGCCACCGATACGTCGAGAGCCAACGACGACTCCTCCGCAGCCGCGTCGAGATCGCCATCCCCAATGAGATCGAGTACGCGTTTCGATCTTGCAGCTGCCGGCGTTGATGCAGGCCGTAGTCCGGCAATGTCGCCGTCGCCAACTCGCCCGTGGACTCCGGAGAGTGTGGCGCGGGTGTCAAGGTCACCGTCTCCCGTGACGACGACGACGACCAATGTGCACGTGGTTGAAGCGTAGAGTACACGAAAGCGTACTCTCAAATTTACGCTTTTGCGAGAGGATTTCACATTATTGACGTTTTCACTTGAGATGTTTAACCACGAAATTCATGTAAGCAAATGAGCCGATTGGCTCAAATGTGCATTCACCAATTCGACACTGATATCAGAGGTTAGAAATAATACAAAAATTCATTTTTTTCCTACTCTTGTTTATTTGGTGTTCATGTTGCAGTAGGTGATCGTGACAACTTGATTCTTTCCTATACTTGACTGCTTGTAGCTGGCTTGCTTATTAAGCTTTTAATCTCTGGGATAATTTGATACGCAAGTGCACATTGGTCAGAACAGACTGACTTGTCATGTGGCCTACACTTTGACTTTTCTTACAAGACATTTTAGGTTATCAACCCATTTCAACATTGCGCCAAAAAAAGGCTCATTTTCATTTCAGCAATAAATATTTTTTCTCTCTCAAAGCAGATGCTGCATCATCATTAAAAAGGAGGAATTAAGACAATACGATACATGTTTATAAAAAACAAAAGAGAATAATAAATTCGGTCCCTCAAGTTCGTCAAGGTTTTGGGCATGTTTGAAAAGCTTTTGACAGCTGTAACTTCTCTCAGAATCTTCAGCTGACAAAAACCCCTTAATCGGTTCAGATTGTCACCTAGATTATAAGAGTCTATAATTATGAAATTTAAAAAATAAACTAGAAGTCAAAAGCTAGGAACTCTAGTTTTTTTAGATTCTCATAAGCTAACTTCTCAGTAACCGTTTCTTGGAATCTTAATCTCCTTCAGAGTGTTTGTTTGCTCCATACTGTTTTTATGTTCTATCAGAATTTTTAAGTTCACCATTCATTTTATGGCAAGATAAGCCAGAAAATTTCCTTTTTCAAAATTTTGATATGCTGCATACTCCTGGATATAGGGACTGGTAAACTAACCATAGCCCCTTCGTACACAAACCCTTCACTTGAGGATGGTGTTCCCTAGTGCCAACCATGGTACGGTCTCAATTTATAATCCCTGCGTTTCGTATTGTAAAAGTGTTTTAGGTTTGTTTTAAGTAAAATTTCTTTAAATTTTATCAAATTTATAATAGAAAATGATGCCATTTTCAACCCAAAACAATATGCTATAAACATGTATTCAATGTTACATTTAACAAAATTAATTTGATGTTATAAACAACTTATATATGATTATATATGAAACGTTGCCACCATTTATCTTTGCCTGAGTCAAACCACACAACACAAGTGAATGCATTGAGTGGATATGGTCGGTGGGCTAGCATGATGATGTAAGTCAAACCGTCTTTTCTTTCTTGCTTTCTTTCTTTCTCTCTTTTTTTACTACCTTATCAGAGAGCATAGTTGTTTTTTTCAAAGAGTGTAGATACGGTTGCCTTGCAAAGATGGCACTTTAGATGGACCCAAGGGCCATTTTAAGCCAACGGCAAACTAGCTTGGAGGGCCAACATAGACTAAATAAAATGTCATGAACCAGGCTGTATTCGAATGTGTTTTTTCATTGCACGTAAAACCAAATGAGTTATTAACATATAATTAATTAATTATTAATTATTATAAACTTAAAATAAATTTATTTGATTTTAAAAAAAATTATTTATATAAATTATTTTAAAAAATCATACCGTTTAGCAGTTTAAGAAACATACTCACTGTAAATAATGAAGAGGAAATTATATAGTGCAAATTATATATTTAGTGAAAATCTGAAAACTATTGTTGGATAAAAAATAGACATTTAAAATTTATCCACATTAGGTCTAGTAGAAAACGAGTCATTTAAATTTGATACTTTCTTCTCCGTTTTTAGCAAATTGATATTTGCTTCTAATCCAAAAATGGACGTAATGTGGCACTGGCACACATAGGAAACTACTATAGCACATGGGTAAAATGATATTCTTGCCCTCTTCCTGATTAGGCAAACATTAGATAAGACTGCTTTAGCCTATGATAGAGTAATAATGATTGTCTGGTAGGAGTAGTACTACTTTGTCCGCCACTTTAAGGGGCTGTTGGATTAGGGACTAATTTTTAGTCCCTGTCACACTGGATGTTTGAGTGCTAATTAAAAGTATTAAACATAGATCAATAATAAAACTAATTGCATAAATGAGTGCTAATTCGCGAGGCAAATTTTTAAAGCCTAATTAATCCATAATTAGCACATGTTTACTGTAGCATCATATAGGCTAATCATGGATTAATTAGGCTCAATAGATTCGTCTCGCAAATTAGTCCAGGGTTATAAAATGGGTTTTATTTTTAGTCTACGTTTAATACTCCTAATTAGTGTACAAACATTCGATGTGACAGCGACTAAAACTTTTAAACTTTGTAGTCCCATCCAAATGGGGCCTAATCTTGCTGTCTCTGCTTGTTGCTGCCATCCTATCTTAAGTCCTATCCTAGGCTCCTAGCCATGGTTGGGGTAGTGGGCCAGGGTATTTATGCTTTTTCTGAAAAATTTTATATGGAATATTGTCCATATTTGATTATTTCCAACGTTACTCGTCTAGTGCCTAGGAAGGCTATGATGGTCTAATTGCAATGTTTTTTTTTTAAAAAAAATTTCAATTCTTCATGATGTCACTGCCTTAATTGTCCCAAAATATGTTTTTAAAAATCTGTTGGTCACAAAGTTGACCTCAACCTTATATATGAATCCCTATCCAGGCATTCACCAGCATATGTCAAGCAACTCGCAATTTCACAATGATAAAGTCACCAATCAATCATGACTAACAAAATGCGCAAAATCATCACCGAATGATTTCAATTCAAGCCTGACTAGATAATCTAAGAGATGAAATTTATTTAAACAATACCACTATCCAGCAACCCAATCCAACACGAAATTATCACCAAACAATGTCCTAACGTCTAATGGGCGCGATGTCTCTCTCGCGCAGTTGCGCGCTCCTCCTACGTAACCTAATTAACATTAGCGATGTTAATTAGTGCTAATGAAACTTTTTAATATTAGTTTTTTTAAAAAAACATAAATAAAACTTTCAAGTCAAAATTTGAAATTTAACATTAAGATTTTTTTGAAAACTTTTGACTTAGATTTGAAATTTTCAAGTAAGATTTGAAATCTTTTAATTCAGATTTGAAAACTTTCAATTCGGTTTGAAAACTTTCAACTTAAGATTTGAAACTTTCACCTCAAATTTAATAACCTTCATGTCAATATTAACTCGAAAGTTTTTTAATTCAGATTTAAAAACTTTCAAGTTAATATTTAAAATTTTCAAATTAGATTTGAAAACTTTCAAGCGAAGATTTTAAACTTTTAACTCAAGATTTAAAATTTTCAACTTAGATTTGAAAACTTTTAATTAAGATTTGAAAATTTTTAACTCGGATTTGAAAACATTCAACTCAAATTTGAAAAAAATCAAGTCAAGATTTGAAAACTTAACTCAGGTTTAAAAACTTTCAACTTAAATTTAAAAACTTTCATCTTCAAAATTCAATTTAAATTTGAAAACTTTCATCTCAAAATTTAAAACATTCAACATAAATTTAAAAAACTTTTAACTCAAATTCAAAAATTTCAACTGAAATTGGAGATTAAAATTTTAATTTATAAAATATCAGAAAAAATCGTGCGTGTACGTGGAGAAAAAAAGGGAGCGATTTTTCGGGAAAAAAAGAGTGAAAAAAAAAACTAACGCTAGCGCCTGTGCGTGAGCCGCACTAATTAGCGCTTCCGTCTAAAATATACTCCTACTAATCAATCAAATACTAATACTCCATGGCGTCTCATCATGTCATCGATAGATCATCCAAGCCCAGCTTAGCTTAGCTAGCGACCCAACTGAAAAAACCCTATCATGCGCGAAGCATGCATGCCTCGATCGATCGCACAATCGCTTTCGTGTGTACATATAAATCTCACGTCATCCACCTCTTCTCCTCGATCGAATGGTTGGTTGGTTTGGTTTTGATTGATCGATTGATTGGTTTACCATTGCCATGTCCTTGAAACCGCCGGAGCCGGCTGCTGCGGGTCGTGTTCTTGGTCGCCATGTCCTCGCCGCCGTCTGATCCGAGCTCTGGTGGTGGTGGTGGTGGTGGTGATGGCGGCTCGGCCGTGCCGGGCACGGCGAGCTCCAACTTCACGCTGCTGTACATCATCATCGCCGTCCTCGTCGGCGTGATACTGTACATGGCCATCCGGTACGGCCGGTCGGTGATGTCGGAGTGGCGCCAGCTGCAGGCCGGCGGCGGGGGCGGCGGGCGCCACGGCGGCGAGCCGCACGCCGCGCTGCTCGGGCTGAGCTCGGACGACATCGACGCGCTCCCCACGTTCACGTACCGGGCGCGCGGGGGGGCATCGCCGCTGGTGGGCGGCGGCGGCGGGAGGAGGGGCGGCAGCGGGAAGGGGAAGGGGGTGATGGTGGTGGAGTGCGTGGTGTGCCTACAGGAGCTCGCCGACGGCGACGTGGTGCGCGTGCTGCCGGCGTGCAGACACTTCTTCCACGGCGGCTGCATCGACCTCTGGCTGCGAGCGCACTCCACGTGCCCGGTGTGCCGCGCGCACCCGGAGCCGGACGGCGTGCGGCTGAGCGACGTGGCCGTCTCGCCGCCGCTGCCGCAGCTGCGCCGGTGCGGCCTGTCCCCGGAGCGGCCCACGGCGCCGTCGCGCGTCCTGGCGGACATCCTGGCACGTTCTCCATTGAGGGGCAACAACACCTCAACGACCAGCGGCGGGCCGATCACGTCGACGTCCAAGTCGCCCTCACCGGTTCAAGCGGCGATCAACTACGTGCAGGCCTCGCGTTCGCCGTCTCCGACGGCGTACCGCAGCCTGAACGAGCGGTGGTCTAGCTCGCCGCCGACACAGATCATTATCATGCCGGAGGTTGTGGTTGTCCGGTCGAATTCGCCGTCGCCGTCGCCACCCATAGGTGGTCTGAGCCGGGAGACGTCCGCGGCGGCGAGAGGCGTCGGCGTGGTGGAAGGGGTGGATGCAAGTGCAACCACGTCGGCGTCGGCGTCGGCGCCACTGCAGGCGCTGTCAAAGGAAGGTGGTGGTTCGCGGTCCAAGTCGCCGTCGCCGGTGCCACATTAATAACGAGGCTGCAGAAGAGACGCCAGGATAAGACTAGCTTGACAGGCAACTTGATTCTTCCTCTTCTTCTTCCTTTTCTGTGAATGTCTCTTGTAGATTGCGGGCTTTAGATTTGCTCTTTAATCACATTGTCTTAACACGAAGAATGTATGCATTTTGATAGAACGAAAATGGTAAAGTCCTCACAAGAGAGTAAAGGTTTGTTTGATAGAGTTTCAACTCCTATTCCATTTTTTAAGCTAAAATCCAACCAAACAATATTAGCTTTACTAAAACACGAAATGAAATGGACAGAATAAGTAGGCTACAGAAGTGAAGATGGATTTAAACTATTTTACGATTTTACTTTAGATCAAACTCTTAGAGTTAAATTTAAAAGTTATAATCCTATCAAACAGGTCGTAAACACTCATTTTCTGTCCTTGCTATGTTGCGCCCACCTCACTACCTGTTCAAACTCAATCCAGCCCAATCCAGCCCACAGTGTACCAGGCCGGGCTCAGACCCACAGTTTGCAGCACGAAAGGTTGGGCCTGCAATTTTCGTTGTCTTTTTTGGTCGGCCTTGAAGCTCAGCCCGACCCGACCTGTTGTTTGAATGGACCTACTCAGTGCGTTAACAAATGGCGAATGTAGGAAATTATGTAATTTTAAAATTTTGCCCCTCTCGTATCATGAAAAGTCATATTTAATCGTTAGAACGTGTTATGACAAATGATCGAGATGTTGTATTGTAATTGTCCATTAATCAACCAGTTTACAATTATTCTGGTGTAAAATTAATTCAAGATTCTCAATTTTGAGATTTCCATTCCACTGAAACAAAAATGGGAACTAAAAGGAATGAGACGTGGTAGTCCACCTGTCATTGTGAGGGAGGAATAGACAAGAGAGATGCGATTTGGGTGGGACCTTGGGAATTAATAGGAGGAAAGACGATGGATCAAAGGTTTACAAAACCGATAAAAACCACTCCGTATTTTGTAAATTCGAAATTTTCAGATTGGGTTCAAAAACACAAACCACTTGCTTTTTCAGTTAAGTTTTTAAAAAATATTAAAACTAATTTTATTTTTAAAAAAAATATTTAAATTTTATCAGTTTTAATAGGTTTATCAATAATTTTCGCTCATGAGCGATTTTTAATTCGGTATCTGGACTATGAACATCGATCCCTGTTATGGAAAGAGACAAGAGTACGTTCAGTGTATTTTGCAAAATAAATGAGTAAAGTCTTTTTCGTTGAGTGAAGTCTATTTTGCGAAGCAAGAGAGTATACTTGCATTGCATGTGTACTGTATGATGTCCTTTTCATTATCCACGAGGGTGTATTGTATTATGTCTTGAGTTGGGTCTTGCACTTCCAACCATGCATGCATCATGACAGTGCAGCAAATGAAACAATCGAGTGAGGTGGATTTCCAGCATATGCATTAGACATTTAGACCGGCTAATTTTGCTTAACAGTTCACACACTTCCCTTTACACTTTATCGTGTCATAAGCATGTCTTTTAGAATGATTGTCATTAATTTGGTTACAGAATTTTACAGAAGACCCACAACGTAGATGACTGAAAGAATTCCAATACCATATTTACATCATTCGTGCTTGCTGATATTTTTTTAATATAGACGAAGTGATGAACTCCAAACCTTTGTACTAATCATTGGCGCGCACAGTCCTTACATAATCAAACGATTATCTCTATTCTAAAATATTAGCATTGTTAAGGTGAACACGAATATTAAGAAAATACGTGAAAATAATTAGAGAAATGTTATGATTGGTTGAGAATAAAAAAGTAGGTGAATAATTAGAGAGGAGGTGATAGGTGTAGAACTAGTTTCATTTTGAAAGTCCCGATGCTAAAAATAGCTATAGGACGGATGTAGCCATTTATTAATACTCCCTTTGTTTTTTAACATATAATGCCATTGATTCTTAACATATATTTGATCATTTATCTTATGCAAAAAATTTGGCACTGTTTGTTTCTAGATTGGAGCTTAGCTAGTACAGTTTTATATGAACACGTTTTTTAAACTGCTAAACGATTTAATTTTTGCAAAAATAATATACACAAAAGTTTTTTTAAAAAAAAACAAGGAAATCTACTTTCAAAGTTCATATGAATGCACTAATGACTCATCTAATAAGGTTGTGTGAACGTGACCTTTGTGCATATATGTAAATAGACTTTCATTGTCTACCCTTCCGTGCAACCAAAATTTAATGTTTAAAACTTAATTTTAGAGTTGATTTTTGAGCTTTTTCATCGTAGTTTAATTTTTAACATTTGTTTTTAGTTGTTAAAAACACGTATATAAAAATTTTATTCATAATTTATTTTTTAGTTGTTGATAAGCCGTTATGTCTTATAATCCATAAGTGAAACGAGATTGTGTAAGTAATGTTTCAAGTATCTTTGATAATAAAACAAAATGACAACAAAAATAAATAATAACTAAGCATTTTTTAATAAGATGAATGTTGAAAAATAAGTCTAAAAGTGAACCACACGTCATATATTAGTAAAGAGGAAGTACTTGTTGAGTGATGTACACTGGCAAACTGAAACGAAGAATTATGCCTTACGGGTGTAAAAAAAAAACCCTGCCTATTAATTATGGATTGCACAATCGAGCTGCCGAAACACTTAACGGCCCTTTGATTAAAAGGAAAACTGTAGAAATTTTGAAGGTTTTCATTTCTATAGGATTTTTTTCTATATAGCCCCTTGAATCAAAGGAATGAATTCATTGAAATCGTATGAAATTCTTATAAAATGTCTCATTTTATGTAAGTTTTGAAGAAAATTTAACATAAGGTAAAATCTTATGGGAAGTTTTCCTTGACTTTTTATCTCTTCTCAAATTCTTGTATTTTTTTCTGTGTTTTGCAATATTACGTTTTACACTTGTGTTTCTGTCAAAATCAAAATCTTATGTTTTTTTTCGTTTCTCTATTTTTCATTCCTACGATTCAAAGGACGCTTAAAAGACACGAGCTTAGGCTCAGTTCAAATGCGTAGTTTGGCTGTAGCTGTCTGCTATTAAGAAAGACGTTAGCACATGATTAATTATATATTAACTATTATAAATTTTAAAAAATAGATTTATTAGATTTTTTGAAAAATTATATAAAAAAATTTTGCACAAAAATGTACCGTTGAACAAACATGTTAACGAAAAAAGAAAAAGTTGTTGTTTTGAGTGAGTTGAAAAAACTCAGCCCTAGTAAATTGGATAAAGCTTTATGCAGTTTGTAATTGTGCCACTGATATGTAAACTATAGCAAAATAAGGCATCTATGAAAGTGACTCTACTCCAAACTATAAAAAATCAGAGGATAAAAAGAACTAAGATTTGAAGGAAGAGACGTGCCCTCGAACATTTTTTTAAGAAAAAACTATGAGCGTGTTGGGGATTAAACACGTGACCTTAGATAGAAACCACACATTCCTTGCTATGGCATTATCAAATACATTTAATTTTGGCAAAGATGATCAACGGGCCATTCCAAAATGTTCTTTTTCCTATTTCTACGCGAATTAAGGTATCATTTGTTCTAGTCACATATTGAATGTAGGATTGTATGGTAATGATATTATAATTTGTATGAAAATCCTGTGAATTTTTTTACAATACAAATAATAGTTTACAAGGTTTTAAAAAATGAACTAAATTATACGAACATTCTGTGTTTTAAAAGGTTTAAATTCGTGGGGGTTGCGTACGTAGTGATGTGTCTGCGTGTTGCCTAATTTGTTAACGCAGGCGGTTTTGCTGGATCTTTATAAGATCACGCGCGGTGAAAAAAATATCGCGACTCGGCTGATATTTTTGTGCGTGCAACGAGTGCGGGCGTGTGGCAGCCAAGTTTATCCAACGGCCGGGAACATACGAGGAGAAAGGCAAGTAGTCCACCAACCAGCAGAGCTCGATGGCGACGCGACGCCTCCAAATGATAAACACGCCGCCATCACCCTCCATTCCATTCCACCCCTCGCAACCTCAATTCCGCCGCCGCCGCCGCGATCCACTGAACAGAGTGTGTACTAACTCGCTTTCCCCACCTCGCCGCCGCGGAATCTTGGACGCCTGCTTGCTGCTCGGCTCGTTTATGGTGCTTGCTCGCGAGTGGGGAGGAGAGCAGTGGAGGAGAACGAGGGGACCATGCTGAGAGCGGCGCACCTGAGGATGTCGCCTGCGGCGCCCGCCGCGCCGAGCTCGAGGGACGGCGAGGCGCGCGCCTGCTACGGCATCGTGGTGGCGTGCGTGTCGCTGCTGCTGCTGTGCGCGCTCGTCTCCGCCGTCGGCGTCGTCAGGGCCTTCGCCGCCACCGGAGTGCTCGTCCTTCTGCTCGGCCTCGCCGGATGGCTTGCGCCCACGGACGCCTTCGCCGTTGCGCTGGCGCCAGCGCTCTCGGCGGGGAACGCCAGCGGCGGCGGTACCGCCCGCCCGGCGCCGGCGGTGCGGCTGCAGGTGAGCCGGTGCGCGTCGTGCGGGCTCGCCGCCCAGGCCATCGACGCGCTGCCCACGTTCGCGTACGAGCCCCCCGCCGCCGACGTCGAGGACAGTGGCGAGAAGCAGCGCGGCGGAGGCACGCTGTGCGCGGTTTGCCTGGAGGACGTCGTGGCCGGCGAAACGGTGCGGCGGCTGCCGTCGTGCGGGCACCTGTTCCACGTGGACTGCATCGACATGTGGCTGCACGCGCACCGGACGTGCCCGCTCTGCCGCTGCGACCTCTCGCCCGGGAAGTTCACCGCGAAATCCTCCTCCTCCGCCGCCGCCGCCGCCACGACGGTCTCCGTCGACGTGCTGCCTCCGGTGTGATTCACGTTCGCCTTGCTTGGTGTTCACTACTAACAGCCAGTGTTATTGTACATTCCTAATGTTCTACTACGTGGTAGTAATCAATTAGCATTTCCAGGGCAGAACAAATCAATGTGTAGCATTACTGATGCCGTGTTATGTAATCAATTATTTTTGGGGTCAACGGACATGATCAAGCAAGATTCCATAAGATTGTGATCAAACCGGCTCTTGGAATTTAGCCAGCATAGGACAATACAGAAATTTGTACTAACTCTGAAGTTCATATAGTACTACTAAGTACTAACTTTCCCATTGATATGCAACGTAACTGATTTGGACAGGTACGAGTGAGTTTAGTTAGGTTGTTTTTGGAAGTTTGGTTGTAAAATTGGAATGATGTGATTGAAAGGTTATGTGTGTATGATAGGTTGATGTGATAAAAAAGTTGGAAGTTTGAAAAAAAACTTGGAAACTAAACAAGGCTGTAGTACTAAAAATGGTACGGAAATAACTGTAGTACTAAAAATGGTACGGAAATAACAGTACGTGCTTGACACGGCTGGAACTCATCTCCCACGTCGAGAGCGTGACGACGCTGGTGTTCCGTTCCGTCCCGCCAGCTACCGACTCTGTGATGCTCATGCAGATCGTGTGCTACTCATCGCTATGTTTCTTCTCTTCAGCGTCGTTCGCATTCCCAAAAATTTTGTAGCATCTCGTAGGAATTTCACGTAATCAGTTCAGTTCTCGTAGGAATCAAGAGAAATTTTGTAGCATCTGTGGCGGCGATGCCGGCTGTCCCGAGCAATGCCGCGGCGGCGGCGGCGGAGGCGGATGAAGCCGGTGACGGCGACTCAGGCTGCTCGCCGCGGCTAGGGTGCTACGGCTTCATGGCGGTGAACATCCTGATGGGGCTGTACTGCTCCATCGCCTACGCCGTCAGCGCCACCGTGGCGGGCGCCGTCGCCGTCGCGGTCGCGCTCCTCCTGCTGGCGCTCGCCGGCAGGCTGGCGCAGACGACGGGAGGAGGCCCCGCCGCTGCGTCGGCGTCGGGGCGGCAGCTGCTGAGCTGCCCGTGCGCGTGCGGGCTGATGACCGGCGCGGGGATCGGCGTGCTGCCGGCGTTCGCGTACGAGCCCGACGGCGGCGGCGGCGCGCACATGTGCGCGGTGTGCCTGGAGGACGTGCGGGCCGGCGAGATGGTGCGGCGGCTGCCGGCGTGCGGGCACCTGTTCCACGAGGACTGCGTCGACGTGTGGCTGCGCGTCCGCCGGACTTGCCCGCTCTGCCGCCGCGTGCTCCCGCCGCGGAAGTCCGGCGCAGCCGCGGAGGCCACGGCGTCTTCGGTCGCTGTGCTGCCGCCTGTCTGATTCCGTACTCGTTGCTGTTGTATCAGTCGCAGTAAAATGGAGTGAAACTGCGTTCTAATTTTCAGATACATTGATTTTTAGATCTTATTATAATTGGGATCAGATCTTGTGGGTTCTATCAGTATTCAATGTAACACAGTGTAGTGGAGCTGGATATCTAGTTAATACTAACTGTAAAAACATTACAGAATAAAATTCTTGAGAATCTAATTTTAGACTCTACATCATGATGCAACGATTGGGAGGAAACTACAGATCGGACCTCCCATTTCTCTAAAAGAAAACCAAATGGATAAATGTTTCAGTTCACCAGCAATAAAACATTAAGTATATGGTGAAAAAAATTATTTATCGAAACATTTAATTTTTTTAAAACATGATGAAACATGTCGTTATTATGTATGAAACATCTATCTATTATATACTAAAAGTCCATAAAATTTTCTACAAACGTTCCTAAGCCACCACCACGTAGTACTTTAAAAACGATCCTAAACCATTATGTGACAATCTAATAAACCGACAGAGCGATTATATTAGATTTACACTTATACGGTAAACCCGACATTAGATGAGCATTAGATCTATTTTTGAAAAAATAAATCCAAAACCCACGTCCCTTCCCTACTTCATACGTGCTTACGGGAGATGTACGCCCTCCCCTCTATCTCCTTTCTCTCTTATTTCCATGCTACATTAGTTTTTATTTGCATGCTATATTAGTTTCTATTTTTATGCTATATTAGTTAGATGTAAAGTACAATTTATAATAATACTTTTTCAAAAAAAATAAGCAAAAAACTGTCCTATACGCATACATACAAACGTATGTACTCCCTCCTCCCTCCAGTTCCACAGCCGGTGTTCACCCTTTTTTTTTATATTGGTTGAGTAGAAAATACAAAATCTAAAAAAATTATAACATATAAATCAATCTGCTAATTTAAATTATTACAACTGAATTTACATTGTGAGAAAAAATATACTTCGTAGGTATTCTTGAAAAGGAAATATGCTTCATAGGTATTCTTGAAAAGGAAATATGTTGTGGTGGCTCATGTTATAAAATTTTACCGGTCGCTTAAATAATCATTCTGCCCTGTGCGCTGAGCAAGTTAGGCATCGTTCCCGTCTGCTCCACCGAGCAAGGTTGGCATCGCTCCGCATCCTCAGCCGAGCTAGGTAGACACTAGTAGCAGAGAAGCCTATAGATGGAGAGGGAAGCACAGGCACATCGATGGCCGTTCTCGTCGCCGAGTTTCCATCCGGAAGCACAAGGGAGAGTATAAATACCCCAAGAAACTTACCACGGAGTTCCCCAGTTACTTCACCACTCCATTTTAACCACCCAGAACCAAATCGTCGAAACCGTGGAGTTCGTCGTGGCCAAAGGTATAGCCGGCCTCCTCCTTCCTCCTCCCCTGCCCCCGGCCTCTCCTCTCCCCTTCTTCTCCTATGCCCGACGCCGAGCCACCGCCACCCCTCCCGGCGCTGTACGCCACGCCGCCGGCGCCAAGCCACCCCGTCGCCCGGCCGTCGCCCCCGCACCGTCTCCTTGGCCGTGCGCCTGTGCGCCGCCGCCCACCACCGCGTGCCGCCCCGCCACCAGCTGCGCCGGCGCCGCCCACCACCACACGCCGCCTGGCCACCGCCACCCCCCCATGCCGGCCCGCCTCTGCTGCTCCGCTCGGCTGAAGAAGCGAGAGAGACAGAGAAAAGAACGAGACAGAGAATAGATAAGGAAGGAAAGAAGCAGGAGAGAAGGAGAAAGAAGAGAAAAGGAGGTGGGACCTGCGGGCCCCACATCTTCTCCTCCCCTTTGACCTTTGACCTGACAGCCGAGCCCCACTCAGAATATTCCTCTTTGTTCTATTAATTCCACCGAAAATCCTTCAAACTTTAAATATCCATATCTTTTCATCTCTAACTCTGTTTACCTCCGTTCAAGTTTCAAAATCTTTCTAAAATCCTCCTCTATTTAATGGCACTGTATTTTTTTTTATATTTTGTTTTGCTTTAGTAGTGGTTTTATGTATTGCTTGTTTTCTCGCGTATAGAGCCCAAGACGGATGGAGGATTCGCGCAGGAGTTCGATGCTCTTTTTATTGTCGCGGATCAAGGCAAGCCTCCTTGATCACTTATTGCACCTATATTTCTAACTAAGTATTTTGCTTGCCAAATTGCATGCTTTAGGTCTCATTGTTTTGGCCACGATTCGAATACGAGTCGTCGGACCAATCTAGTAGTCGCACTTTTATTATATACGAATTGGTAACCTCTTCCTTTGTAACTCCACCATATATTTTGTTGATATTCACAATGCCAAAGTAGACTACCTATAGGTTACGATTGTACTGTCATACCGAAAAACTTGGATACCTACTATTACTTAGTTATTTTGAAAACCCGACGAGATGTCGGTGTGGTTATGAAGTAGAAAAGTGTTTTGTAAAAACTTAATGGTTTGGCTACGCATTATCCATAAGGACTGTTTTCTTTGGGAAATTCATCCAAACATATAACAGTACGACCACATGGGATGCCCCTGGCCGAGTAAATAGCTAAAACATAGGTGTCCAGCATGTTAGCGGTTGAGGAGCACTGGTATGGTGGCGTATATGGCAATCTCCTGCTAGTGGGGATGTGTCAGAGTCCATACGGTGGGGCCTGAGTAGATGAGGGCCTAAAATTTGGCCTGATGCTTGGTGGAGAGATTCCACCCAACTGTGAGACACGGGATATTTATGGGTTGGTTATGGAAAAGCCTTGTGGTGAACTCTCCTTTGTTGGCCATGTCTGATCCACATGTGTTCAGTAATGTGAAGCGTTCACGACATGTGGGTAAAGCGTGCAACCTCTGCAGAGTTTAGTCAAACTGTTTAAACAGCTATGCCCACAGTCATGGGTGGATGTGAGGTGTTTCTCATAGCGTAGTGTTTATTTTAAACTTAATAAATTGATTCTTGGGATGAGAATCGTTACCATAGTTTGCCTTTGTGACAGACGGCTAGCCTTCGTGGTTGGGAACAAGCCTGTGTGACTCGGGTTGTCGATTGTCACCAAGGTGTGGTTTAGGGCTGAGATGGCCGAGGTAGAATGGCTGAGATGGCCAAGGTAGAGTGGCTGAGATGGCCGAGTAGTGCTGAGATGGCACGGTGTTTATATTATGTATTACTACATTGACAGGTTGTTGCAAAATAACTTATGGAATGGAGTGAGGCGTGAGCCTTACTTCGAAACTAAAAATTGACACACTAGAGATTTACAACTAAATTATTTGAAAACCTTGGGTTTTCCAAATGAAATCGTTCCACTCCTTGTTTTTAGCCTTGCATGTCATATTTTCCCCAGGCTTGCTGAGTACACTGAGTATTTATAAAGTTAGAAGAAGGATACCCCGACCCTTTAGCCAAGGCGTACTTTCAGGAGCAGGCCGAGTATGATTTCTCAAGGTTTCAAGTCTAGTTCCCAAACATAGCCTGTGGACTTATGGTTGTTGTTCTGCTTATAGTGCTTCACTTTTCATGTCGCCCTCCACTGCTGTTATGCTTTCGCTTGCTTGTATCTTGTCTTTCCAGTGTTTCTACCAGTCTGGGGTTCGTCCATGATGGTAGTAGTTTGAGACCTTCACCAATGTTGTAAGAAAGTTTTGTTATTTCTGGATTCCACTATTGTTCTATGAGTACTAGCTTGTGTATCCTGAGACTGGTACTATAATCACAGGTAATGTTGTAACCTCCAGCCTATGCCTGTTTATACTTTTGACTGGCATAGTTTGGGGCGCCACAATATCTACGATGCCATAAGAAATAAAATGAACCTAGCTATGAGTGATCGATCTTCCATGAAAAATACTCATTTCATTATGAATTCATTATAACATTATTAAATCTGTTATGAAAACTATTTTTCATGTATACAAATTTTATTGTTTTTATTGTGAAAGAGAAGTAGAAGAGATAAATATAAAGCTCTTAGTAGGGTTCAATCTGCTCAGGTTACATGCGGATAACTTAAAGGTCAAACACATATATGTCCCACTAATCTCTAATGTATCAGATCCATGTAGAAATCCATATCCATCAATCATCGAGTTACAATTGCTAGTGAAGCGTCTGTCCATCACATCGGCTATTATGAGAGCGCGTAACATCAGATAAAAAAGATAAAGTGACACTATAGATTATATTATCTTATATCACTTTATAAATATACATAGCTGAATACAAACGTGATTTAATTTAAAGCTAACACAAAAACATACATGTTCACGATAATAATAAAGAGATTCTATATAAATTTAAAAAATAGAAAAAACTCAAGAGCGTGGATCCTAATAGTAAATAAAAATATCAATGGCTAATCTATAGGATATATAGAATTGTAAACCATTTTAAGGTCCATTAAACGCCCTATAGAACCCTCCTACATCATCTATTAAAGCCTCTAAGAAATAAGAAAACAACTTCAAAAATTCTCTGTAAAAGGCAAAACATTCAACGCTTAATCCTCCATTAATTTCATGGTTCTTTTTATCTTAGCCATTGGATGATTTCAGCAGCTTTAATATGTGTACGCACATTATAGCGGCCACCATGTTGAATATAAAATAATGAAAACGTGTTATCTTATAGAAAATCAAATCACTTAAGGTGTCAGGTGAGGTTCTAGTTACTATTGCAAGGTGTATAGTGTTATCACAAGGATGACTAGTACCGAGTCATACAAGGTTGCCAGCCATCCAATCACATCAGTAAAAGAATCCAGTAAGAGCTACAACGAGCCACCATGACAAGCCAACAAGGGAAGGCCATGATAATTAAATTGTAATGATAAAACCTTCTTTCAACTCCCTTATATATGCATTATTATTTATATCACATCACTTGAAACATGCACAAATTGATAAAATATTAAATGTTTGCAATAAAGAGGCTACATACGAAAACATTCAATTAATCCCCTTAGTCTAGGAATAATAATACCAAACAAGAACTCAAGTGGGTAACAAACAATTTTGATATTGAATTTTAATCCTTGTAAAGAGAGAGACAGAGCGAAGGGTTCAAACAGTTAGGTGAATATTATGCATTTTACAATATGAGCGTTTTATTTAAAAATATGAGATAGTTCAGCAGACTACTTATTCTGAAGCATTAACATACTATTTAAGAGTAGAGAAAGTAGGGCATTATATGAAAATAATTTTATTTGAGGTTTTATAATAGGACTATCTAATGATGAACTTGATGAAACTTTGCTATAGTAGTATTTGATGAAAACATATTTAAATGACTTTTTTCATATCATGTTTGGAGATCAAAGACTAACAAAAAACTTTAATGAGGCACCACATATTTATTACCATGCCATAAATCTATAGAACAATGAATAATATTACATGGTATCATTAGAGTAGGAAACTAGACTAAGACCATGTAATACCCTAGCTCCAAAATCTATATTACCCTAAATTTTATGTGGATTGAGTATACATATACATAATGCATAGTACTTCACTTACACTTTCATTCTCACTTAATGTAAAATGGTTAACACACTGTTATTATATTTAAAGCGCCAAGACTGATTTATAAGCTCACCCGATCATCCACCTAAACTTTAAAACTTTTAAGGTGGTACTAAACCACCAATTGCAATACCTTTTTGCATATATGAGCCTCAACTACACCGTTCTATAGGCTAAAAACAGGCTAGGGAATCATGGATCGGAGGTCACCTCCAGAATGGATATGTACCACAGGAACTTCTAAATTCATATTTGCGGATGTCCAATTTGACATCACTATAAATCATGAGAAAATGCTCATGAGTCATTAAGAAAAAAAATTAGAGATATCAAAATTTGTAGAATAATTAGTTCGGTATTATCCCAAGATCTCAGCAATAGTTTTATTGCTCAAAGTTTATACGTGCAAAGGCGTGAAATTCTTTACCCGTAAGGAAATTTGAATGACCAACACTACATGATGTGTGACTGCTATATATATGTGAACATTTTATGAAAACTTTATATATGGATAAAAAAATAGTCATCATAAAAGATTTTAACATTTAGGAAAAAAGAGAAGCCCGCACAATCGCGCGGGCTACCTTCCTAGTTTAGTTTTAATGATTTGAAACATATATTTTTTTCTTTCATCAAAATATAATCATACGACATCTTGTTGTAAAGATTTAAATATAACGAATATAACGGTATGATCAAATTATAGATTGGATAATTAAATTTTAAAATTTTTTTTGAAAATCTCTATATACATGCATGTATGGATGGGGTACACAGAGAAAGAGCAAGTTCTAGGGATTGGTGGCTTGCGGCGTTTGATTCTTTTTGCTAGCGTCGAACACTCGATGACTAGTATTTATGTTGACGACGTGGCTCGAAATAAGTTTAATTAGAAAATGGACGTGCCAGTTAACACGCTGATTAGTTTAAAACCTAAATAGTATTTACAGAAACATAAATGTATAATTTTTACATAAGTTAGTTATTCTTAGAGTATACTAGTTAGTTTAATTCTGACAGAAATCATACACTCAAAAGGACCTCATAATGGATTGCCCATATTTGAGACAAATCAAAATAGTTTAGTAATTTATGCTTGGCATTAATTTATTGAAAGCACCGGTGGTGTAGTGCGGAGTCGTTGGTACATGACTGTTAACACCAAAATTTGGTAAGCCCCGAAGTCATCATCAGCCTAGGGACAGTATTGGCCTCAGAGTCCTAGAATTGGCCGATGGAAATTATCGGTCGTCAGCAGTCGGATTCTTAATAGATTCAGTTAAGAAAATTAATTAATTAAAAGAAGATTATCCAGAAGAGGCCGAGTTCAAAAAGGATGCAGCATGGCAATTATCTATTAATTAGGCAGAGTCAGTTAGTCTTCTTTTTATTTTTAGGAAAGATTGTTTAGAGTCTGATCAGGACTTGTATTTCTTACTTTATCTTTACGAAAGTCTATGTTGTTTCCAATAAGGACTAGTATTTATCCATGGGTATAAATATGTACATCCGAGGTCCCTGTAATTTATCTTCACAGACAAATACAATTACTTTTGGCACATCGCCATCCTCTTTTCGAAAGTTTTACTCCTGGCGAGTTCTTATTTTTGAGCATGGGATGCATCGGTTAAGTTCGACCTCCGGCGAGAAGTAAGTTCCATCATCTTCGCTTGCATCGGCGTGGCTAGGACTTTTTCAGTTCGGTCTGATATTCTAATCGGGTCGAAGCAAGCGTTGCCTATCTAGTATATCGTCTCTACTTTCGATCTCATTATTGTTTAGTTTTATATCGGCTTATTTAGGACTTTCTCGGTTCAATCTGATATTCTGATCAAGTTGATGTTCTTCTAAACATGATACTATTTTAAGATAGATTTTATATATCCATCATGTTAGCATAGATCTATCGACTTATCTAGCTTATTTGATTAGACTAATCTAGAATTGTCTTGGTTAAGTTCGATCTTCTATATTACTGCTGATAATATGAGTCTTGCTAAGTTTATAGATTTGTGCTATGTTTTATTGCAGTGCTAGCTGATAAGTTATCTTTACATCAGACTTTCAGCCGATGTATGCTTTAACCATCGAGCCTACATTTAATATTTTGTATCAATATCGGCTGATTGGTTCATTGGACATCTAATTTATCATATTATCATCAGTCGATTGGATCATTTGTTCAAGTTCTTCCATTATCTTTATCTAAGCATCAGAATCTACATCAGATATATAGTCGATTGTTCAAAAAACCTATCAACTTTGGCTAGTATTGCTACATCGGCTTATTGGCCGATCGGCTCCTTGATCTTATACGGTCAATTTATCTATCTTGTCAGTTGCTAGATCAAACTGACTGACACGCCCGAACCAAATATTTTAGGTCCTGCACTGGAGTTAAGCAGATCTCTCAGGCCTTCGTGTGTCACGACGAATTTCGCGTCAACACATTTTTGGCACATCCAGTGGGACAATTATATTAAAGACAACATGTCTGAAGAAGAAGTCGATGCTAATGGCATGATCCCAATCACGATGGAGGAACAAAGGCAACAAGTGGAGCAATTCGTGGTTGATTTTCAGAAGCTTTGTCTTGAATCTTTCGGCATGACACCACAAGGACCAATTCAAAAGACACAATTTCCAAGGACAGTTATGATCAGTAAATCAAGCCAAGATGAGCTTACAAGTCCATAAAAGTCTCTTCAAGATTTGGTCCACGAAGCTGTGCATCATGCTTTGGTCAATCAATCTGGAATTTTGATAAATACATTGCAGAATTTGATCAAGGAGATAGTTGATGTATCAATTGCTCTAGGAATTCGGCTCGGGGGGCAACCATATTGTCATCAGCATGAAGAACCACATCAATATGGGTAGAGGAACCGCATCAATATAACATGGACAATACAGAGAATAATGAGTTGGCCAATAGAATTACTGAGATGATGTGGGAGCAATTTGGAATCAAACCTAAGGAGCAGACCTATATGTATCAGTGCCCATATCCTGGGTGGTTTGATAGGATTCCAATGCCTCACCGATACAAGATTCCAGACATTTCTAAGTTTTTAGGGCAAGACGATATATCTACAATTGAACACATTGGCCGAATTTTAGCACAATTTGGGGAAACATCAGCTGATGAAGCTCTAAAAGATAGATTTTTTCATTGTCTTTGACTGGATCGGCTTTCACATTGTTTTCATTATTACCTCCAAACTCTATCAGAAGTTGGGCCGATCTGGAAAAGCAATTTCACAAATACTTCTTTGCTGGCATGGATGAAATGAAGCTTTCAGACTTAATATCGGTTAAGCAATAAGAAAGTGAATATGCTATGGAATATATTCAAAGATTCTGTAATGTTCGTAGCCGATGCTGTAGTTTGAGCATAAGTGATGAACAGTTAGCAGATCTTCCATTTCAAGGATTGTTAGCATCTATCAAGGACATATTCTTTTGCCACGAGTTTGACAGTCTGGCTCATCTAATGCAGATAGTATTGGCTTATGAAAGCTGATTGCAAGAGGCAAAGGAAGAAGGATTTTGGAGTCATCAAAGCCAAAAAAATGAAGATAATTTTGAAGCATGAATCCTCATTCTCCAAAATTGGATTCCAACTACTAGTATTCAAATCCTAATGCCCACAAGTACCACACACATGCAAGTGGGTTTTTAATAGAAATTTAGTAAGATCTGGGATGTGCCGTTAGTGCGTGAGTGTCATCTTACATATGTAGTGGCATGTGTGCATGCATGTCTGTCATGCAATCGTAATAAAAAAAAGTTTTAAAAAGGAAAGATATGTTATCTCAAAATTGCAGTGATTTTTCTAAACCTGTAATTTTTTGCATATTTTTTTATAAAGGATTTTTAGGAATGCAAAGTTTGATGCAATATATTTACATTATATATGTCATATAATTTTGCTCTTTTTTTCTAAAATATAGTATATTAACCAAAAAATGGCACATGCGTTGCAACGGGTGAAGATTTTTTTTAAAAAATATCAAATTAAAATTTTAAAATACAGAAACCTAAACCCTAACTCTGTTCGAAAAAAAAACAGCAGAGAAAAGGATATAACACCAGTAGTTCACAATGACGCATGGACATCCTTTGTCCCCTCTGGTCCTCCACAACCGGCCTTGACCAAGTCATAATCTATGCTCTCTCTTTCGTTGGCAGAAGCACAAGTTCATAGTATGCAACAAGAGAGCAGCGAGGGAGCAGAGGTTGCAGAGCAGACCAGGCCGACCGGACGGGCGTCCCTCGCCCAACCTCGAGCAGGCGACAACGACACGCTCGGGGGCATGCGGTAGCTGGTGGTGGCCTGTGTGAAGCAGCGGAACTATTGAGGGACCACGGGGCATAGGAGGTCGCCTCTTTCCCTTAGGCAGCAATGGCCAGACGGCAGCATCTTGACCGTAGAGGTCAGGGGAGGACGCCAAACATGCAGATGATGTCGGAGAGGAGTTGGGGCGGGGTGCAGGGGGCAGGGTCCCATCGACGAGGCTGGCGGATAGCTGCAAAGCAGTACCAGTGGCCTAACGGTGACCCGCAACCTACGTAGAGGTTGGGGAAGAGCGGGGGAGATGATGGCCCGGTAGGATGAGTCCCTCTGTGTGTCTGCGGTGGAGAGGGTGCGATGGTGATGGGGCCGACCGGCTCTAGTGCTAGGCGATGGTAGCATGGTGGGAAGGGTCGACGTGAGGAGCTTGGTGAAGATGACCTAAGCGAAGGAAGTTAAGGTGGAGGAACCGATGCCCCTGGTGATGGCCAAGCTAGAGCTTGCTCTATGTCGACGACAGTCCGAGCAGGAGTAGAGGCAAATCTGGGCAGCGACCGTGGAGGAACCGATAGGCATTGGGAGCGTCGGCGAGGACAGGCCGGCGAGCACAAGTTGGCGGCGGGCTCAGGTGATACTAGCGGGGGCCTGAGCCTCGGAAAGCTGGACGACAGATGAAAAATTCACCGAAAGCCTTACATATTTTCTTTAAGTAGACTAGCATAAATGCCCGTGTGTTGCAACGAGTAAAAGTAATTTTAATTATATATACATAGTTTGCATCGATAACACCTCACGTTAAAAGAAATAGAAATCGATGATGTCTCACATAAACATAATAGCAATCGCGCAAGTATTAATGTCCCGAATGGCCTCGTGTCACGTGGGAACGGATGAAAGAAAAAAAGAAAATCAGAAATAAAATAGGAAGTGTGCTTGCATTGCTAAGGATAAAACTAATGTGTTCTTTGAGGGTGTTCGGAACCTTCTCCCTCAACACGTAAAATGAAACGGTGAATTAACACATAAGTAATTAAGTGTTAGCTAAAAACTAAATACTTGATTAATATGATTTTTAAACAACTTTTTTTATAGAATTTTTTTAGAAAACATACGATTTAGCCATTCGGATAGCGTGCGTGTAAAAAACGATAGAATAGAGGTAGGAAAAGAGGAGAAAAAAATTACATCCGGCCTAACTGAATCAAGCAGACACATGCAGAGATTTAATAAGGAATAAAAACGATTGGTTAAAAATAGCACATGATTGGATTAGATACCAGTTAGGGATGCAGTATCATGTGTCTTGAGCTTCCCAAGAAGTAATAGCTGAAGCAGCAACAACGATCGGGTCTTGAGAAATTTCTTGCTGCCAACTATGCAAGAAGCAGAGAAGGTTATTATATCCAGGTAAATTAATGCTCCTTAGCATCGGCTGAAGCATTGTTTGCGTTGTATCAGGCGATGACACACAGATATGATTAATCGGTAATGACAGGAGCTAGTAGCATTTAACCCTACAATGTCGAGCACACGGGCCTCGATGGATGTATGAATCAGAATTGAGGAATTTTTAGCATTTTTAATTTTTATTTTTTAAAGATTTGTAAAAATAATTTTAAGTTTGAAAAATTTGCAAAACTAATCCCCAATCGTAAGAGGACGATTTTTAAAAATCGTCCTCTCAGAGAACGATAAGGGGCCTAACTGCAAATTTTCAAACCCTTTGCATCGGTTCTAATTGATTAAAAATTAATAATGCTTATTCGATACTTTAAATGATCTTAAATAAAAAAGTTGTTAATAACAAAGTTGTAGATCTTTGTGAGATCTATAACTTTCATATAAAGTTTATCTCCATCCGATATCGTTTAAAATGTAGATCTAAGATTCTTTTAAATAGGTTTTAGATTTTGTAACGAATATTTGGATATCTAAACGATCTTAAATGAAAAAGTTGTTAACTATAAAAATTAAAAATTGCTAAAAATTCGACGTACTCGTGCGATCTAGTGCACATCATCAGCGTGTCGCTTCGGCCCATTTGGAAACGCAAAACAGCGTCACGTGGGCCTGTTGTCCGAGTCATAGATGGTGAACCGAAGCATCTCGCGATGACTCGATCGCATACAAAGACGACGGACGAAACGATGTGTTAGTAAAGAATCAACTTTAATTTTTATAATATAGGTAAAGATAAAGATATCTTATCTTAACTACTTAAAAAATCAATAACTTTTCGTTCGTCACCTAATTTTTTTTGTCCGTACGCATATTTGTGTTAGCGTTTGTCCGTCGTTCCTTTCTCGCAATCCGATTCGAGCGATGCAACCAGCCAACGTGCTATTAAAACGGACTCATGGCATAGAGGAGTTCCGAGAGAGGACCCCAATCCAGCCAAAAAAAGATGATCAAAAGAAACCAGGCTAGACAAAGGGAAAAGCAAAGATGGATTCAATTTGGACACTGAATTGGACGAATAACCACAATAAAATCAGCTAGAAGAAAACCATGAGATTGCAATCCAATGAAATCGATCAATCACTTAGCGCTTTGCCTCAACACTGGGCATTGATCCCCCACCGGATTTCCGACCACGCCATTGGCAATCCATCTATTCTGTATTTGTATGTACTGGAGTTGCACACATGCCTAAGTGTATATGGCATAGCGCATGCTCTCGCGCACCATGAGGTGGCTGACCTCGTCAGTGCATGGCGGCCACCACCCGCTCGCATCCACGCCGCCTCCGGCCCCCACATCCTCGCCGTCAAGACACGCCACGCACGACATCGTGAGCAGCGCCCTCGCCATCAGAGCACCTGTCCCGGTGTAAGATCGAGATGTCGACTAGAGGGGGGTGAATAGGCGATTTAAAAAAAACTAAATGACACCTAATCAAAACTAACCTAAGTTACTAGGCTTGGTGAGGGTCAAGTCTAACTAAGCAACTAAGTTATGTTTTGCAAACCTAGGGTGATAATGGCTCAATTATATCTCTAGGAAAGTAAATCACACTCCTATGTCAAGGTTTAGCAATTCTAGGGTGATATGATCTCAAGTATGTCTCTAGGAATATAAATTGCACAAAAGTAAATGCGACAATCAAATGAGGCAAGGAGACAAGAGATTTTTCACCGAGGTTCAGAAACTTGCCGGTTTCCTACTCCCCGTTGAGGCGAGCCCAACTCTACTGCTCAACCACGAAGCCACCGCACGCCCCCTTCGTCAAGGGGTGGGCAAGGCGGGAGCCGGCCCACAGAGAGGACTACCCAAGCCTCGATCACTCGGGGTAGTTCTTCCTTCACTCCGAAGGTGGTGAACTCCAAACCACTCACAAACCGGCACCGGGCCTCCTCCACAATCTTCTCGGAGAGGTCACCGGGCAACTCCTCCACAAGCCGTCTAGGAGGCGGCAACCTCCAAGAGTAACAAGCAATGACGCGGCTCAGAGATGATCAAGTGCCACACTAGCTCTACAATGGAAGCAAATGCACTTGACTCTTGGCTAGAACAACCTCAAACACTACAAGAGATGAACACTAAGCTCAAATGTGTGTGAGAGAGATGCAAGGGGTGTATGCAATTGAATTGGGTGCCAAGAGAGTCCCCTTGCTGCTGGTGGGGGAGTATTTATACTCCCACCCACCAAAACTAGCCGTTGGGAACGAAATCCACCAACTCTGTGTACTGCCGGTCAGACCGTCATTGTGTGGCCGGTCAGACCGGACTACTTTGCAACGGCTGAAAAACTAGCCGTTGGACTGCATTAAATGCACTGGAACCACATGGCCGGTCAGACCGGAGGCCAAACTGCCGGTCAGACCGCCGTCGGCTCGGTCTGACCGAAAACGGCTCTGGCGGCTCTGGATCGGCCACCCCGAGCAACACCATCCTGGCCTCCAGGGGGCCGGTCTGACCGCGAAAGTACCTCCGGTCAGACCGGTCTTATGTACCGGTCAGACCTCCCGCTTGGTGTCGGTCAGACCTGCTGGGGCACTCCAGTCATACCGCCACTATATGGCCGGTCTGACCGCCCTTGGTCAGGCTGAGACAGTGAATACACGAGAGTGTGAAGAAATGTGAGCACAAGTCTAAATGCATAATGACCTAATGTGGCAATTAAAATTATCTGTTTGCTAGGTCATTACCCCTCTTAATAGTACGACAAAGCAAGAAATAAACTAGCACAATTTTGATCGCCCAACGCCTCGATCAATTTAAAATGAAAACGCTAGTTTACTGTCTTCTCTTCTTTTTGCTTTGCGCCGTCAATTTTAATCCATCGATAATCATCCATGCGCACACATGATGTGAATCTAACTTAAATATATAGCTCAAAGACAAAGGTTAGTCCACAATTAATGCTTGTCATTAATTACCAAAATTAACTACGGGGGCCTAGATGCTTCAATCTTTCCCTTTTTGGTAATTGATGACAAACACCACAAATATATATAATCAAACATAGAACACAAGGACATCTTACAATGAAATGAAAATGCTCCCCCTAAACATGTGCATATCAATCACAAATAACAATTATGAAACAAATGCACTCTCATTCACATTTCAACCAAGCACAAACACATATGGAACATACAATGTGAACTTCACATATGGATCAACCAATTTGCATAAGATGGTCACAAAAATATCAAACTCACATCCACCATCCATCATAGCACAAGTTCATCCATAAATCATAAGCATCCACTTAACAATAGTTCATCCATAGAGGGCTCACAAATAAACATAGGCTATTACAAGACCACGAAGGGCCTAAATCTCACAAGAGTTAAACAAAACGATAAAAACACGCAAGATAGAGTAATAGCCCATACCCATACATAAAATAGCCCAACCACCTTAGCCTACTAGAAAGGAGGTAACTAACCTCACTACTACTAGTCCCATCCCGAAGATAAAAAACAACCTAGGAGACGTTCTTCTCCCCCTTTGGCATCAAGGACCAAAAATCTTCACTCTTGAGGAGGCGGAGGAGGACGGGAGATAGGGTAGTTAGATGGACCGGAGGGACCACGACGTCGAGAGAAAACATAGGCATGAGAGTTCTCCAAGGTAGTCATACGCCGGTCCAAAGTAGACATGTGCTGGGATATCCTACCAACCTCAGATCTTATGCCCCTCACATCCTCATACATTGCCTCATGCCCGGTAGATAATCTCTGAATGCCATCACTTAGGGCATTGATGGCCCCAAGCACCGGGTCGAAGTAGTCTTGTGGAGGCATCCCAAAGTAAGCATATTGAGGATTGAAGAAAGCATTTGGATCATACCCATGAGGAGGAGGAGGTGCCGAGCTTGAGCTAGCTCCAGTGTGAGAAGAGGGCACCGTCCTAGGAGCACGGGGAGTTCCAAGCTGAAGGCGGGGCTTGTACTGCTTGTTCTTCTTCAAATTTTGCCCGACAGCCCCAAGCTTGTCTTGTATCAATTTCATGATATATGGCGCATAATAGATCCCTTGAGTGAAAGTGCCCTTGGAGATAGCAATTTCTTGCATTATGAGAGACACAACGTCAAACTGATGACCTTGAATGATAGCATCGATGACGTGCCAAGCCACCCCCCTAATGTCATCATTGTTACCAAGGCGAGGGAGGATAGTGGCTCTTACAATTCTGTTTACCACACTGGGGATAGTCCTCAAGCCTGCAACCTTCCCATGTGTGTACCGCACTCCATCTTCATAGAACTAAGAGAGATAGTTTATGGAGAGCGGATTGTGAGTGTGCTCCTCATGCAAATCATTTCCAAAATCCAAGCGAATGGTGAGAAGCCTCCGGAACTGCCTCCGAGAGATAGAACACTGGAGGGTGTCAGACATCCACTTCATCTCACTATAATCTCTAGCCACCCACACTGTAGCATAAAACTGGCGGATCAAGTCCTCGTTGTAATCTTGCTTGAGGGTCACAATTCGGTCAATGCCAACTGTCTTGAAAAGATCATGCAAGCTCTCAAATTCTGGGGTCTCATTGATATCTCTCCAAGTAATCCACTTGTGATCCGCAAAAGCTTTCCCCTCATAAACCTGCTCATACACTGTCTTTTGAAAGGCGGTGTGGAACCGGGGATCTGTGGTGTCTCTAGGCCTCAAGAACTGATCATGATGTCTCAATATGGTATACTGAGCAGGATTCCTCATGTTCACCACAAACTGGATGGAGGGATCAATTTGCATCTCATCACTTTCTGCATCCTCATCCTCCCCACTACCACTGTCATCATCTCTACTTTCCTCCTCACTGGCCCCCTCAACATTTTCCTCAACCTCTTCATCACTTTGAGCATAATCCTCTCCGCTCGACTCCTCAGGCTCACTCACGGGATCGGGAGTGGGTGCCCGACGACCATGGCGAGTGCGGGGAGGCATTACTGTCATAGAGCAAAGGATGATAGGATATTAGCAACTTTTTAGAGAGCACTTGAATATGTGGAAGAAGAGAAGTTCACTGCCTGTCAAGGACGGTCAGACCGCTGGCCAACGGCCGGTCAGACCGACGACATCAGGCCGGTCAGACCGCCGATGGCAGGGAGTTCAAACACCCAACTTTCCACAAACACAAAGTGAATCTAAAACATGCTAGGACCAATGTTTGCATAAGACAATGAGCAAGAACAACAAAGGATAGGTCTATTTCATCAAAAATTGACATAGAGGGAGGAACTACCCTTAACCCTAGAGATTGAAATAGACCGATTTGATGTGCATAAGATGGAAAGAGAATGATTACCGGTTGAAAGGAGTTGTATTTGCACCAAGAAACTACCCTCTATTGGTGCAAATTGAAGTCACCTCTTCCTTCACCTAGGGTTCCATGCCATGGATCACAAAGTCAACAAAAACGCGAAATAATCCATGGAATAGAGAGAGGAAGCGGAGGAGAATCACTTACGGTGTAACCGGAGTGATTTTGACGGTTGAACCGGAGAGATTTGGTGGAGAGAGGTGGCTAGGGCTTGAGGGGAGAGAGAGAGGGTTGTTTTTCGGGTAGGAGAAGTGAGGGGATGAGAAGGAGAGAGAAGGGGTCGGGTAGAAGAAGAAAGGGTAAAAACCCTGGGCCCACCTAACGGGCCAGTCAGACCGGCGGCTAGCACCCGGTCAGACCGCCTCACCTGGCCGGTCAGACCGCGCATATAGCACCGGTCAGACCGCGAGGCCCCCTGCCGGCTGTGCACAGCCCTTGCACAAGCCGGCAACCCCCACACAATTAAATCTAATAAAATTTTAATTTTGGGAGCAATTTTGAAATGTATGAGTTGAAATATTGCTAACCATGCATAATAATTGAGAATTATGATGATTTGCAACTTAACTCACTTAAGTGCTAGGAGGTGACCTTTTATGGTCTATAGGGGTTTTTGGGCGAATTTGATTTTCAAACAACTTTTGAAATATTTGGTTTTTGAAAAAGGTTTGCATACCAAAAACATTTCAAATCCTCCTCTCTACCAACTTTGTTTTGAAACTTTTCTCAAATTCCTTCTCAAACTCATTTTGGGGATAAATTTTATTTTGGCCAAAACTAAGAATCTAGTTTCTTCAAAAGAGGGCCAAAAGGACATTTTCATTCAAAAATCATTTTTCTTGCAATAAGAGGCTTGGAAAACATATAGGGAACATTTTCAAACAATTTCCAAGAGATAATTTTCAAATTACATTTATTTTGTAAAAGTTTTGACTTATGTTGACTTGGGCATTTTGAAAGCACTACTAGCACTTATAGTTGATTTGCTCACACATAAAAGGAAGTAGAGCACATGCAAGATTGCAAAACTCCCCCTTAATGTGACATGCTCCATTTTCGCAATGAACCAAATGGCAATAAATCCAAAGCATAAGAGCAAACGAGAGCAAATATACAATATGAACAAGAAGCAACCATGGTGCACAATGTCAAGCCACATTAGAGAAGTCTATGACATTTAACTCATTCCTCAATTTGCAAAAGCGGGTTTCATCAAGAGGCTTGGTAAAGATGTCGGCTAGTTGATCCTCGGTTCTTACGTGGCTAATGGCTATGTCACCCTTGGCAACATGGTCTCTTAGGAAGTGATGGCGAATGTCAATATGCTTTGTTCTAGAATGTTGGACTGGGTTATTGGCTATCTTTATGGCACTATCATTGTCACATAGGAGTGGGGTTTTGGTAAAGGTTATGCCATAGTCCAAAAAGGTTTGTTTCATCCAAAGCAATTGGACACAACAACTACCCGCCGAAACATATTCCGCCTCGGCGGTAGAGAGGGCTACGGAGTTTTGTTTCTTGGATGACCATGACACAAGGGATCTACCAAGCATTTGGCAACTACCGGATGTGCTCTTTCTATCCACTTTGCAACCGGCATAGTCCGAATTGGAATAGCCAACAAGCATAAATTTAGCACCTTTTGGGTACCACAAGCCAATAGTTGAGGAATGCTTTAAATATCTTAGAATCCTTTTCACGGCCACTAAGTGACATTCCTTAGGAGCGGCTTGAAACCGTGCACACATGCAAACACTAAACATGATATCCGGCCTAGATGCGGTAAGGTAAAGCAAGCTACCAATCATAGAGCGATAAAGCTTTAAATCTACCGGTTTACCTCCCTCATCAAGGTCGAGATGCCCGTTGGTTGCCATAGGTGTTTTGATGGGCTTCACATCCTCCAAACCAAACCTCTTGAGTAGATCCTTGATGTACTTGGTTTGGCTCACGAACGTCCCATCCTTGAGTTGCTTGATTTGAAGTCCAAGGAAGAAGCTCAACTATCCAATCATGGACATCTCAAATTCCCTAGACATCATATCACCAAATTCCTTGCAAAATACCTCATTACTAGAACCGAATATGATATCATCAACATAAATTTGACACACAAAGAAATCATCACCAATGATTTTTGTGAAAAGGGTGGTGTCAACTCTTCCAATTTTGAAATCCTTTGACAAAAGAAAATCTCTCAATCTTTAATACCAAGCTCTAGGCGCTTGTTTTAAACCATAAAGAGCTTTTGAGAGTTTATAAACATGATTAGGATTTTTAGGATCTTCAAAACCGGGAGGTTGTTCAACAAAGACAAGTTCGGCAATTTCACCATTTAGAAAAGCACTTTTCACATCCATTTGAAATAGTTTTATATCAAAACATGATGCAAATGTAAGAAGGATGCGAATAGCCTCAAGTCTTGCCACGGGGGCAGAAGTTTCATTGAAATCCAAACCTTCAACTTGTGTGAAACCTTGTGCCACCAATCTTGCCTTGTTTCTCACCACCAACCCGTTCTCATCTTGTTTGTTTCTAAAGACCCACTTTGTCCCTATGACATTGTGGTCTCTAGGTCTTTCAACCAAAGTCCACACCTTGTTTCTTGCAAAGTTGTTGAGCTCTTCATGCATAGCATTTATCCAATCCGGATCACCAAGAGCTTCATCTACATGTTTTGGCTCAAGACAAGAAAGAAAAGAGTAATGCTCACAAATCGAAGCAACACAAGATCGAGTTTGAACACCCTTACTAATGTCACCCAAAACTTGATCAATTGGGTGATCCTTGGAGAGAGAATTATGAATTCTTGGCGGCATAGGTGCATCTTGTGCCTTGTCCTCCTCCACGTCAACTTGAGCTTGGCTTGGCGTAGCGGAAGTAGTTTCCTCAACTTGAGTGGAGGTGGAAGGCTTGTCTCCCACTTCAACGGGCTTGATGTCTCCAATAGACATGTTCTTCATTGCCCTCATCAAGCCCTCATCACCTACATCATCCAAATTCTCGTGCCCCTCTTGGGAGCCATTAGTTTCATCAAATTGAACATCGGCGGTTTCTTCCACGATACCTTTGTTCTTGTTGTAGACTCGGTATGCCTTGCTATTTGAGGCATAACCTAGAAGAAAACCTTCATCACACCGACTTTCAAATTTGGTTAGTCTAACACCTTTTTGATAAATATAGCATTTGCAACCAAAAACACGAAAGTAGGCAACATTTGGCTTCCTCCCAACAATTAGCTCATAGGAAGTCTTTTTCAAAAGACGATGCAAATAAAGCCTATTGGTTGCATGGCAAGCGGTGTTTATGGCTTCCGCCCAAAAAGAATCGGAAACACCATATTCATCAAGCATAGTCCTTGCCATCTCAATCAATGTACGATTTTTCCTCTCCACTACACCATTTTGTTGAGGTGAGTAGGTAGCGGAAAGCTCGTACTTAATACCAAGATCATCACAATAGTCCTCAATATTGGTATTTTTAAACTCAGAACCATTATCACTTCTAATTTTCACAAGAGTGCAACTAAATTCATTTTGGGCCCTTTTTGCAAACTTTTTGAAAAGCTCGGCAACAATAGACTTATCATGCAAAAAGAACACCCAAGTGTAGCGAGAATAATCATTAACAATCATAAGACAATGACTATTGCCACCAATGCTCTTATAGGTTGTTGGGCCAAACAAATCCATATGCAAGAGCTCCAATGGTCTAGATGTGGACATGATACTCTTTGTAGGATGAGAGCATGCAACTTGCTTGCCGGCTTGACAAGCACTACAAAGCTTATCCTTCTCAAACTTCATATCTTTCAAGCCCACAACTAAATCACGTTTTGAAAGTTTGCTCAATTGATTCATGCCAACATGGGCTAGCCTCCTATGCCAAAGCCAACCCAATGAAGTTTTTGCAACTAAACATGTTTTCAAATTTGCTTCACTAGAATTGAAGTCAACCAAATAAAGATTTCGATATCTAAAACCTTTGAAAACACAAGACTTGTCATGAAGGCTAGAAACAATAACCTCTTGCGGAAAGAAAACACATGACAAGCCAAGATCACAAATTTGAGCAATCGAAAGCAAATTGAAATTTAGAGATTCAACAAGAGAAACATTCTCAATTGACAAAACATTTGAGATAGCAATTTTACCTAACCCAATTACCTTTCCTTTGCTATTGTCTCCAAATGTCGCTTTCTCTTGTTCTTTCCCTCCTACTTCAAATGTGGTGAACATAGCTCTGTCACCGGTCATGTGTTGAGTACATCCACTATCAAGCACCCAATGGCTCCCACCGGTGCGGTAGTTCACCTACAAAAGAAGATCAAGCTCTTTTAGGTACCCAAACTTGTTTGGGTCCTTGGAGGTTAGAGACCAAAGCTTTGGACACCCAAATAGCATTCTTTTTACCACCAAGTATAGGGGAACCCACATATCTAGCAACAATACTACCATCATGAGCCTTCCTAAGCATATAATGAGAATCAAACATGCATGTCTTAGAAGGCTTACCATCAGGGCAATCATCCACCAAATGCCCAACCTCGCGACACTTGGAGCAATACTTATCATTGCTCTTGACAAAACGAGTGGCACGGTGAGAAGGTTTCTTACCCTTCTTTGAAATGAATCCAAGTCCCTCCTTGTTAAGGATGCACCGTTGCTCACTCAAAATCTTGTCAAGAGTGTTCTTACCTTTGAAGCACCTCTCCAAACTCTTGTTGAGCTTGGCCACTTGCTCCTTAAGCTCATTATTCTCAACAACAAGTGAGACATCACAAATAGAATCACAAGAGCTAGAGCTAGAGCTAGACATATCCATAAGATCATCACAAGAGGTAGAAATGCTAGATGATGCAACATGAGCAATATGGTAAGTAGCACTATCATCAAGCAAATCACAAGATATGCTAACATCAATGTGAGCTCCATGTTGAGTAGTGGAAAGGAGGTTGTCATGAGCTTCCTTAAGCTTCTCATGAGAAATGGTGAGTCTCTCATGAGAGGTCTTTAGCTCCTCATACAAGACTTTCAAAGAAGCATGATCCTTCTTTAGAGCTTTGAACTTGGCAATCTTCTTCTCACTATAAGCATGTAGCTCCTCAAACATACTCACAAGCTCATCATAGGAAACATCATCACAATCATCATCACTCTCACTATCACTAAGAGATGTTACCTTAGAAGAGCTCTTTGCCATGAGACAAAGTGGAGCGAAGAGCGATGGAGTCTCCTTGATGGCAACAACGGCCATCTTCTTCTTCTTGGAGCTTGCATCATCACCACTTCCTTCCTCGGACCCGAATGAGGCGGAGCTCTCCTCATTTGAGTCCCATTCCCCGATGAAGGCCTCAATCTTCTTTCCTCCTTTCTTGAGCTTCTTCATGAGCTTGTGACCTCCACTCTTCTTCTTGGATGACTTGTCTCCATCATCATCCTTGGAAGGGCACTTGGAAGCAAAGTGTCCCTTCTCACCACACTCAAAGCACCTCAAGTTGGAGAGAGTCTTGTTGGGTCTTCTATCTCTTCTCCTATTTGAGTTGGACCCCCTTCCTCTCTCCTTTCTCTTTCCCAAGAGATCATTGAATCTTCTAGCAAGAAGGACAATCTCTTCCTCCAAGTCCTCATTTGCTTCATTTACCTTACCTTTGCCCTTGTCTTCAACTTCGGCTTGGAGAGCAATGCACTTCTTGGATGGTGAGGCTTCCTCCATCTCCTTCTCCTTCAGACCTGCCGGGGCACTCCAGTTAGACCGCCACTATATGGCCGGTCTGACCGCCCTTGGTCAGGCTGAGACAGTGAATACACGAGAGTGTGAAGAAATGTGAGCACAAGTCTAAATACATAATGACCTAATGTGGCAATTAAAATCATCTCTTTGCTAGGTCATTATCCCTCTTAATAGTACAGCAAAGCTATAAATAAACTAGCACAATTTTGATCGCCCAACGCCTCGATCAATTTAAAATGAAAACACTAGTTTACCGTCTTCTCTTCTTTTTGCTTTGCGCCATCAATTTTAATCCATCGATAATTATCCATGCACACACATGATGTGAATCTAATTTAAATATATAGCTCAAAGACAAAGGTTAGTCCATAATTAGTACTTGTCATTAATTACCAAAATTAACTACGGGGGCCTAGATGCTTTACCCGGTCGCCGCCGCCGCCACCACGCCGCATGCGTCGTCCATGCCGGCGTATCTGGCTCCTGTCTCCCCCACAAACTGGTCTTCCACCTCCCCCTCTTACACCGTGGCTCAGCTAACTCCGCATGGAAGCTTCGCACCAAGCCTCCCTCGCATCTCTCGCTCAGACTGGGAGAAGTTGAGGGTCTCCACCGTGGGCATCCGACTTGCTCGTCGACGTCGTAGTGCGAACCTTGAGTGAAGTGGAGAGGAGGGTAGGCTGAAGGTGGAGGCTGGGAGGAGGAGGAGGCGGATTGGCGAAGTGTGGCGACAGGCAACATCCGGTGGCTGCTCACCTCCTTGATCTAAGGTTCGCAAGCTGATTTGGAGGTGAGCTTGGGGCGTGTGAGTGGCGGCTGGGGATGAGGATAGGATTGACCGGTCGCCTTCTTGCCTTCGATCGATCCACACGGATAGACCGAGAGAATTGGGGCAGAAAACATTTCCTTTTTTTTTTCTTTTTCCCTCTTTTTTTAAGGACTCATCAGTTGTCACCCATGAGAACGAAGAGAAAAGGATCGGGGATAAACCGGTTCGCCTTCTCTCTTTTTTTCTGTTTTTCTAAGGACTCATCTCCTGTTCTATTGAAAATATCCATTTGCCAAATTTTATAGAGAGAATCTAAGCAAATAAGAAAAAAACAAAATTAATGATCCTAGGTAAAAGTAAAAAAGGACATAAACAAAATGAGGTCCTTATGCTTTCACATCAATATAGCGTTGAGAAGCATGTTTTATGATTGGTTGTATTTTTTGATACAATATAGATGGAGACGTCCATGTTTACATGTGCATATTTATCCACATGAAAGCACACACGCACAAACTCTCTCCATGACCACCTTCGAAGACTGGGCCAACATATTTTTATATTCACGACATCACCACATGCGTTTTACCGACTTTGCTATAGATGGATATGCCTTGTCTTTTGATTTTGATCTATATATGATGTATAAATATATATACTAGCATATGCCCGTGCGTTGTAACGAAAAAAAATATGATAAATATTAATTGATTATGGTTCAATTTTTGTTTCAAGAAAACATGTTGTCTACGTATATCAAGGACAAGGCAACTGCATTGACACAAATATATTTTTCTTATCTGCTAATAGGTACCTCTGAACCTCTGAATTAATGTCAATACTTAGAAGTGAAGCATAAAACATTGCTTACATATGGGTTGTCCTTATTGCATTTGAAACTGGACAAAATCTTTGCACTGCTACTTTCTTCAGATGCGTACACAATTCAGAAACTGACAGACCGGACAAAATTCATTTTCTAACAGCTATAAGCTAATATTCATTTGAAGGGGAATTAATTCTAGGGTTAGAGATGTTGAGATACACATAGGCAACGATAGCATAAATCAAAATTTTTTTATCGTGTAAACCAAGAACCATGCAAGTATGAGATCATAGATAATTACCACTCGACGTGCTATGCAGCAGAAGTAGGTGCTGAGAAGCCGAAAGAACGTTGCCGACGTAGCGCGCGTCGATGTAGAGGAAGTAGTAGATCGTAGCAGCCCGACTTTCTCCTCCTCATGCGTACACCTTGCCGTGCTCTCACGCCGATCAGCACCGCAGACCAGCAGCGTCTTTATCGGTATCCACACGTCCAGGGATGGAACACGTTGCACGGACGTGCTAGCACTCGTTCGCGGCTAGGGTTTTGCTCCGAAAGGGAGTGACGACGAGGGTTTCTCTTTCACCACCAGCCTCATCACCCGAAGAATATATAGGATCCATAACTGGACCTCTAAGGCCCATAGGAGTTCTACTCAGATCTCTGTCCGAATTGAGCATATACTGGATCTCCATCCAATCCCTTTATTGCGGCTCGTTAAGTGTGCGACTCTGTAGGTTCATGTACACTTGGCTGCAACTCGAAAACTCTTTTTCAGTCCATGTGTCAAGAGCGGCCTCTAGCAGAACATATTGACCCACCGGGCATACATAAAGATCATATCGGCTGAATCTCTAGTGTATACTTGTATAAACCCCTTTACCTCACGATATCGATTAAGCTTAAGGCTAGATATATGTCATCTTTTAGTAGCTCAATCATTCACTCGATCCTGTAATAGATTATTTAACCTGTGATTAACTCTTCAATCACTTTTGGCATGACCATGTACTTTCATAATCTATAACATCGAGGGGCTCAAAGATATCTCTCCAAAGGAGGAGCAAATCCCATCTTGATTATTCATATCCCACTACATGTTTCATAGCATGCCCGAAGATTACTTTTATAACTACTCAGTTACGGAGTAATGTTTGGCAGCCCTTATGCAAGCTACTACACATGTCGGGAACCATGATGATCTCAAGTCTAAGGATTTTACACCAATACTAATATGAGACCACTGATGGCACATCACATATAGCTCTCGTAATGTCTCATGTTGAGTCTATCTAACAGCATGTTTCTCAACATGTGTTCATATTATTAATTTGGTATCTCCATACCATGATACATGAGACATGATCATCGATCAATACATGTGCTGATCATTGAACCATATTTGTTTCATATATGATATTTGATCAGGGTTCCTTTAGAAATAGTAACATACAACATAAATAGTCTCATGAACGAATCATATATTCATTAATCAATAATGAGTTATCTATTTCAAGGAACAACATATAATAAAATAAAGATGTAAACATAATATATGATACAACCATCTCTATGATTGCCTTTAGGGCATATCACTAACAAGAGATGCAACAAAGCAAATATTTTTGTCTAAATCATGAGCGATCCTGACCGTTCGATTGAATCTGACAGCTATCAGCGTTCCTACGTCGACTTGGGCTGCACATGGGCCCTTGGGCGCTATGCTGCGGTGTGTGAGAGAGATATGGGTCGTGCTTCCAATAATGGGTCTAATTATGTTTTTTTATTTTTTCAGTCAATTTATTAAACTATTTAATTAGTTTAAGCATTATTTGAGTCACTAAAAATTGCTGAAATTTGAGATAAAAATGTAATTATATATTTTCATGATTAGATTTATTTTTTTTACCATAGTTGATTGTAATTTCATGTCATTATTTTTATGAATGTATTTAATCATCACTTATGTTTAGCAATATCCGGTTAACTCTCATGAAACTTAGGAAGCATCTTAGTTTTTTTATTTTTCTGTCGATGAATAATTCTTTTTGAATAAAGCTCAATGATAATGCAAAATGCCAAAATGATGAATTAGTGGTAGGGACTTTGATCGATCTATAATTCTTTTTGTTTAAAGCTTAATGATAGTGTGAAATGCAAAAATAAATTAGCTATCTATAGAGACTTCGATCGATCTTGTGGCCTTTCGCTCCCCCACATGCTCACCATTGTTTCTTTGGCACCCTCCACCACCATGGTCACGACTGCCTATCTGCTAACCCACATAAAAAATACGTTGCAAGATAAGCAGGTTTGTTAGCTGTATAATACTGAAAGCATTTCATTAAAGAAAATAACTGGTTGAATCATAAGATTAAATTCTAATGATCTAATGTTTTTTATTTCTCGGTACAACGCACGGACATATTTGCTAGTAAAAATAAAAATCACGTATTCACACGAAATAGGATGACGTACCAATTTTTTTTACAGAAATATCTTCAACGAATAGTACTAGTGGTGACCCAACTAGTATGTTTTTTCTCAGGTAACCATCGGGTGTAGCCCCTCCCTCTCGGCCCGCACACGCGACGCCGCCCAGTCCACGCCCGACCCGACCCGACCCGACCCGACCCGACCCAACCCAACCCAACCCAACCGCGGCGCGTCGACGTGCCGGACTGCCGGTGGTGCCGCCCATCGCCGTCGCCTGCAAGCATCGTCCTCCACCCTCGACGGCGCCGGCCGCCGCCTCCTCACCCCGTCGTCTAAGCCCCTAAAACCCTACCCGATCGGCTTCGCTTCCCTCCCCTTCCTCCAGCCGCAATGCACCCGATCAAACCCTGTAGCCGCTCGCCCCGGCCGTCGTCCAAGAAGCGGAAGCGCCCCGACGCCGCCGCCTGCAATTCGGAGGGAGAGGACAACGCGACGGGGAAGAGTAGGGATCACAACAAGAAGATAAAGAAGCAGGGGGAGGGGAAGAAGGGAGCGGGGATTCTGACGGACAAGCTCTTCTCGGATCTCCCCATCTCCGACCTCACCGCCAATGCCATCAGAGACATGAACTACACTCACCTCACCGAGGTCACCACCGCCTAAAAATTCCACAATTATCATCTTCTTTTTGTTGAAATTGTTGGATTTCAGTGTTCGACAGATGTAATGAGGGGTCATTGTTCATGATTGATTGACTGCAGATTCAGGCTAGATCGATTCCGCCTCTGATGTTGGGAAGCGATGTGATGGCTTCAGCCAAGACTGGCTCAGGGAAGACGCTTGCGTTCCTCATTCCGGCGATCGAACTGCTTCACAACATGCGCTTCTCGCCGAGGAACGGGACAGGAGTTATCGTGCTTTGCCCAACAAGAGAGCTCGCTATCCAGGTGCATTTTATATTCATTGCTAGTAATTATTTGGCGTTTAGCGTTTATTGGTACCTGACAGACAATTTTTTCATGCAAGATGCAGCAGTATTTCTTTTGGATCCATTTTATACATGTTTTATGCCTGTTCAACAATTGAACTTGTTGTGAGTAAAAATAAAAAATAAAAAATGGATGTACATGCAAAATGAGATAAGATTGTACTAGCTTTTTTAAGACAATATATGTTCATGTCAAAGTATTTTTAAGAAGGCACAGAAAGCTGCTTTTCACATTGCTGTTGCCAATTATTAGCAAATGTTCAAGCTTTAGAAGGCAGCTTTCTGTAGTGTATCTAAATTTTGGTTCAGATTATCTATTGTTAGTGGCTCATCTTTGTATTGCAGTATACTTAATCATGTGTCTCATTGATTCAATTGCTCTAGACACACAATGTTGCCAAGGAATTAATGAAGTATCATGCACAAACTCTTGGATATGTAATTGGTGGTATTGACTTGAGGGGCGAGGCTGATCAGCTCGCGAAAGGGATCAATGTATTAGTTGCAACGCCAGGAAGGCTTCTGGACCATATGCAAAAAAACAAAAGTTTCAAATATGAATGCCTAAAGGTAAAGAAACACTTTCCTTTACAATGTGGAACTAAACTTGTCTGTTGAAATAGTTTGCAGATTTAAATTTCCTTATTGCTTAAAAAATATGAGTTGCATTTTCATGTTTCTCTCGCAATTTGCATAATCAATCACCTGATTATTTCGTATATAAATTATGTGCCTGCATCTACCCTTTATTCTGTCCAGTGCGCTTGTTAATACTGAATTAGAGTATAAATCAAATTTCAAAATATATTTTGCTGAGTATATGCAGAGCTGTATTTTTTTAACATTAACTCGTACTGTCTTCAAATTGTAACTTTGACCAATAATTTCTATTTTATTATGTTTGTAAATAAAGATAGAATTATACTTTTGCGGAAGTTGTTTCATTACAAGTCCACACGTATAATTTTCATGTGCCCAGTTAAATATTTAAAAAGATACAGATGGTAAAATAATTTTATGTTTGACTAGAGGCATGTCTAAAATGACAACTTTCTATAGGTTCCGACATTTTGACAATTTTACCCTTTTCAAAAACTTATTTGAAGAATAGACCATGGCAAAAACTTATTGCGAAAATGGATCACTACCTTAGCGCCATAAATGTTGGTGTTGACCTTGGAGATGGCGTTTACCATGTCATCGGAGCTCAGTGTCAAAAGCTTTGGCACTAAGCTCTCTACTAGCTAAAAGGAAGCACATGCCTTATCTAATAGAATGATGCGGCTAGTGCTTTGGTGGAGTCTCTTGCTTTTACCCAAGAGGTCATGGGTTCAAGTCCCCATTCTTCTAATTTTTAGGATGAGGATTTGAACCCATGACCTCTTGGGTGAGAGAATAAGACTCCACCACTATACCAAGCACACCTTGTAGTCAAATAAGATATGCACCCCTTTTAGCTAGTAAAGAGCTCAGTGCGAATGCGCATATATTGAGCTTCGTTGACATTGCAAACAGCGCCACCTTGGATAAGAGGTCAACATCAACGTTTTGTGGTGTTAAGGCGTTATAACTCAGCCATCAGGTCTAGCACTGAGGTGGTGGTATATTTTTGCAATAAGTTTTTGGCACGTTCTTTTTTAAATAAGTTTTTTTCGAAACTGTCAAAATTTCAGGTGATAGTTTTCTACTGTCAAGTCCTTATTAGCTCTGTTGCACGTTTCTTGTTGTTTTGTTATTAGTTGCACCAAGTTTATGGGTGTTACATGGGGTCAAATCTAGTTGATATATTTGCCGTTGCCATATGGACAATTAGTTTTGGCTGAAGCTACAGAATGCCATGAAATTGCTGCCCAATATAATGAATGTCGTGACTGACCCCCTCGCCCTCTTGACTATCTTTGAGATAACTCATCTTAAATGTTGTAGTGCCTTATAATTGATGAAGCTGATCGTATACTTGAGCAAAATTTTGAGGAACAAATGAAACAAATATTTAAACGCCTTCCTCGGCAGGTATATGACCAGCTATCTGCCCGTCTGGCAATTTCATTTCATATGCATCATGCAGTCTTAACTTTTTACTGACATAATACTGTATTTATCCTGCAATTTATTATGCATCATTTGCAGGGTAGGCAGACTGTTCTTTTTTCTGCTACACAGACTGAAAAGGTTAGTGGATCTGTTATTCAGCTCATTCAAGCTGTTTCCTTCGTTTTTGCTTCATTGGTGTCTTTGCTTATGTGCTGGCATTCCATAGGTTGAAGATTTTGCGAAGTTAACATTTGGGGGCAAAGAAGAAAGGCAGCGAACACTTGTTTATGTTGGAGTTGATGATCATGAATCAAAGGTATTGAACTTTTGAACTGTTTAACTGTCCTTTTAAGTTTATTTTATGTTGGAATTTGACTGAATTACATGATGATCATGAACACAAGGTTAGTGGAACTTTTCTTTTTGTTCTTTGGTGTGAGAAATAATTGCGAAGCTCTTTCAGGCTACTGTTGAAGGCTTGAAGCAGGGCTACTGTGTCATTCCTAGTGAGAGAAGGTTTCTGGTTCTGTATGCTTTCCTAAAAAAGGCATTGTCTGAGAAGAAGAAGGTCATGGTGTTCTTTTCATCATGTAATTCAGTCAAATTCCATGCACAACTTCTGAATTTCATCCAGATAGAGTGTTATGATATCCATGGGCAACTAAAGCAGCATCAACGAACTAGTACATTTTTTAAGTTTCACAAGGCAGAACATGGCATCTTATTATGCACTAATGTGGCAGCACGAGGACTTGATATTCCTGATGTGGTGAGGTTTTTTACCTGTGGTTTTTAGACCATCTAACCGCTCCTATTTTTGTCCCCTTACTAACCTAAGAGTTTGTTGCCTTGTTTAGGACTATATTGTGCAATATGATCCTCCAGATGAAACAAAGGTCAGGGATTCTAAATGGTGCCAAAGAAAATTTATGTTCCTCACTTTTACTAACTTGACATTGGAATTTAATTTGCAGGATTACATTCACAGAGTTGGTCGTACTGCCCGAGGCGATAATGGCAAAGGAAGCGCAATACTGTTCTTACTACCGAAAGAATTACAGTTGCTCATTCACCTGAAAGTACAAAATAATTCATCTGACTATTATTTTCTCACATACATCTGGCCCCTAAACACTGTAGTGTGAAAACACTTAAAATATGAATCTAGTTGTATAATTTCTTATGATTTGACTTCTCCAACCTATAATATAATTTCTATAGAGGGAATAACATGTTTGATGTTTTCCTGCAGGCAGCTCGTATTTCTGTATCTGAATATGTGTTCAGACAAGAGCTTGTGCCAAAATTGCAACCTTACCTTGTGAGTGTCTCTTTACAATAACTAAAATGACTTAATCCCATTATTTCAATATGTAGCATTATGACTCAAGTTTTGAGCAGGAGAATATTGTTGGTGGGAATTACATCCTAAACAGATCAGCAAAAGAAGCCTACAAATCCTATCTTTTGGCATACAAGTCACACTCTATGAAAGACATTTTTGCTATCCATCGACTTGATTTGACGGTAAATTTTGCAGTGTTCTTTCTCAGGGTTGTCTTTTGTTTGTTCACATTACTTTTCCTCTCTGCATTTTGTTTTCATTGCACGTAGGAATTCACACTAAATGTTACTCAAGTTTGTTGGGACATATTTCTATTCTCTTTCCTTTGGTTCATTTTTTAAATTATTCTTTCGCTTATGAAATCTTAGTTGTCAAGTAGAAGCACAATTGTTATTTTCTTAATTTTACTGGTAAATTAGCTTACCCCTTGAATGTTAGCATGCTAGCTGAGGATGAAAAGTCTAATTGTCAGTTGGTGTAAGATAAATGCTGATGTCTCTTCAACGCCAATGAAAATGGCGTGTGTTCATTTGCATACAGAATTAGAGGTTTGACACCACAGAAAATTGAACTAGCTTATGTCTAATTCCTCGTTGTTTTGCAGAGCGTAGCGGCTTCGTTCTGTTTTAGTGAGCCTCCAAAGGTGAATCTGGACCTGGAGAGCAGTGCGTCGAGACATCGAAATAAGAGGAAAGTAAACACTGGGAGGAGGCATGGTATCGGCCCTTCAAACCCTTACGGAAGGAAAGGCGGTGATGATCGCAGGCAGTTTGCAAGATTATAGGGAGGAAGATGAGAGCTTGGAAGCCCTTGTGTTTGAAGAAATTGGTAGATCACTTAAAATTATGAGCGAATGAGTCTGTCTGTCACTGGTTGGTCAATTGGTTAACAAAGGTAGAGGTACCATAGGATGTCACAAATTGCTGAAAAGCTTTGTGCTGAATACTAGTAGTGAGTTTTTGTTCTCCCAAATGAGTGAGCCTTTTTGTAATTAGCGAGGATTTTTATATGGCCTGTGTTACAAATAACTTCGTCTTTTTTGACTGCCAATCAATGACTAAGAAATGCTATGGGTGCCCTGCTTGAAGAAGGACATCACCTATTCCTTCATCAGATGCATCGGTTTTTAAAGAATTACAGAAGTAGAAGTCAAAGTAAGGTTAAGGGTGTGTTTGGTTGAGCTGTGGCTTTTGAAAAAGCTGCTGTGAGCTGTGGGCTGTGGAAAAGCAGCTGTGGAAAATCAGCTGTGGGAAAAGCAGAAGCCCGTTTGGTTAGAGCAGCTGTGAAACTGTAGGTCGTAGAAGAAATACCTGTAATACCCCTAATGGCATGTGGGACTGTTTATATGCAAATTACTCGTACAAACCTAATCTGTTCAATATTTTGTATTTGAATGGCCAATTTTTAAAGAAAAAATGTATAAGTTTTTCATCAATCAAAGTTTTTCATCAAAATATGTTAGTTTTTCATCCATCAAAGTGATATGGTCCACATAAACAGAGCAAAAGATAAATGGTTCATATAATGATGCCATATCTCAAAATAACTATCCTCCTCTTGCACTAATCAAAGCATCAGCTATCCTAGTACGATAATATTCATGGTATTATCATTCTCTGCATCTTCACTCTCATCGTCTGACGTGTCACTTGTATCTTGTAGTAAGTAGTCCTCATCAGCATCACATCTTTCAAACTCCATATCACGTAAATTGCTATCACGGATGAAGTTATGCAAAGCAAGACAAGTCATGATGATATGCTTCTGAGTAGTAGGTGAGAAACTTGGGATGCCCTTCAAAATACACCACTTTTGCTTCAAGACTCCAAAAGACCTTTCAATAACATTTCGAAGGGAAGAATGCAAGAAATTGAACACCTCATACTTTCCTTGAGGAGGTCCCGAACGATGCCGAAATTCTGGTATATGGTATGTGGTTCCTTTGAAAGGTGCAAGATACCCTATTCGGTTTGGATAACCCGAGTCGACGAGATAATATTTTCCTACAAAACTAAATTAGTAATGCAAATAATAATAATAGTGTACAAATATTAAAATTAATGAAGGAACCATTTATACCTGTAGGAGGCACGGGAAATGAAGGAAAATTGGCCAATGCATGACTGAGGATGCGCGAGTCATGTGCAGAACCTGGCCAACCAGCAACCGCAAAGGTAAACCTCATGTCAAAGTCACAAATAGCTAGCACATTCTGAGATGTATATCCATGACGACATGTGTGGCTAATTGTTTCATCCAATGGCACTACCACTGAAATATGTGAACCATCTATTGCTCCAATCACATCTTTAAAGTATGGCCAAAATCGATCCTCTCTCAACCTTCCATGCTCCGTAGAAAAAGTAGGATCTCTACGAGTAATATTGTCTTTAGCTAACTTGCGCAAACACTTCAACACTTCATGAAACTTGATGTGAACCGTCCAAAGTGACCGTGTGAAATGACTTTCAACTTGTGAAAATGATTGTGGCCCTCCGACGATCCACAAAAATATCGCCAATGACTCAATGGATGAAACATTGTTGCTCGATCTCAATCCGTAGGTAGAGACTAGCAAGTCATGAAGTGCATGAAAAATCTCAGGGCTCATCCGAAACATCTTATAAAATTACCTTGGACGATCCATCAACCTCATCACCCATTGAATTCCAGTTTCTGGCGTTTATCTGTATACACCTTTTTGCAAATACCGCTCAGTGTACAAATTGGCCATTTCTCCCATAATAGCAGCATGTTGGGCAAGGTCAGCTAGCATCAATAATCCCTTTTGCCCTTCTTTGGCTACATCTACCAATTTTCCATCCATCTACAGAAGATATAGTAATAATTAACGGCAAGAACATATGGACAACAACGTAACAGCATAAGGACATCAACAAGTACAACAACAAGTACATAACATAACATCATATAGGGAAGCAAATATTAGCTCACAACATGGAAATAACGGTTTTACATGTCCAAGAAAATATTGGTTTACAACATACAATTAAATAACTCAAAATGTTCTCACATAGGGAAGCAAATGGTTCTCACATATCACATAAACAAGACAACAATCGATAAAAATAAAATTTTAACGTAGGGAATCACTAACGCTTTATCATCTCCTTTTCATGCTCCCTCTCGATCAAATCGAGTCTTCCTTCATTTGTTTCTAGGTAGCTAAATACCTCCCTAAATTCAGGCTTCATAATCAAAGTTGTGGCTGTGTGCATTAAACCAGTTTTTTCTTCTACTCCACAATCTTTCACCATCTTCATAGCCTCTTTAATGGTATGGGGAACGGGAAAGAAAGAAAGAGCGAATCGTTTTCTTCCGTAATGGCATAGGTGGGTAATTTTTTCCCTCAAAAGCCAGTGAAAGCAGGGGTAGGGGCTGCTTTTGGATTTGTACTACACTAAAAGCAGCTTTGGAGCAAAAACAAGTTGTGGCTTTTGGGCCCTTTGGTTAGCTTTTGGCTTTTGCAAAAGTAAAAGCAGGTTGAAAAGCCCAACCAAACACACCCTAAAACAGGCGCTAAAGTGAGAGCCTCTTTAATTTCTTATAAAATGCCTGATCATGTTCTTTTAGAGAAAAATGTTTTTATCATGTTGACTTGTCAAGATAAACTGTATCCTTAGTATATAATCAGTGAGAGGACGGTTAAAAAGATAGCACAATTTTGTATGAACTTCCTTCAATACCCGGCCAAACCTTAATTCCACTTGGAGTTAATAATGTGGCCCCGAGTATTCAAGTGATTGTAGTGCAAATGAGCATTTGCCTCTCTCTAAGAAATACTTGTGCTAACTAAAAATGTCAAAAACATGCTGCAGGTGATGCTGTTAGAATGCAGATTTGCAAAATTCTAGGGGAAAAAATAGAAATACTAAGTCTTCTCACATGCCTTAATTCCAGTGCTTCTTAGCTTAACCCTGCTGTCAGTTAGTGACACCCCAAAGTTAATTCAGACTCCACAGTTCACACCATGGACAGGTTAGGACTTAGCAGTGGTTACCTGTGGTAATTCCGGAACATGGTTCACATTTTTAGTTTGGAATTTCAGAAATTTCGGGTCTACGGATAGTGATGGACCATGGTGCGATGTGCCTCTGGCCAAAAACTTCGAATTTGTTTTAATTTAGTAAAAGGATTATTCAAATTCAGTGGAAATTTGTTTTAAGTTTCAAAAAAATTTCAAAATTCACCCCAAGATGTTTTTTTTTTCACTCACATAGACTGTGAACCCTGTTACTAACAAATTGGGTGTAACACCCCCTGAGTTTATGAGTTGTTTTTTTAAGACAGTTACATGTCCATGCGTTGTAGCAGGATCAAAAGATAAAAATGTAATTCAGTTTTTTTTACGTTGAATTAAGAGATAAAAATGTAATTCAGCTTGGTTTATGCTGATATTTCATGGGCTTTTTGGATCGGTTTTTTGAAAAGGGTGGGAGCGGTTTTTGTATAGAGGGAGGAGGATGACTAAAGTAGTTAAAAAAATTATCCGATCATAATTAACAGGGTGAAAATTCGTCCACGCGACAGGCTTCAGATTTCACAAAGATGAGTCGCATGAACATCTACAAACAGCAGAAAAAACAGTGGCAAGAAAGACTGGCCTACTGTACCTCTAATCTAAACATGTACAAATTTGACAAATTTTGTCTGCCACTCTGCAATCTTCTGCATCACTAGGAGGGAGCCACAGGAAGTACGACGAGCTACACCGGTGGCTCCGGCTCCGGCGGCATCGGCGGCAGCACGCCGCCCTTGTGCTTGCGCTCCACGCGGCACCGGCAGACGGGGCAGGTGGCGTGCGAGCCCAGCCACATGTCGATGCACGCGACGTGGAACGTGTGCGCGCACGACGGCAGCCGGCGGGCCGTCTCGCCGCCGCGCAGCGCCTCCAGGCACACCGCGCACTGCGCCGCCGCCTCGCCGCCGTGCGCAGACGCGTCGTACTCGAACGCCGGGATGGACGCCAGCGTCTCCCCGGACACCCCGCCGCGCGCCGCCGCGCCCTGGAGCTCCTCCGCCGCGGTCACTGCGGCTACTCCTCCTCCTCCCAGCGGCGACGCCAGCCGCTCCGCCAGCGCCAGGCGGCGCGACGCGCACGAGAACAGCAGCAGGAGCGCGCTGTAGAGCGCCAGCGCGATCCACACGTACTTGACGAACGCGGCGAGGACGACGAGCAGCAGCAGCACCGGGTACGACGCCACCATCAGCGCGCTCCGCTGGCCGCCGCCGTCCGCGCCGCCAACGCCGGCGCCGCGGTGCCGCATGGCGCGCATCGTCAACCACGGGGACTCCACCGGCGCCGGCGACGACGACATCCCTGCGCGTGGCGACGACGCTTGTCACTGAGTAACGGCGACATGGGCGACACAGTTTTAAGCTCGTCGTGTCCGAGACAAAAACGGACAGCAGCTAGAGCAGAGCAGAGACAGCTGCAACTAAGGCAGGTTGGATGCAGGTTGCTTTCGTGGACACGCCAGATTCGCTAATGGTATATACATTTTCTTTGTAATCCTCATGATTAAGATAATTCTTCCATGGCGATTAGGTTCAATGCTTGTTTCATCATAGATTTGTTTGGATGAGCATCTAACTAAGATATTGGTTTTGTGCTACTAAGTAATTATCTGTTGACTTTGAAGGAGTTACAAGATAGGAAACAAACAAACCTTATTTTTGGACTGATATATTGTGGTTCTGCGCACTCTAAACCACAGCTCCCTGAGATGATGCTAACAGAGATGGTGGTCAAATAGAGATGAGACAACAATACCGGTAAAAGGGGCACCGGTCCATAAACTTTTCATAAATTGCTACTCTGTTACCATCATTTGGAAAAACAATCCAGTTGCTACTTGCTAGTCTTTTAAGACCGAGTATATCAGCTGAAATCAAGCAACAGAGATCTTAGATTAAACCTTAATCTATCTTAGAGAACATTGTGTTCAGAGATGCACCATTGCATCAAACGACTTTGGATAAGCAGAGATGAAGTCTAACCTTTTGTATGGCTCATACAACTAAAACTGAGTTAAATTTCCCACAAAATCCCCGCATATTTGAATATTTCTGTCGAGATAGCTCAGATCCAATTCCTACCTGTTCTAAACAAGACCTAAATCACAGGCTCGAGGTCCAAATCCCAATTCTAAAGATTTGAAACTGTTCATAGAGCAACAGCCACACAGCATACCAACATCCAAAACTAAAAGTTCAAATCAAATGGATGCCAACAAACCAGTACCTTGCTGGAAAGAAAACAGCAGAGAAACAAATCAAGAATGGACGAATGATACCTTGGGAGAGCTGCAGAAGGGTGTCTGTCCACTTCCATCATAGAAGCATTGCACAGAATCTAGTTCATCGTTACCCCAATGATGATCAATTGACAACCTAAACAGAAGTTGGACTCAATTCATTAAGTTCCAGGAAAGGGAGGCCAAAAGAGATTTCCTAGTTAATCAGACTGGCCTCGCACAGTTCAATTTTACATGGTCCAACAATGCAAAGTACGACAAGAGAAAGGACAATTGATAGTCCAGCTACAGAACTAGATACAACTATCGGTAACTAGGTAAAGCAGCTGCAGGAAAATTAATCAGTTCAGACTGCAGCTAATCTTGCAAAATGGTCCCAGTTGCCTGACAACGCCTTCATAATGAGGATTGGAGAACAGGCAAAAGCCGCGGCCCATAATATTACTGCTACATACAAATTCTGAAAATCCAGCAGCTTCTGTCACTAAGCAAAATATTGAATTGTGGACTACCCGACTTCTGGAAAACCTTGGTTCTGGTAGCATCACAAGAAATGCTCTAGAAGATTAACTTGGGATAAGGCTATCTCAGATTGATTCAGTGAAAAGAAACATCTCTGGCACTGACAAAGGATCGAGCTCCAAAAAACCTCGAAGCTTGCCTCCTCTTTCATTTGTCAGATGGAAGCAAGGAATCTGGTGAGAGAACTTTGGGTACTCGTCTTTCCTTATTGTCTTCACAGCTCCCTCTCTTCGGTCTGGCATAAATACTGCCCTATAACCATCCACCTTTCTTAAAAGCTGAACTTGTATGGACGAATCAGTGTGGCCAAATATCTCCACCAACTCATAGTCACATTTCTTATAATCTTGTGCGGTCCATCCAGTCCTCCAGTTCTTGAAAACAGCCCAAATATCACCTTGACGAGGAACTATTTCATATTCATTTCTTCTACCAGGTCTGGCCTGTACAGGATGAGACAAGTACTCTGTACCATTGTAAGTTTGAATACCATGGCTGCTGGAAATCTTAAAGGTTCCACATGCAACTGTCAGTTCTTCTCTTACCAATCTTTTCTCCTCTTCACTCTGTGGGCAAGCATCAAGCCATCTTACTTGCAGTTCATTGTTCTTGAGATCAACATTTTTTATGCAGGCATAGTAATTGGGGAACTTATCTACATCACTATAGAGAGCCCAGATCTGCCCAGGTTGAAATTTCTGGGGCGATCTTATTTCTGAAAATTCAAAGAATTCTGATTCAGGATATAGAACTTCTGCTTGGGCAAAATCATCAGGTTCCTTGTCATCATCTGTACCTTCTACTGCAGATCGAGCGTTGCGCTCATTGATCTCTGCCTTTGTTGTCCTTGTAGCAAACCCTGTATTTGCGCATGTAGCATGTTGGCTCTCCCCAACATCCACTGATCCCTTGTGACAGTTATTTCCGCTGGATGAACCTATGTGTTCAGCACCAGAACCCTGAACTTTCACTGAACTGCTTTCTGGAACAACAGAAGCAAAAGCCTCTCCAAAGTTCAGAGGAAGCGCTGCAGGATCAAGTTCAATAGCCCCTTCTGGAATCCCTTCTTTTTCGGTTCCATTCATCGAATGACGAGGGACACAATGTGAAAACCTTAATGTGTCATCCTGAGGTATCACATATGGGGATGCCTCTTTAGACTGAATAAACAAGCTAACAAAGCCTTTTATCTTTACAAGTGGCATGACAATGATGCTAGTGCTACTAGTGAGATCAGAGAGGACTTGAACAACTTCATACTCATAGTTTTTGTGTTTGTCAGCATCTGCACTCCAACCAATATCCCATCCCTTGAAAAGAGCCCATACTTCGCCTTTCCTAGGATATATTTCATAAGAGTTTTTTGTCTTGCTTTTTTCATAGTAAATAGCATGAGAGAACATACTGCTCTCTTTTGCTGTATCTGACCCTCCATGCTTAAAATGTCCACAAGACACAGGTAGGTCCCCAGAAGACCAAACCGTCTCCGCTTTATTTTTGGGATCAAACTCTAGCCAAATGAAATTTAACATAAACTTCGGGGCAGTTTTTACTTTTGTAATTCGAGCATAGTATCTTGGCATACAGCTTTGACTATCATAGCAAGCCCATATCTGGTTGGCTTTAAACTGATTTACATGTCGAAGTTGATTGAAGTCAAAAAATTCTGAATCCGCACAAATAACCTCATTTGGAGCATCATCAGAGTTTGAGTCTAGACCATTGTTGCTGACAGAATGGGATAATTTTTCTTTCTCAGAACTATTTCCTCCACCAGACATTGTTTCCCTCTTGATTTGCTCAGCACAAGCAGAGCCTCTCTCGACGGCTTCTGCATTATTGTAGTTATTAACACCATTAGTTGGACCATTATGCCCAGGCCCAGTTGTGTCAGCATTCAACTTAGTTTCATTGCTTTCACCACCATGAAACAGACCGCCTTTCCTTAACCTTTTCAAACTGGCAGAACTCACAAAACCATCACCACCATTGCCGTGATATTCAGTGTCATCACCATCGCTCTCTTCATTATACTTAACTTCTTGCTTCTGCCTGCTTGATCTGCGGGGATGTTGATCTGGCCCTACATTAATTGCAGCAGGACCATCTTCAATAATCTCTTCTTCGCTATCAGTGCTGGTGTCTGAAGCGCTAGATTCACTAGATTCAACCATAGCTCTTCTGCGCCTTTTCGATCCAGTGACTGAAGAGGCTTTTGAAGAATTTCCTGTTGCCTTAGCAAATTTTCTTTTATCCTTTAGCCCACCAGCCTCGTTTCCATCAGCTCCCTTCTTTGTATCCACATTTGCATTATGAGAACCAAAATTAGCAGAATTCTGAGCTTGCTGTCCTACATTTGCTTGTGGACCTGGAAAGTTTTGTGCTGCTCCTGTATTTTTCCATACCCCAGCAGACCTCTGATTTGGCCCAGAAGGAACAGCTTGCTCGTTTAAATCAAGTGCAACAAAGGGCTTCAAGCAATTCTGACAACGGAGAGCTTTCTTCAATATTGAAAGGTAGTATTGATATCGCATGCCACAAGTTGGGCATATGGTCCAAAATGTTTGTGAGCTTGAAGGATTTGAGGGCTTATGCTGTTGTGATTGATGCACATTATGGAGATTCACAGGTGTAGTGGTAGGTCTAACAGGTGCGGTTCTCCTTGATTGCTGATAAGGAACTCTTGCGGAACCAATTCTGACTGAGGCATTTCTTTTCATGTCATAGACAGAACGTTTTGAGCGGTCTGTAAGTGTCATGTTTGCTTCTCCCACTAATTTAAATGCTGCCTCTGCACCTGCAAAATTGTTCTTGTCTGGATGTAGCAAAAGAGCAAGCTTACGATATTGTTTCTTTATTAGTGTGTCATCCGCTGTGACAGGTACTTGAAGTATACCATACCAATCAATCTCTCCATTAACCTTCGTTGCAGAAGCACAATGAATATCACAAACAGTTAACATTTGTGAAATGTTGCTGTCAACATCTTTGGAGAGATGTTGTGCCTTGATAATCATCCTTTTTGCACCAGCAAAATCCTTCTCCCGCATTTTTTTTTCAGCCAAAGCTTTTGCCTTAACAGCCTCATCTTTGTTGCAATCCATTGTAACTAGAATAGATAGAGATCCAAACTCCTAATTTCTTTCAAAAGCATCCTAGTGGCAACAAAGTGTGATTTTCCTATCCATTCTTTTTCACACTTAAACCATGCTGAATACAGCACCTTATAGTTCAGGAGCTGAGATATGCTATGGGTTCAAACGACAAATGGTACACCAGTTTTAACAACTTGCCAGCCTGCACAAAATTTAAACAAGTGACTCTGATTAAGAATTTCCATTTGAACCAAAAAACACTTGTTGATACATAACAGACTACAGTAGAACAAAGGCCAAAAACACCTTCTTGCCTATCTCAAGAAACTAAATCTACAGCAATATTGCTTCACCGTTAGTAATACTCTATCCGTCCCAATACTCTACAGTAGAACAATTTGCCAAAAAGTAGCAGCATAAACCAAAACTGTAATTAACGTGGTGGCATAGAATAAATTACCAAAAATATCCCTATAGGAAGGACTGGAGATGCTTCGATTACTTCGACATTTTGATAAAAGTATTCCATGGTTAGAAACAGGCTGAGAATTGGGCGTAATGCTGTTACCCATACTACTGAAGGTTTGGCTAGGGTGGGAACTTGGGCTGGAATGGCTTGGTTTCCATCAATAGATTTGTGGGTGAGAAGCTGTCCTTGTTGGGTAGTTTGGATTCAGAACGGAATCAAGACCATTAGCAGGCCTACTTACAAGAACAAGACATAAAACTTCAACACAATGAAACAATCTTTGGCCTGCATTATGCCCCCATATGGAAAGAAGTAACATTTTCTTGGTGAGCGTAAAATTATTCTTTATAAAATAGGGATTGACAGAACCCCTAAAATTTCTGCATTTTTTTCTGAGTATTTCAGTACTGTAGAGAATTGCTGACCAACGGCAAAAGAAAAAAGAAGGCAAAATCAATAATACATCTAGGAGATAAAGCATTGTATATTTGCTAGATTTTTTTTTTTGCGTGGATCACAATTTTCTTTTGCGTGGATATTTGCTAGATTATAAAGATAAATTTCTTCTTTTCAGACAAAGAGGAATACACGCAGCAACACTAACAGTTGGTTGCACTTTGCATTACCTTTGGTTTCAACTTTAATTAAATGCAAATGATGCATCAGCCAAAAGGTTTGAGAATCTGAATAGTGCTATGTGGCCAACGGTATTGCGCCTGAAAGAAATCAAGAGCACAATTAGGCATCAGAAAGAATAAAGTGGGGAAGCTTTATAGACTGCATATCTTGTGACATTTCAAATTAGACAATGGTTACAATTTACAGTAAAATCAGAATGACCACAGTTCAAAATATACAGATTATACAACAAATCACTCTTCTAGTAAAAAAGCTGAGTGCACAGTAGTTGCCGCAGCCTTTTGGACATTATCAATGATACCAAGTCCTGTTCAAAGTGTTCCCAAACAATTGACCTCCTGCTACTAGATACTTGCAAGGAAGGCTCATTCACAGAATAACTAGTTCCAAAGCACTCAAAAAAAATTTACATGCTTACATACCTATGCATCACTCAACGTAAGCAAATCAACTCCATAAAATGACATGGCTCATGGAAAAGTATCCTGGTTTGTACTTAAGCAAAGATACATACCAAATTCAATTCGAGGATATGTGGTTCAGGTTGGTTTTATGCCTTTGTACAGTTCAAAAGAAAATTCTGGCAGCATCACCCTGTTATTCTCCAAATACATGTCCTGAAAACAAGATATGTGGTTGTGTATCCGGAGAACTACAGGGTGAGGCTGTACGAGAGGATAAAAACCAACCCGAATCACGTATACTTAAACTATCCAAATATCATTGCTAATTCAGAAACTTTTGACTATAAATATGCCAGGATGTCATGTCATATTTAGTAACAACAAGTACCCAAAACAGGAGACAAAGGTTACGCGGTCTAAACTCTACATATGTCCGAAAGAGAGTATGCGATTAGACATTACTAAAAAGAGTGTAGATTAACAGAATAGGCAAGTAACTAATCATGCATAGGTGATAGGTGGTACAGTGGCAAACAGCAGAAATAAAACAATAATAATATAATTACGATCCATATTCTTCTAAAATTGTATATTAAGAGAATAACAAACGTTTCCAATTCACAGTACCTTTTGGTTTCAAGATCAACCAAATACAAATGATATAGCATCAGCCAACAGGTTTGAGAATCTCAATCTTGTTATCTAACAAACAATATTTTACCTGAAAAAAATCAAGAGCACAATTGGGCATCAGAAAAATAAGTGGGAAAACTTTATAACTTGCATATCTTGTCATATTTTCGAATTAGACAATGCTTACACCATAGAGTAAAATCAGCATGCTCACACTTCAAAATATACAGACTATACGACAAAACACTGTTCCAGTCAGAAGGGTGAGTGCACAGTAGTTTTGCACATAGACTTTGGGACACCATCAATGATTACCAAGTCCTATTCAAAGTGTTCCCACACAATTGACCTTCTGCTACTTGATACTTGCAAGGAAGGCTCAGTCATAGAATCACCAGTTCCAAAGCACTCTGGACCATTTGCTTAGAGAAGACTCATCACTCAACATTAGTAAATTAACTCCCAAAGATGATACGGCTCATGGTGAAGTATCCTGATTTCTAGTTAGGCAAAGATACCGAATCCAATTTGAGAATATGTGGTTCAGGTCGGTTTTCATGCCCTTGAACAGTTCGAAAGAAAATTCTGGAAGCATCTCCTGTTGTTCTCCAAATACATGTCCTGAAAACAAGCTACGAGGGTGTGTGTCCAGAGAACAACAGGGTGATGACACGCGATATTCCTCTAGAAGTGTACGAGGACAATAACATATACACAAACTGTTCAAAAGCCATGGACAATTTAGAAGCTTTTGATAAGCCACGTTGCCAGTCATACTTGTTAACAACAAACACTCTCAAACAGGGGGAGTAGGTTGTGCATTATTCTAAACTCTACAGATGTCAGAAAAAGAGTATGCAATTCGCATTACTAAAAGAACTGGACATGAACAGAATAGGCAAGTATCTAATCATGTATAAGTGTACAGTGGCAAACGGAAGAAACAGAACAAATAAAATCATTCTTCTAAGGATAAACAGATATTATTAAATCTCAAATAAAATCAATGGCATGGTTCAAAACAGCTATAGACAAGATACCTACCAACAAATTTAACTGGCTAATAACTACAGAAAAAAATCATTAGCCTTCGCTACTGCAACATTATTCAGTAAACTTAAGTAATCATTGCATCCACTAAAAGACCGAACTATTACTAGTGGATTCAGCTTATTCGTTGCATGCATTTTGTCGTTAACTTGCCCCTTCTCAATCTACCTCCCCAGAATCTGAAATCAATAGTTTAATATATATAGCACTTTTATGATGCCGTATGTTGGTCAGAAATTGCAATTAGAGGTGGCAGGCACTATCAGCTTCAATGCAATTTTTGCAACCTTCTTTTTATACGAGCAATTAACACTCACACGGTTACAGCCCATTTCACTAACAAGACGAATGTGGTTGCACGAACCCTAATTTCGACAACCTCATGAACTAGCCACCACCAACAGACGAACCACCGCAGCTGACCACACAAAAACTCAAAAACCGCACGAATCGTCAGATGAAACCGTATACCCCCCACCAAAAAACAAAATAGCACGGAACGAACGGCATTGAAGAATCGGCACGAGCTTACCCCCAAACCCCTCCTCCAGATCTAGGCGGCGGCCTCGCGGAAAGACGACGCGACGGCGAGTTCCCAGCCGATGCCGACGACCGGGGGAGGGGATGAGGGCGAGACCCCCCCGGCACCGCCTGGAAACGGAGGAGGAGAGGGCGGCACCCCACGGAGGCGCCGGAGAGCGGCCGGGGGAAGGGAGTGGAGGGGAAGGCAGCGGCGCGAACTCCCGGGCGGCGGCGAAAACCTAGCGGTGGAGGCGGAGAGGGCGACGGTGGCGTGCGCGGCTGCGGGGGAGCCGAGGCGAGGGTTTGGAGTTGCAGGGGGAGGAGTCTCTCACCGTCGTACCGTACTACTATACCGTAGTTGGGTAGGGACTTGAGCTACTTCACATTCATCTCGACTTTTTACAGTTTATCCTCTTAGAAAACTTATTTTATAAACAGACCCTTTTAATAATTTGTGATAAAAATATACTCGTAGGTCGGCGCCGATAACCTTTGGCGTTGGGCGAACTGAGGTGTTTTAGCACAGATGCCCATGGCGACAAGGGCGCGCTCGAAATTGACGTGCCAGTATCTCGGCGTGAGAAAAGGAAAAAATGACAAATCGGCGTATATTGATTTTATCTCTCGTAATATATATATATTTTTTTGTTTAGGGAAAGAATACTTGATATTGGGGGAGGGGAATGGTATGGCCTTCCGTTCGCTACTCCCTCCAAATCATGTTGATTTGATATCGGATTTTATGCGAAAATTAAATCATTTGTAATTTGATTTTGTTTTTAGGATTACTATTGGAATAAGTGTGTGGGAGGTTGACGCTAATAACATGGGTGTAGACCGTCGGCGGTGGACAGACTAGCACTGAACCCATCCACCTCACCCACCACCCATGATGGACACTATGATACCATGGCATGGGATCATTGGTACTAGTGTTGACATGTTTAACCTCGACGATAAGGACTTTGGCGCCGAGTTTCGAGTCTATTTCTACAATAATTTTTTTAGGTACATTTGTAAAATAAGTTTTACACAAGGGCTAAAATGAAAAAGTCCAATCACCTTCCGCCTACCGCTACAGGACCAGTATACACCGAATATCCTAAACCAAGCTGGCAAGTTGTTTGGGATGGATAGGATTTTATAAAGGAAGGATTGTAAACCATGATTTTTCTTTCCTATCAATAGAGGAATTTGGAATGAAGGAATAGAGTGGAACCATTGAAATTTTTGCCAAGTTTTTCTGTTACAATATAAATCAAAGCAAAATAAAAATGAGGTCAAAGCTATAAAAGTTTTTCTGAAAAGTGAGACCAACTGATGAGCAATCTTTAGAGGGGAAATGAGAAATACGACTCCAGGACAAAACGATGATAGGGAGCGAGCATAGCCACAACGGAAGACATAAGCCCATAGCCAACTTGAGAATTGGTTGCCTTATCAATATTGACGTGATAGGAAATTGAGGGGAGGAGATACGAGAACTAAAGAGGAAAAGGAAGAGAAAAGAATGACAAGTGAATCTTCTATCCAAAATAAACTTAACTAGAATAGAGGATAAAGTAATAATATATTGTAGTTCGAAGGGACAATTCCTAAACAAATATCAACTGTTTGATAGAAATAATTGATTTACAAGAAAGAGTAAATTTTAAACTACAAATACTTCAAAAAACTACCACAAAACTATATATTTTACATATTATTTCACAAAACTACATTTAGGATTGAATTTATCACAAAACTGCAAATTTCACTTTTTTTATTAACCTTATATTTATAGCACCGACCTTATCACAAAGCTACAAGTTCCATGGCAATAACAATACTATAATTGGAAGTCTACAATTTGTAGTGTCGATTTTATGGATCAGCAATAATATTTATGGGGTGCACAATATCAAAAAGAGATGGTGACATAAGGATTATACTGGTTCAAGCCCTCTTTCACACCTCGATTTTCGGTCAGGATTAAAAATCGTTTAATAATGCATTTCTAGAAATTATATTAAAAGTTAAAAGCAATTAATCAAGTGAATTAAATGAGGGGAATAAAATTTTCTTTAAAAATCATGGCTGAGAATATTTTGTAATATTCTCCATTACTCTCTGGAATTTCATATGAATTTTCGGAGCTCAAGAAGTAATTTTAATAATACAAAGTTCATTTAACCAATTAAATAAATTGAGAAACAAATTAAAATCTCCCTCCTCAGCTTTGGGCTGTTTTCGGCCCAAGTCTATTTCTGCTCCCTTCTCGGCCCGCTTCCTCCCTCTTCCTCTCGGGGCGGCTCCCTGTTAACAACAAAATTTGGTAAAGATACGCTAAGATGGAGAAAGATGGAGCTAGATCTGAAGTGGATTCGAAGGGATAGAGTTGTTTCCAAAAACAGAATAGCGCATCGGTTGGAGGCCATGTCGGCCGATACAGAATCGGGCTCGGTCAGCCGATACGAGCAACATGAGTCCATGTCAAACTCAGGAAGGAGCTTAAAAATATTGCCAAACAAGGATTAAGTCTAGAAGAGACAATTATATCTATTAATTAGGAATAAGAGTTAGTTGTTTTCTCTTAAGATTTCATGGTAAGAGTCCGTCTAGGGATTTGTTTGTTTATTTTGTAATTAGGCAAGTTTTGAGTCATGTCCGATATGGACAAGGTTTGTATGTTCAGGTATAAATATATGCCCAGGGTCTTGTAAGAAAGATAACAACAGTTCAATATACTCTCGGCGCATCGCCACAATTTTGCTTTTACCTTTCGACGAGTTCTTGTTTCGAGTTGGGCTGCATCGGCTTCGATCTCCAATAAGAGGTATGGCTTGTCACAGCGGTTTGTGTCGACGGATTAGCGCATCGTCTTAGATGTTCTAATCTATCTTATACAATCCTCGATTATCATATATCTTAGTTAATCTAACTTGATGGTTTGATTTATTTGTATCAGCCAAACCTTTTCTAAGGTTTTGTCAGTATCGGCTAAATTGTCCCATCGGCTTAGATTAGCTAAGGTATCCACCACCCTGAAAATCAGTCAAGGGCTCAATTGTTTAGACCTTATGCTTCCTTTCATACTTAGTGCTGCATCAATTGAGTTTGACCTACTAAGTCGTGCTTGGAATTGTAAGACCTAGCTTGCTTTTTGACTGCCAATAAGAGTAGAATCGGGGTTTCAGTTGATCTTACCTGATATAACTGTTTCGCATTTATTAATTTACCTTATATGTTATATCTGCCATCTTATACGAGTTTATCAATCCTTTAAATCTGTTAAGCTTGTTTCAAATCTCACGCTGCCATCGGTTAGGTCTGATCTGTTGAGATTGAAACTTGTTTAACACATTTGATCAAGATTGATATTCCGGCATAAAGCTGTATCGGAGTCCTAGCCGATACGTTATCTAAAATACCCTAAAGACACACTACTACGAAAACAATCTTTCATGGCGTTTGGAAAAACTTTTCTCTGACGGCTACGAGGTGAAACCGCCAGCTCAAAAGATAGGGGGGGTGGGGGTCTCGGGCCGCCAGCGAAAACACATCTTTGCTGGTGGCCTGTCCTAAAGCTGGCCGCCAACGAAGATGTGGTATTTTCTCTGGCGTTCATCTTAAGACACCGCCAGCGAAAATATCATATTTTCGCTGGCGGTAAGGTGACGTGGCCCGCTAGCAAAGATTCCTACATCTTCGCTGGCGGCCCACTTAAGCCGCCGCCACCCCTAAATATTTTCTATGGCGGTTCGAATGAACTGACATATGTTGACCGCCAGGAAAAATAGCATCACCTATATCACCAGTCCAGCTAGCAGCCATGGCATTTGAGCATGATTTTCTCTCTCTTGTGAACAAATACATAGAGGGAAAGGTTTTGATCTTCAATCTTTTGAAAGATCTACTGCACCAGAGGTTACATATACTTTCTCCTACTCCATTTGTAAAGTTTTTTTTCAATTTTATTGGTTGTTTGTTGAGATTTTGCATAGCAAAAAGTATGTGACACGGGGGAAGAAAAGTATTTTTTATTTGTTATTTGGAGCTTAAAATGGGCAAACTTTGTAAGAAATATTGTGCATGATCGATGTTCCATATATATATATCTAGTTTTGATATGTTTATTTGTAGCAGATCTATATATTAGTTAACTGCAGAGAACGCTGAGAAGAAGAGAAAAAAAGCTAGTTTTTTATTTTTTCTAGTTGTTTGTAGTTTGTAGATTTTTGGCTAGCTTTAATTATCTTGTCTAGATTATAGTGGTTATAAATATTAATTAGTATAATTTTAATGTGACATATTATCAAAAATATATAAAGTGACGAAGTTATACATATTTTTTCGCAAATAATGCATAGATGGCAGACAGAGCATGGATGTATAGAGAGAGATACCGGTCCTCATACATTGAAGGAGTTGACATATTCATGAAAGCTGCTAAGAAGAATGCTGCATCTAAGAAGACAAAGGAAATTAGATGTCCATGCTTACATTGCAAGAATCAGAAAATTTGGATCGACCCATCTATAATCGAGCAACACTTGGTGATGCATGGATTTGTTGCAGGCTACACAAATTGGTCACATCATGGAGAGATCCCAAGCAAACAAGTTCCCAACCGGGCGATAGTACAGGATGAAGTGTTCAACTGGGACGAGGATTTGATGGTAGTAGCAGAAGAAGGAGAAGAGGAAGTAGAGCCCAGTAATGTTGATGATGATGTTGGTGGCGATGATGGTCAGCACAGTATAGTTGATGATGTCGATGATGGTAATGTTTGCGTAGATGATGGTAATTTTGATTTGGAAGAGATGTTGCGTCATGCTAAACCTGAGGTTGTAGCTGGGTCCGCTCGTGGGTTGGAGAACTTCGAATCATTACAAAAGGCAACGAAGGTTCTTTTGTACGATGAGGCAAATGGTTGCATGAAGGATTTCACATTGTTGCGGACGGTGCTTGAACTTATGAGATTGAAGGCCAGAAACGGTTGGTCGGACAGTAGTTTCAACGATTTGTTGGTTTTGTTGATGAAACTGTTTCCGCAACCCAACTCCCTGCCAACCAGCACCTATGAAGCGAAGAAGCTTATTTGCCCTTTATCTCTGGGTGTGCGAAAGATACACGCGTGTGTTAACCACTGCGTACTGTTTCATAAAGAGTACGAGGATTTGGACAGATGCCCAACGTGCAACACTAGTCGATACAAAATAAGCCGTAGCCAGTCCGAGCATCAGGATGTTACCCAAGACGAGGTAGAAGACAACAACAAGAAGAAGATCCCCCAGTTGGTCATGTGGTACCTTCCGGTGAAAGATCGATTGAAGCGTTTGTTCTCGAACCCGAGGGATGCCGAACTGATGCGCTGGCATCATGAAAAGCGAAAAAAGGATGGGATGATTCGACATCCGGCAGATGCTCGACAGTGGAAGGAATTTGACAGAAAGTACCATGAGTTTGCAGAGGACCCAAGAAATGTAAGGTTTGCATTGAGCACCGATGGAATGAATCCATTTGGTGACTTGAGCAGCTCACACAGCACATGGCCAGTACTCCTAACCATGTACAACCTCCCTATGTGGCTGTATCAGAAAAGGAAGTATATTTTATTGACCATCCTTGTACAGGGACCACGACAACCTGGCAATGACATGGATGTGTTTCTGGAGCCTTTGCTGGAGGATATGGCTGATCTGTGGAATCACGGGGTCCGGGTTTGGGACGAATTCATGCAGAATTACTTCACGCTTAATGCAATTATCTTTGTCACCATCAACGACTTGCCCGCACTGTTTTCCCTATCAGGATAGCTCAAGGGGAAGACAGGCTGCGTTATTTGTGTTGATGGTACAGTGTACAGGTATCTTCAGGGATCAAAGAAGCTAGTGTACATGCGGCACCGACGTTACTTAAGAAAGAATCACCCGTACCGCTCCAAAGCAGAATATTTCGACAACACTGTTGAGGATGGTGATCCACCAGAACCATGGAAGGGTGATAAAGTGTTCACAATAATGAAAAAGCTCAAGGTTGTTTTTGGGAAGGCCAAAAAGAAGGAAACCAACAAGCGGAAGAGAAATGAGGCCAAAGAGTTAGCAAGCGCTAGCGGGCCATTCAAGAAGCACTCCATTTTCTTTAAGTACCTTCCGTACTGGCAAGATTTAGAGATACGTCATTCTATCGATGTAATGCACCTAGAGAAAAATGTCTTCGATAGCACCATGGGTACTTTACTAGACATACCTAGCAAGACAAAGGATGGGCTGAAGTCCCGTAAGGACCTCGTGAATATGCAGATAAGGAAAGAGCTTCACCCTGTAGATGAGGGTAACGGAAAAATGTATCTTCCGCCGGCCTGCTACACCTTGACAAATGAGGAGAAAAAGGCAATGTGCAAATGCCTATGTGGGGTGAGAGTGCCTACTGGTTTCTCCTCAAACATTAAGTGACTGGTATCCATGAATGATTTGTCATTTTCAGGCTACAATTCCCATGATTGCCATGTAATGCTCACAGTATTCCTCGCTATCGCCATCAGAGCAATCGAACCATTACACGTTAAGGTGGTCATCACAAAGCTGTGTTACTTCTTCAATGCAATCTCACAGAGAGTAATCGATCTTGACGAGTTAGGTCCTCTCCGCACTTTCGCTATAGAGACCGTGTGCGAGCTTGAGATGTGTTTCCCGCCGTCATTTTTCAATATGATGGAACACCTCATAGTTCATATTGTGCCTCAAATTATTGCACTTGGTCCCCTGTACCTGCATCAGATGTGGCCATTCGAACGGTACATGTCCATTATAAAAGGCTACGTATGGAACCGTGCCCACCCAGAGGGATCGATGATAAAGGGATATAGTACCGAGGAAGTCGTTGAGTGTTGCATTGATTACCTAAAAGAGGGGAAAGCAATTGGTTTACCGGTACCTCGACATGAAGGTAGATTATCTGGAAGAGGGACAAAAGGGCAGAAAAGAATCCACGACGATGATTACAAGAAACTGAAAGAAGCTCATTTCACTGTGCTGCAACAGCTCGCGATAGTGGAGCCGTACATAGATCAGCACCTTAAGGAATTACAAGCAATGAATACAGGGCATTCTGATGCATGGATCATGAAGCGACACAAGGCTGCCTTTACTGAATGGTTCAAGAACCTCGGCCTACCAGATGGCGATACTATGGAGGAAAAAACTATTAAGAGGTTGGCTGACGGGTCATCAAGTGTTTACACCTCATGGCAAGCATATGATCTGAATGGGTATACATTTTATACCAAAGCGAAAGACCAAAGGAGTGCATGCCAAAACAGTGGCCTTTGAGTAGAGGCAATCGACACAACTGGACAAAAGAGCACATACTATGGATTCATAGAAGAAATCTGTGAACTGGACTATGGATCCAACATGCAGATTCCACTGTTCCGGTGCCAATGGGTGAAACACCCATCTGGCGTGGTTGTCGACATTTTTGGGCTGACAATCGTCGACCTCGTCAACGTAGGGCACAAGAATGACCCATGGGTACTTGCCAATCGGGCCGCTCAGGTTTTCTATGTGACTGATCCATCTCAGTTGAAGAAAGATATAGTTGTCTCGGGGAAACAAAAGATTTTGGGAGTTGATGATGTCCAATATGTTGAGGCATATAATCAGTACGAGAACATGACACTCTTCACGGACTTTACAAACAACATTAAGGTCGCGGAAGCAATGATTGGTGATTCCCCGAAGCCATACATGAGGAACAAGGGAGTAGGGAAGAATGTCAAAGGTTAATCTACATATGTAATTATGGTGACTTAAGATGGATGATGAATATTTGTACGGATGATTACTGACTCTTTTTGTAATTAGTTTTGTGGATATTTTTACATTTAGTTGTGCAAAGAAATAAATATTGAAATGGGCCAAAAGTTTTTCCTGGCGGTTGAGGACACTTCCGGCCGCCAGTGAAAAAGGTTTTCGCTAGCGGCGAGGTAAGCCGGCCGCCAGCGAAAATGGGTTTCGGTAGCGGGCCGCCTATTCCGGCTGCCAGCGAACCAGGTAAGCCGGCCGCTAGCGAAAATGGGTTTCGCTAGCGGGCCGTATAATCAGGCCGCTAGCGAAAAAGGTTTTTTGCTGGCGGCCAGGTAATCCGGCCGCTAGAGAAAATTGTTTCGCTAGCGGCCCGCCTAATATGGCCGCCAGCGAAAAAGGTTTTCGCTAGCGGCGAGGTAAGCCGGCCGCCAGCGAAAATGGGTTTCGCTATATATGGGCGCGCGGGAGTCTCAATTTTCCCTAAGTCCCGAAGGTGCAAAAACCCTAGAGCCGCCGCCAGGCTGCCGAAATTTTCAGCCGCCGCCGCCAGCAAAAACCTAGCGCCGCCGCCTCCTTTTCGCGCCAGGAGGCAGGTAGCCCTCACCGCCGTCGCCGCCTCCTCACCGCCGCCCGGCTGCCTCCTCACTGCCGTCGCCGGCGCCTCCTCACCGCCCCCGGCCACCTCCTCACTGCCACCGCCGTCCTCACCGCCGCGCCAGCCTCCTCACCGCCCCGTAGCCTCCTCACCGCCGCCGGCCGCCGGCTCATCCTCGCCGCGTCCTCACAGCCACCGCTGGCCGCGTCCTCACCGCCGATGGCCGCCTCCTCACCGCCGATGGCCGCCTCCTCACAGCCGCCGACGGCCGCCTCCTCACCACCGCCGCCTCCTCTTCTTCCTCTGCTCGCTGCCTCATCCAGGTACCCCTGTCGCCGCCTCCTCTTTTTTCCGATGAATGGAATGGATGAATGAATGAATGGATGGATGAATGGATGGATGAATCGATGAATGGATGGATCGATGATTGATTGTATGTATAGATGTATAGATGTATAAATGAATGGATGAATCAATGAATGGATGGATTATTGATTGATTGTATGAATGGATGGATGAATCGATGAATGGATGGATTGATTGATTGTATGAATGGATGGATTCATCGATGAATCGATGATCTGTTGTAGCCATTTGTAATCGCAGGGGATGCATGTTTATTCTTAATCCGAGAGCAAAGATCTTAATCTGTTGTAGCCATTTGTAATCGCAGGGGATACATTTACTTGAGATTCAAATATCTTTCTGTTTTAAACTGAAGCTTGATTGCTATAATCTATAAAAGAGAACTAAAAGAAACTAGTTTTGTTATCTAATTTGGTTTGTATTTTACTGAAATAGTTTTGTTAATTTTGCAATCAAGCATCTAATTAGTAGTTTATTATCACTGAAAATTAGTGGTTTTGTTCTGTTTGAAATTTCAAAAAGTTTAATAAGTTCTGTTATATGTGATTTGTTTCCATTCACTATTCTTTGTGTTTTGTCTTAAAAATTTAATCATGTGTATATGCAAGGTTAGAGTAATGTATTTAGTCTCGATTCAGTAAAGTTCAATTTTGAAATTTTAAAAAGTTTAATAATTATATTTAGTGTGATTTGTCTCCATCCACTATTCTTTGTGTTTTATCTAGAAAATTGAATCATGTATATATGCAAGGTTAGAATCATGTGTTTAGTCTTGATTCAGTAAAGTTCTATTTTATGATTTCTAAAAGATTGATATGCTTGACTCTACATAGCTTGATCTACATAGCTTGACATGCTGCTCCTTTGTAATTTTCAAATCTGTTCCTAATTCTTTTCTTCTCCCAACTTTGTAACTCCTCCATTCAATTTCTGTGCAAGATAAATTAACATGGATTTTTCTGGTAGTGGACAAAAATACCTAGATTCCATTTTCTTTTGTTTCACACAAAAATTCTTTATATTTTATTCTCAGTAAAATAAACAAAGTCAGTTCAGCCGAAATTAGTTTGAATTTTTAGGAGGTCAAGACTTACTAAATAAATTCTGGAAAAATTATATTAATTCATGATAAATAGATTAGTATTTGAATAAATTATATACCATGTACACTTTTATGTAATAAAATGCACATCTGGGAAGTGTATCCGTTTTGCCGATTAGGGTTTTGTATTAATATATAATTTGACCGTTTTGATCTAATTGTCTGAGGTACCAGATGTACATATTAAATTGCACCAAAATTCCAGTGAGTTATGTATATTGAATAGCACCTACATGAATTTCGATTGTATATTGCATCAATTATTTTTAAATATTCAATGAACTTAACTGTATTTAGATGCCCTTATTTTAGATATATATTTAAATGATTATAAAATTGTATTTTGACTCGTATTCAACCAAAGTGTATATATGTATGGCAACTTTGTAGCTGGAGAGGTTTGATGAATTAATTTGTGTGCTTTACTACCATAAATTAACCCACATGGACTTAATTTGACATAACAAGCAAAAAAAGGGCAGCACATTGCTACATAAATTAAGTGCATATGTACATAGTAGTGAATTGCGCATGCTGCAATTTAAACTGATTAGTTAAATATGTATATATAGAAATGCACAACACCTAAAAATTAAGGTTCTACATTTTGGATCACTAGCTATTAATTAATCTATAATATCAAGGTTGTTCTCCATTCCAAATATGAAATTCAGTGTATCACATTAGCATTATAGATCTAGCAAACTTCTTGCGATTTTCACTCTCACTATTTATATCTACTCTATCCGTCCAAAATATAAGTTTTTTGGATTAAAAAAATATCCCAAAATTAATATAAGGACTCCTAAAGTATATGGGGATCTCATCTTATCCACTGCACTCTCTCGAGCCACTCATCCCTCACAACCCGAATTCAAATGGATTAGACCAAAACCAGCCGACAATTAATTAATGAATCAGGAGTAGTTCCCCTATTTAATATGGGCTTTACATTCTACTCACCATGCCTAACTCACCAAGTATTTAATCATGCATGTATATTTGTATTCATGAGACGTAGCATGTCATGCATCCAAGACTCAAAAACATTTAAAAAGACTCAAATTACACATTACAACTTGTGTTCATGCAAATATGAGAATATCTTACATGTCGAATCATTTTGAAGAAAAAGAGAAATTCTAAGTCATTTATACATGTATGTAAAATCTGATCATTTATTTTCCTTTTTAACTCTTTTAAGAAAGATGTAACGATTCCATTCTGCATCTAATATAAACTCACCTTAAAAGGATATCAACGGAAAAACCGACCGAAGCGGAACCCTCGGGCGCCAAGGGCAAGCAAACTCCACCGATGGTTGAGGAGGATATTTGCACACAAGTAGTCGCGGAGGAATCATCGCCGTCAAGTTCCGGTGAGGAAGGGAGTGGATCGTATCACTCGCCGAGTGACCCCCATCCTTCTCCTGCAAGGAAGAAAAAGGGTGGGAGCGACAATGAAGAAGTCGACTCCGACTACATCCCCCGCGAACCGGTGGTACGTAACATATTGTATATGATTAGTTCCGATCGTATTAAGTATATATATAGATTATAACCGATGTCATGTGAAATGCAAATATAGAAGAATGCTCCACGCCGATCTAAAAGGAAAGCCCAAGCCGCACCCGAAGCGAAAGCCGAAGCTGGAGCTGTCGTGCGCGTCTCAGCTTCAAGTAAACCCAAGAAAAGAAGGGGCGAGCGAGGGAAGAACATGTTGTTGAAAGAAGTCAGCGTGCTAACGCGGATCAGTGAGAAAGGGGAACCCCTATCACCTGAAGATTCATGTTCCAAGTATAGCAACCAATGCGGGGCGATAGTTAGGGATATCGTGGAGATCACATGGAAGGATTGGAAGAAAGTTCCTGACACTACAAAGAACAGCTGTTGGACGTTGCTGCAAAGCAGGTTTGAGTATCCACAAGGGACATACGACGATGCAGCGAAGGTCTATGCACTCAAGGCCATGGGCAAGCTGTGGCGGAACTGGAAAACAGACCTTAACAAGAAATATGTTCAGAAGGGACGGACGCCGTTTATGGAGTACGAAAAGATAACACCAGCCCAGTGGGATGAGTTCGTTGCCCTGAAGACATCGGCGGAGGAAAAGGAGAAGAGCCAGAGGATGTCTGAACTAGCAAGAAGGAATCGTTTGGGATCGACCGGTTACCGTCCAGCGGTTAAGAAATGGACAAAACAAGATGAAGAGATGGAAAAGGCTGGGAAACCGGTTCCTATGAAAAATCACAACCCACGAACCAAGAACTGGGTGCGTACAAGAACACCGGCCTTCACCCCGGAAGGGGATGTAGTCTTCAAGGATCCAAAGCTCCAGGAGGTAGCTGTCAAGATGAAGAACATCGTCACGCAGCAAGAGGCCGGGATGTTCGTGCCAGATAGAGATCGGGACGAGCTGACCTATGCGTTGGGCAACCCGGAGCACTCTGGCCGTGTCCGGGGAGTATCCTCAAAGACTAGCTGGAAGGATGGATCAAAGAGGATGCTCATACCTACAAGAAGCGTGATCGCTATAAGGAGGAGATAGAATCCCAGGCTAGGGCAGCAGCTCGTGAGGAATGCCATAGATATTGGAGTCAGAATATGATGCACGGTGGTGCCGTTTCGCAACCTGATCCGAGCTATCCGATGGACGATGTAACGGAGGATACTCCTTGCAAGCTCTTGATTCCGGTCGGCAGGGCAGGAAAGAAAATACAGGTTGCAACTAGGAGGTTCATACCGGGCCGCAGATTCCATTGCCAAGACATTCCGGATGACTATGCCAAGGTAGAGGTCCGGACGGTCAATGAGGCTCACCGGATGCACGAGATCGACATTCCAACACCCGAGGGGATTGTGTACCTTGGAGATGCCGTTGATCAATTTGTACTGTGGCACAAGAATGATATTCAACTAGGGTCAACGGATGGAACGGATCGTCCACCAAGGATACCGGTGTCACCGCCTCGTCCACCAAGGGAACAAGAACCGAGGGATCCTCCAGTTTCATCACCTCCGCAATCAGATCATCTAGTTGCATCACCTCCAAGAGCAGAGCCTGCTGTTGCGTCACCTCCAATTGAAAAGGAGACAGAAGTACAATCAGGGCTTGAAAAGGATCAATCAGAAGTACAAGTTCAGGAAGTGCCTCCGGCACAGCAATCAGAGAGTGCACAATCAGGGCCTGAGCGGACAATGCCTGATGAACTAGACCCATCGCAAACATAGCCATCGCAACCGGAGGAACCTAAGGGTGCCGATGTGCCAGTGATGGTAAGGACACACAAGCACAAAGGAAAAAGTGAATCGAAGAAAAGATATATGATAACGACATTCCGAGGAAGGGACAAAGATATCAAAGATGCCGATTTTGATGACAGAAAGTTAACAGGCCTCAAGCAAACCATGGAAGATTATCTCAATTATATCAACTACCCGGATGTGCCGCATGAGTTTCAGAATGGCCAACCATTCATCCATGCCTGGCAACTTACAGAAGGACCGTGGCAACTAAGGAGGTGGCATCAATGGTACATCAGGGCAAGCACCATAAAAGGCCTTTCATCGTTCACAGTTGCCGTGCAGGAGAACATTTTCTGGAGCGGGCCATGCCTATTCCAAGTCCATTTCTTCGATATGCATGCCCTCTACCGTCGGAAGAGGCTTGACGCCAATTTGGTCGGCATCTGGTGTCTGTAAGTGCATGACTGGAACGTGTCAATAAATCATTGTACCTATGTGCGTACCTAATTTGACCTTACATTTTTTGAAGGATGAATTACGTGCAAGCCGAAGCAATGCGAAAGCCTGTCGGCTACCTAAACCCGTGCCGGATAAGCAAGCCGAACCACACCTACCTGCTAGACGAGAACAAGCTACCGACACATGTTCAGGCGATGACATGGCAAGAGAGGGACGCATATATAGAACAAAGGCATCAGGAAAACATTCTCGATGTTGCTACTTATGTAGCTATAGCACTTGAATCTACGCAGGACAAGGAATGTGTTTACGCGCCATACGCCTTTGAGTAAGTTTTCATATCAACTACGAGTATATACATATAATCACGGCTGGACTAACCATTTCTTTTGCAGTGACCATTGGATAGTATTTTTTCTCTATCCAAAGTACAATGAAGTCGTCGTCTTGGATTCTCTTGATAAAGATAGCAATACATATCAAGAAATGCTCAGAACTATCGATCTGTAAGTTATATGCATGGACATTTCTTATTCTTATATATTCTCATGACGTGTTGTTATCTTTGACGAATTTAAATTAATTATCTCTGCAAACAGTGCATATAAAAGGTATTACCAGCAAGGCAAACAACGGAAAAACTCCAAACAACGCATACTCATCCGCAATAAGTGGCTGGTAAGTAAATTTGGATGCCAAACAATACTACTTAATTTTTATAAATGCATGTGTTTTTCCATTTAATTAACTAATATACTTTATAATTGATGTTGAAAGTGTCATAAGCAACCGGTGGGAACCGTACTATGTGGATATTACACCTGCGAATACCTTAAGGCCAATGGGAGATATTGCGTGAATTACGACGATGTAAGTACAAACCGTCAATACTCTTGTTAAGTTAATCGCTAATTTGCATTACTGTGAACAATTTCGTAATTTGTCATGATCTCGATCCAGCTTCCAAAAATTCCCAAGTCTGAAAGGGAGCTCGATGATAAATCCATTGAGAACATACAACGGGACATGTGCTACTTCATCCACCGTGAGTGCGCACATCAGCTTGGGAGGTTTTTCGACCACGATGGAGTTTTGGCCCTGCCGGAGAACGAATGTCTGTCTAACTGGAGCAGGAGTATAATATAGATAGGTTTCACGCGTATGTATATCGCTCGGGTTGTAAGACATTCAACTACTTGTATATGTGGTGTCGGTCCAATTCTATCTATATAGGTGCTTAGATATTGTATATATATATATATATATGTATATGTATATATTAATCTTCATATATTATTTCCGCGTGCATGTATATTAATCATCAATGGCGGCTGCACGAAAGAGAACATACTTTATCGATAGCTCGATTAGTTATATCATCCACGTGTGACTCTAAAATACATGAACAAAGGTAAGAAAAAAATAATATATAATATTTTTTTATAAATATTGCATCTTCACAGGCGGGCCACGTGTCCAAAAAGAGTGTAAGCCGCTAGAGAAGAACATTTTCGCTGGCGGCTGTCTTAAGCCAGCGGCTAGCGAAGATATGGCTTCGCTGGCGGCTGACGTAAATTGGCCGCCAGAGAAAATAGTTCTTCTCTGGTGGCCGACATAAAGCGACCGCTAGCGAAGATATTTCTTTACTGGCGGTCTATAACTGCTAGCGAAGATCTTGATCTTCACTGGCCTTTGCTTTGTGGCGGCCCCAATTGCTGCCAGCGAAGACCCAAAATGGCCGCCACGAAAAACTGTTTCCGTAGTAGTGACATCTTATCGGCTATGAAATAGGTTCATGTAATCTTTGATTTATCTGATCTTGGTTATAAGCAATTAATACCGTCTCGATTGGGTCCGATCTATAATTGCTTGCATCCAAGAGAAAGATTAAATAAGTGATTAAATGTTATTTATTTCCACAGCCGATCATGATTGTTTTGGGTTTAATATATACAACATCTATCCATCGGCTCGTTATTTAGGTTTAACAATCATATGGCGACAGACTTTAAAAGGTATCAATCTTATTCTGCATCGATTGGGTTTGACCTATAGGAATAATCTTGTTAAGGAAAAGTTGCTTGTGATTATACTTAATCTAAATCTGGTTTATGTATAGCATTCTTCACCTTACAACCGATTCAGTCCATGCATCGGCTAGGTTTCCACGATACGTCATTGGCTTACCAGCCGATCGGCTATCGTTTATTAATATTATTTTATTGTATATCTTATTGGTTGCAGGATCAAACCAACTGGCACGTCCTAAACCTGAAAGCAAGATTTGGACCTACACTAGAGCTAAGAACATTCAGGCCGTCGTATTTTCTCATCAACACTCCCCTCCCCTCCCCTCCCTTGGGTCGTCGGCCCGCTTGCCCTTCCCCTCCCCGAAGTCCATTCTCTCTCCCTCCCTCCCTCTTTCCCCTCGGCAATAGGTGGGATCGTGGGCCCCACCTATCAGCCCCGTCTCCTACCTCCGGCCGGCTCTAACCGCCATGGACGCCGCCCCACTCTGTCGCCAAATCCGCCCCGCTTCTGCGTGCACCCACGTGCCCAACCTTGTGGACTCAGTCCCCTCCACCTCCTCCACGTTTTTCCCCACTCTCCCTGCGAAGAATGGCACCGGTTTGCCCCGATGCACCCCACGTCGCCGCCCTACTCCGCCTGCGCCTTTTGTCTCTCTCAGCCTTGAGCCGCTCCTCCCGAGCCTATAAAAAGAGACCCCATGCTCTCCTCTTCCTTTTTCCCTTCTCTCGAGGCTCGCTGCACTCCCTAATCACCTTCTCGCCGCAAGCGCCAAGCTCCACCGCCACTGTCGATCTCCGGCCGTGCCGTGCCGCCGCTTGAGGCCACACTCGGTCGCACCGTCACCACCAATGGCTTTGACACACTGCGCCGCATCCCGGGTGCTGCTCCACTCCCGCAATCCACCACCCGAACTCCCATCTCCACTAGGAACCCAAGTCATCGCCACCATTGCCACCTCCGGTCGCCGCTTGTTGTTGCCACAGCTGCTACCGCACTACGTCGATGCCACCTATGTCTTCGCCTCGTCGAGCCTCTCCTCGGCCACCACTTTGCCGTTCCGAACCATCACCGGAACTGCATCTCCTCCGTTCGAGGTGAGCTCTGCCGCAAGCCACCACCGTTGGTCATCTCTTCTCACCGCCTCATGCCCTCTCCCGCCACCCTAACACCTCCATCTTTTTCCCCAGGTCCAGGAAGGCCTCGACCACATCTTCCTGCCCGGTGAGGCTCCTCGGAGACCGCCATCACCATTGATCCCGACGGGCGCCACCGCCATCCTCCTCATCGCCAAGCCCGTTCGCACCGCTGTTGCGCCCCGGTGAGCATCTCCTCCTTCTCCCCGCCTCTCCCGCTGCCTTCTACACTGCCACCGCGTCGGGTGGTCGGCGACCACCAGGGCTATGCGTCGCCGCTGGCTGTGTCGGGTTGGCCGGCTCACTGGCCGCCTCTGCCTCTAGCCGCATGGTCGCTCTCGGCCGTCCGATCGGCTACGGGCCAATTTGGGCGCCCGCAGACCGCCCGTGGACTTGGTCCACGGTGCCACTCTGGTGCGTGTGGACTCGGTCCACGGTGCACCGCCTCTCTTTGCCGCTGACGTGTGGGGCCCGCTTGTCGAGGTTGACACCCTTTACTGACGCCAGCAGTCCCCTATTCCTTTGAGAAAATAATTAATAATTACACAATAAATCGAGTTTAATTCCATAAATTCATTTAAATGGCTCAAAACTTCTAAAATTTATAACTAATTCATACGAACTCCAAATTTAACCATTCAACTTTCAAAATTCATCTAAAATTGAGCTCAACATGTTTGTTTACTTTTATGTACTATTCATTTGGTTTTTATTAGGGTTTTTCCTTGTTTTGCGTGTAAACGTGTAGATTCCGCTGTTTCGAAAGATCGCGTTCGCGAGGAAAGGTCTTTGGAAATGAGTTTTGAAGAAGCAAGACAAGTCACACATTCCCCTTGAACATGTTGAGCCTACTTTATAAAATATTTACCATTTGCAAATAAAATGCATTTTTTGCTAATTACATCGGATTGGAATTACCTATTTGTTTGCTTGTGCCATGTTTACTTGATATTCTTTCTTTGTTAAACTTGGGTGATAATTTGACTATCTTGTGTCACTTAAGTTGACCTTGCTAGAATTATATATGCTTAGTCATGCTTAATTACCACTAGATCACTAATGGGATAATTACACTACATCTAGTATCTTGATGAGCTATGAGCTCGAGGCATCTGGCCATGTCCTATTGGTCATAATTATCCAACTAAAATATAGCTTAATGGTGGGCAGTGGGTGCACGGTTTTGCTTGTCGCACCCATGGCAATTAATGATCAGTTCATGGGAAATCCTGGAAGACTTACCGTGCTTACCACAAGCAAGCGTGGGCAACTGTTGGATTTGTAGTGTAGCTTTTCCCTTTCCGACGTACCAAGGCAAGGGTGAGTGTGATGGGGTTTGGATGGGCCCTACGATGGCCTATGCGGCTTCCGGATTCACCTAGTCACAAGAGGGGGCTGCTCACCTTGGTTTTAAAGGTAGGGGTGAAATCTGCAGTGTGGTGCGTTTGGTTAAGGGGAGTTATGCGAAGGGTCTTATCACAATCACTCGTATGGTGATGTGTCTGGACGGCACGATGACATACAGTGGATTATGTCTTGTGGGTATAGTTGTACACCTCTGATCAGAGTAAAACTATTCAAATAGTCATGCCCGCCGTTATGGGCGATCGACCAGCTTCACCGTGATTAGTCCCACCCAATTAATTAACTTGACTTAATAAACTAGTGTAGTTCAGGTGGTTTGGTTGGGCCTTTTCAACGTGGTAAAGCGTTGTTCAGTGGAGATTTAATCTTGCCTTAATCAATTGTTTATCGTTTTTAACTATAAATGTTTACAACTGCCTTTACGCAAATAGCCACAAACCTCCTTTTGTCTCCCCTTGCACGTCTGCATCATTGGTGTGCTTGCTGAGTACGGTGGTTGTATTCAACCTTGCTATTTCCCCCTTTTCAGAAGTGTAGCACTTTTGAACTAAAGACGAAGTTAGAGGACCAAGGCTTATACCCCATTTGAGTTCTGCCTGTGGAGTAGAGTTGAAGCCCCGCTAGGATCGCCTTTTTTCGTTGCTACTGCTTTTGTTTGGGTGTGAGGATTAAGTGCCTCTTCTATAAATATTTACGCTTTATTTACATTTGGATCTGTATAGTAATTTGTTGTTTTGTGTATCCTGGCTTGATTTCTGGACAGGGATTTATATACAAAATAGTCTAAAAATTTGGCTAAATTTCTAGGCGTGACACCCTTGAGGAGAGGTAATACTCTAGTCCAGTTGAGTAGAATGGATCTGTGTATGGAGTTTCACAATATGGCTCTTAGGTTAGCACGTAGCGATCACTCATATTAGGGTTTCTGGTTCCCTTTATATAGACCTAGGGAAGCCGGCTATGGATGGTACGATATCTCTTATAATTCAGGTACCTACCATCTATTTACATGGAATAAGATTTATAGCCTTATTTTTAATTCCTTCCTTACAATACAAGTAAACCATACGGGCCTAGGGTACTCTGCGCAGCCCATACTGATACCTCGAAGGCCTACTATGAGGCACTAGGGTACTATGCATCCCACAGTATCCCTGAGTACTTAGCTTGGCTTGGATTCTTCTTATTGTAGAAGTCATTGGAAAGAGATAAGACAAGCTGAGTACTCAAACCCAAATATCTCCGAGAAATACTCCACGGTCAAATAATAAAACCATTAGGGAGGTATTGCAGACCTCATTGAAAAAAATCTTTTGGGCCGACCCAATAAAGCATCTTCTTACTCGATAAATAGCAACCAGGCGGAACGAATCTCATCCAAATCCCCATTCAAGCAACAGTAGCCGCGCCTTTTCATCTTCCTCGTCGTGCCTCCGCTCGCTCATTCTTTTAGGGTTTTTCAAATATAAGCCAAAAACAAATTACCCTCTCCAGATCTAGGGTTCCTCAACTTCCCAGATTCAAATCCCCAAACTCCTCCTTCAAAAAATGTCTGGTTCATCAAGGAAATCCATAGTTCTTCCAGATCGGAGCCTGTAACGCCCCGATTTTTGCCCGTCGAAATTTTTTTTATTTAAAAACCTATTTTCAAAAATTTGGTTCTTTGAGTGTATTTAGATTTATGTGCCAAAGATCTCAATTAAATCCATCCTTGAGAACCTAAATTCTTGCCATGCATTGAATTCCTTAGTGTTCGAATTTCGTAAATCGATCCTCTTCCTGAATTGAACACCTCTCGGGGTAATATCCCTCCTTTGTCTTCTCGACCATCCATCTATTCTGGTAATTGCGGTTCTCTAATCAAAGTCTCGAGAGCTATTGTCAATTATCGAAATGTCACGTCCCTCCTTGACATCCTCGACTACCACAATTGATTATTAAACCCAACTCTGTTTAATCGAAATTTTCTCTGTTTGGATCCTTTTTCCTCATAAATCATTTTATTCAAAATTCCCTAATTTAGTCCTTTCCTCGGAATCCTAGGACTACCGATGAATTCGTATATCAAACGTTGATTCGGTAACGCGGTCCATCCATCCGATTAAATTCGGGGAAATCTCTAAGTCTGATCCTTGCCCATCTAAATGCCAGATTAAATTCAAGAGCTCACTTAACAGTCTAATTGTAATTCAAACTCAAAATTAAATGTCCATTTATATAGTCCTTTTACAATTTTGGAATTTAATGTCCAATCAAAATCTCATTCAAATTCCATAATCTAAATTCCTATAAAATTACAAAACATCCTATTCCTTTGGACTCCTTCCTTTTTCGGCCCAACTCTTTTCTCCCTCCCTCTCCCTATTGGGCCAGCCCCATCTCCCTCTAGGCCAGCCTAGTACTCTCCCCTTCCCCTGGCCCAAGGCCTGCCCAGCGAAACAAGTCTGTTTCTTGTCCCTCTTCCTCAGCCAGCTCGCACGCCAGGTGTTCGACGGAATGCCTGCAAGCGCCCGAGCCCCCACGGCTCCCCCTGCACCAAGCTCCCAGTCCACCGAGGCCTTCCCCAAAAACACCAACAACACAGTGAGAGAAGTCGACACCGAAAGAGCAAAGCCGTGTCCACAAACCACCTGTGCGTGCCTGGCCCTCTCTCCCCTGTGGCGATGTTGACACCCGGCCCCGCATCGACGCCATCCATCCCATCCGCCCCTGACACGCGCCCCGGGGGAAGCCCAGTGACCGGCGGTCACTGCGTTGCCTCTTAGTCGTCGCCCGTGCATACGCCGCTGCTCCTGGTCCATCGCATCGCCTCCTGGCACTCCAGCAGCCGCAGCCGCTGGTCCACGCCTAAAGCGTGAACCAAGCCCACGTCGCTGCACACCACTGCCCTCGCCTCCATCCTTCTCCTCGAAGCCATCCGCGCCGCTAGGCCGAGCGACGGCTATACAAGCCGCCATGCCACAGCAGCTCGCCACCACCTCGCCATCCTCGTCTGCCGCCGCGCACGGCCACACTGGCCGCGCCAGCACCACTCGCAGCTGCCTCGGCTCGCTCCGGGACGGCGCCCAGCCGAGCGCGCCCGCGCCGTCGGACGCTAGCGCCGCGACCACGACGCGCCGCTCGCCCCGGGCCACCGGTGCCGCGACCTCCTGGCCGTGCCGCGCAAGCCCGGCCGGCGCCCACCCCAGCCACCGGCCCCGGCCTCCTTCTGCCCGGCCGCCTTCCCCGGCTGCTTCCCGGCCGAGCGCCGTGGCCGGCGCACGCGCCGCCGCCTTCCCGCCTCTCCCGGCCGCAGGCGCCGCCGCCCAGCAGCCGGGCCCGTGCGCCGTGCCGCGCGCCGCGCCGTGCCTGCCGTCGCGCCGCAGCCGCCCCGGCCTCCCGGCCGCGCCGCCGCTCGCCGTGCCGCGCCCAGCCGCCCCACCGCCGGCGCCCTCCCGCTCGGCACCCTCCTCTCCTCCCAGGAAGCAGCAGCAGAAGAAGAGAAAAGAGAGAGAGAGAAAGGAGGAAGGAAAGAGAAGAAAAGGATAAGGAGAGAGGAAAAGAAGAAAAGGAAGAAAAAAAAAGAAAAGAAAAGGGGGTGGGACCCACATTTTATTCTCTCCCTGCAGGCCATTGGCCGCAGACTTCCAAAAAGTCTATATTGCCTCCCTCTCGTTGTCGGGCTAAGCCCACGAAATTCTCTATAAAGTCTACATCACCTTCCCTACTTCATTGGGCCAACCGGCCTGATACTCTATCCACAAGTCCATATCACATCCCTCTTGTTCCTCGGGCCAAAGCCCATAAAGTCCTCCACAAAAGTCTAGATAACCTTCCCCATCTCCTCGGGCAGAGCCCAAGAAAATCCATTTCTGCAAAAAGTCTATATCACATCCTCCAGGCCGAAGTCCACCAACAAGCCATCCTCCTCACCAAAGTCTAACATATATCCCTCTACTCACCCAACCCCTCTATTGAAGTCCATCTTGCCTCCCCAGGCCATTCATTCCTGTTGGGTTGGTAATAAAAAGATAAAATCTAATGCTCCTCCCTGGTACTGCTTTCGGCAACGACGTCGCCGCGTGCCGCGTCGTCATCTGAACCCCGAGAATGACTAACTTATTGAACGGCTAACCTCTAACATCTAACATTTGACCCATTGACTCACTAACCCGCTGACACTCTAACTTACTGACTCACTGACCTCTAACTCGCTAACCCCTAACCCCCTAACTTGCACTAACCCGCTAACATTTACTCCTTAACACTATGTGTTCGTTTGTTACCACTGATCAAACACGTGGTGTGAGAGGACGATCCGCGGGCCGACCATCCCCAGGCTGTACATCGACGACCGTAGTGTCGTGTGAGGACCACCACTCGATGTGCCGCTACCCGGCTGCCGCAAGGTGAGCTCCTCTCCTGCTCTTCCTCTTGCTTTTGTTTCCTTACCGCCGTTAGCGAGTAGTTTGTGACGTTAGTATTCAACCGGACAGGGTACATCTGCGAGGAGGAAACTGAGCTAATAGAGAACGAACCCCCAATTGAGCAAGGCAAGTCACTACGCCCCCTTCCTCGAACATGTTGATCCTATTTTTATAAATGTGTTGATTACAAATAAAATTGCATGCTAATTATAAAATACGTACCTACATTTGCTTAAGCCTTACCTTTGATATTGTTTATCCTTATGTATTTACACACCTTTGTTACCTGAGTATATTACTTTACGCGTGATTATTCATTCACTGCTTAGCCCTGCTTACATAGACGTTATACACTCCATATGTGCGATACGTGGATGTGGTTATACCGATCACTCGATGGGAGTGATCGTTAGAGATCGGGTGGAGACATAGGCGCCACCCACAGCATGAAAACCTTTGTGAAAACCCAAAAACTTAATTAAACAAAAGTGATTCTGACTGGGGCGGCATGGATAGAATATGGGTGGTTCTGGGAACGGTAAGCCGCTGACCCTGGTCAGTTAAGGACCGAGTCAAGAAGCTAAGCAGGAAACGAACCGAGTACGACCACACTTCTTGAGTGGGGTTAGACCCGGTGGACTAGGTTATTCTCGTGGGGTGGCACCCCAGACATGGTAGGTTCTGGATATCGGTATTGAAATGTGGAAGTGTGTGGTTTAATGACGTCAAAGCTTTATATATGTATAATGTAACCTTCAATCTCGGGAGCGCCAGGACTCCCCTCACAACCGGCTCGAGGTAGGAATGTGGCGCTGGGGGTGCAATGGGGATTCATAGTCCTTGGAGCGGGTGCCGCCATGCGAGGGTAACTGAAAAACCGGGCCGTGACAAGTCTCATGTGTTGGATGCGTCACGGAGTGTGGGATTAAAAGCGTACATCCGCTGCAGTGTGAGTAAATTAAACTATTCGAATAGCCGTGCTCGCGGTTAATGAGTGCTGGGACTTGCATTACTCTTGACTAGCCTCGTCAATTTGTAATATTGCTTAAAATATGATGGGTATGGAAGGTGTGACCTTGTCTGATGTGCAAAAAGGTCGTAGTGGTTAAAACTATGAAAATTGGATGCGAGGGTAAACCGGACCAAGCGTGGCTTGGGGAAGGTGGATGAACCCTCGCAGGTTAATGACAACTTTAACTTAACGTGGTTTTCAGTTAAAATTGTTATGGCATAGGTTTGTGAAATAATTTGTGAAAACTAGCTTTATGCAAATAAACCAAGCCATCCTTGAACCCCTATGAACATTATACGCATTCTGTAGTGGTGGCTTGCTGAGTACGGTTGGTACTCACTCTTGCTTATTTAAATTTTTTTTAGAAAAAGGTGTTGGTGTCGATCTGTGCATGTGCTATGCTGGCAAGGAGTTACCAAGGACGGCGGAATAGGGACCTAGGTTCACCAGTCGATGCGTGTGGGATAAAATGGACCGCCGCTGCTTCGCTTCCGCTACCTCATTTACTTGTGTTGGTATTTTGTGTTGTTGTCGACCATGCTTGGTCTATTCGGATCCCATTTGGGCTATCCTTGTATTATTAATAGATTGTAAGACATGTATGACGATGTCAGCTTGTGATATACAACTGTGCTATGTGTGTACCATCTACTGATCCAGGGAATGGTATTGTAATACACATGGGGTTTTCGGTATAAAAACCGGGGGCCCACAGAGCCTAGCTTGGGATCCGTTAACTTCAACCCAAGCAAAGCTCGAGCAAGCCATGAAAGATGGCGTCCTTCTAGCCCAAGAGCTCATCGGATGGAGGGCCACCGACGGTGAGGAGTTCCCAACCCCTAACACCAACGAAATCATGGTGTTTCTACCTTTCTTCTACTGTGGATTGGGGCTTCCTACCATCGACTTCTTCCATGGCATCCTCCATTATCAACATCCATCACCTTAACCCCAACTCCGTCCTTGAAATATCCACATTCATACGTTTATGCGAAGCATTTTGTGGAGTTCACCCCTACTTCGCCTTGTTCTGTTACCTTTACCATGTAACATCTAAAAAAATCCACACGTGGTCGATGGGGCTAGGATCCAACTTCGGCTAGAGAGGAAAAAAGATTTCTTCGAGCTTCCCCTTCACTCCTTTAACAAGGGTTGGAGGGACGAATGGATTTATTGCTCAAATCTTCTCCCGGGCCTCCCACCTTACACGGGTCGCGCCCCCGTGGTCAAGGATTGCTGGTCCTTCTTACCAACAAGAGATGAAGCTGAACAAGTAAAGGGTATGGTGAAAAGGATCAAGCATCTCCAGAAGGATGAGTTGATCGCAATCGAAAGCATGCAACTTCGTAGTTAGGAAAATTCAACCCTTGAAGAACTGCGCTCATCCGGCTTGGGATTACCAGTTTGGCAACGATCCCACTCGAGAAATTCTAGGACCCATTGACAAGGACAAAGCAAAAAAAAAAGGATCTCCGACTTATTCAAGCCGGGTACTATAATCAGGACAGAAAACTGCCCCAAAGCCCTACATCACAAGGCTAAGCGGCCTCCAATAAGACTTCCTCAACAAACCTGCCTTTTTCCTTCATTGTTCTAGCACTCGTGCTCATAGCCATGATTTTAACTGCAGGGGCCGAGAAATTTCCTTCATCACCTCCCCTGCCACCTAGCGCATCCAAGCGGCCTGCCCCTGCCCCCTCTCGGGAAGAACCTACCGCCAAGCGGCCAGCCACTAGTCAGCCTGGTGACTCTAGGCCTCATCATTCGACTGGTGGGCCCAAGGTTAGTGGAGACAGTGCTTCCTCCAAACCTTCGATGACTGACGAGTAAGAGCCCTCGGGTAAAGGGAAACAAGTGGCCAGAGAAACTGACGCCTCCCCGAGTACCAAGAAGAAGAAGAAAAGCCCGGTTGCAACTGACTAGACAACCGCACCGCCACCATAAAAAAACACTAGTACTGGTGAGCCGACCAAACCAATGCCATCTAGTCTCCCCAAAATCTTGCCTCGTCAATCCACTCAGTATGTTAAAAAAATGAGTTGAGGCCTAATATGTTCTCAAGAAATTGCGTGTAACAAGACCAATTTTGTCATGACAGGGAATCTACCCAAGATGATCCTAGGAAAAGCGATGAGAGAACCACCCAAACAGGGCCAGGAAAGGAGTTGGCCGGCCATTCAAACAACGCGAAGCATGACAGGAGCACTTGGCTAGCCTGGGACGGTGAACCTGGGGTGGGCGAGCGAGCCAACCAAGATCCACAGACAGGAGGACAAGCCAAGGAGGCACACGACACACCCATCTGATGACACGAACCTGGGGGCTGCCTCTGGCTCTGCCTCATCAACCCCCCGTGGGAACATTGACACCGATGGTCTAAACTCAAGGGGGAGCCCTCCTGGCAACTCGGGTGCCTCGGACTCGAGCCAGCCTTCTCTTTCTCAAAGCCAAAACTTAGGCACTGAGGAGGATGACATTGAAGAAATTCCTTGTGGCTTTGCTCTGCCCTTCACTGACTACGAGCCCCCACTCCAGGCTGCTTGGTTCAACGGAAGCGAGACAGAGAGAGAAAAGCTGAAAGGCTTCTACGACGCAGCCGATAAAGTCAATAGTAAAGCCATGTACAAGGTCGCACTTACTCTTGTGCAGAAAATGTAGGTTCGTATATGACTTAATGCCCCGACTCCATGGCATGATTGAGTAGATCATGTTATGGAGTAGTAACCGTTATGACTTCTCTGTGTGTAGAAAATCACTGAGCGGTTTGAGATAAAGAGCCATGCATTAAAGCTTGTCTTTGGGTGAGTGCGGGAGATCGGCCAGGTGCGTGAAGCCGTGGAGAGAGTGGAAGGACAACACCAACACGAATGCATCGCTACTCAACAACGGGAGAAAGCGCTCCGAGAACAAATAAGCCAGCTTTGAGCCGAAGGTAACTTGTCAGTTCATAAGCTAGGGGCCATATCAGAATAGTCCATGTATTATAGCTTGGCTTGTTGTGCCATTGTGCATCAGCTGCCCAGGAGCAAAAATAGCATGACCTTGCGGCTGTCAAGTGGACGAAAAGAGTAGAAGAAGCTGAGGTAGTTGAATCCAAGGCCTGAGTGGCTGAGATGGAATGCCGAGTTGAGGAAGCTGAAGCTGATGCCGGCAAGCTGTGTGAGGAGCTTGAAGGTAGTTGGACATACGTTGTGCTTGCCTGATCCATCTTGGTAAGATTTGTATTGACTTTCTCTATTAGCTTTTTAGGTTAGCTGTGAGTGCTGCGGTGGCTACCGAGAAGAAGAAATCAACGATGACCTAGCGGCTTCGAAGACAGTCCTGAAGGCCGCCCGCAAGGAAATTAAGGCGTGAAAGGAATGCAACCATGTGCAATGGGAGCATTTCTAGCGCGAAGTTGAGTTAGCTCGAGAATCGCAAAGGAACCTGGTAGCTGAGCTGAAGCCCACCATTCAACTCTTATTCCCGGGTAGATCCGAGAATTAGGATTTCTGGGCACAGATATCTGATTTACTGCCAGAGGGACTAGTAGCTGTGCGGAGGTTGTCCGAAGCGGTTGCCAACACCAGCACCGGGTATGCCTTAGCTGTTGTAAAATCTCATTATCCTCGTGTTGATTCGTCGGCCATCAATGAGGGATATGCTGCCGATTGCTCTGATGAGGATATGCAACAGCTAGAAGAGGAAGTGAAGAGCCCAGCCTATACGGGCGAGCAAGTCGGTGTCAGTATTGTTATCTCGTCCCACATGTAGGAGTTCGAGACCATCAAACTTGTCCTCGAGCTTGCGAACCTCTTGACAGTAGGTAGCCATTTTGTAGTCCGAGCAGTCCTAGTCTTTCATCACTTGGCAAACTACGAGCTGTGAGTCACCGCATGCTACGATATGTCGGATGTCGAGTGATATGGCGACGCGGAGACCATGAAGGAGTGCTTCATACTCGGCGACATTGTTGGATGAGGGAAAGTGAAGCTGGAGGACGTATCGCAGCTTTTCTATCAACAACACTCCAGCGCCAACACCTTTTTTCATGAACGAACCATCGAAGTAGAGTGGGCAATGGGTGGAGTCGATGCGAGCAGTCAGCTGTTGTTCCTCTATCCACTCGGCGACGAAGTATGCTAGGGCCTAGGACTTGATCGCCACTAGGGGTTGAAAAGTGATATCAAATGCCATCAGCTCGAATGTCCATTTTGTGATGCGGTCAGTTGCCTCTTTCTTGAACATGACCTCGCGAAAGGGATAGGCGGTGACCACAGAGATCGGGTGCCCTTGAAAATAGTGGGTGAGCTTACGAGATGTGATGAAAATGGCGTAAAGCATCTTTTGGATCTGCGTGTCGCAGGTCTTTGAGTCACTAAGGACTTTGCTGATGAAGTACACAAGACAATGGATCCTTTGTGTTGGTCCGTCCTCGTCTCTTTCGACCACTAAAACCGTACTGACGACACTTGTCGTTGCGGTGATGTCTAAAAGCATGGGCTCTTCTTTGAGTGGGGATGTGAGGACTAGAGGACTCGTTAGATATCGCTTGAAATAATCAAAGGCAGCCTAGGCTTCATTGGTCCAGGTAAAGTTATCCCTATTTTTGAGCAGCTTGAAAAAGGGATACCATACTCGCCAAGTCAAGAGGTGAAGCGGCTGAGTGACACCATGCAGCCGGTGAGCTTTTGTAGCTTCTTCAAGTCAGTCAGTGGTTCCATGGAGTGGATGGCTGCTATCTTGTCTAGGTTTGCCTCAATGTCACGGTGGGATACCATAAAGCCGAGTAGGTTCCCTGAGGGCATGCAAAAGGTGTATTTCTCCTGATTAAGTTTCATTTTGGAAGTGCGCAAGCTGTTGAATGTTTCCGTTAAGTGAACAATGAGATCTTCTTTTACTCGAGACTTGATGACGACATATCCATGTAGGCTTCGACATTGCGGCCGAGCTGAGTGTGAAGGCAGCGCTGCATGGTGCGCTGGTAAGTTGCTCTAGCATTTTTGAGGCCGAAAGGCATGGTGATGTAGCGGTACATGCCAAATGGAGTCATGACAGAGGTTTTGAGGTAGTTATCCTTGTTAAGCATGATCTGATGATACCCCGAGTAGGCATCGAGGAAGGAGAGTAGCTCGCACCCAGTGGTTGAATCTACCACCTGGTCGATGCGAGGAAGATCGAATGGGTCTTTTGGGCAGGCCTTATTAAGATCGATATAATCAACACACATACACCACCGTTTATTCTTTTTCCTACAAACACCATTGACAAGCCATTCTGGTGGTACACTTCTTGTATGAAGCCAGTGGCTAGTAATTTTGTGATTTCTTCTCTAATGGCCTCGTTTTCGTCAGGCACGAAGTGACATAGGCGTTGCTTGACAAACGCTCGTGGGAGTTTTTCTTGCCCACCACTTGATGAAGTCTTCATTCTTGGCACCCTAGTAGAGTGCCGCCATGACATCAGCATCCTTGACGTGGGGGATGGTGTTCCATTTTTCCTTGTACCCGCCAAATGTAGTCCGAGAAACGCTCGTTATCACCCCGAACGATCTGATATAGGTCCCAGGGGGTCCTAGGACGAGGAAATGTGCCTTGGAAGTTCGAAATGAAATGAGCCTTGAGCTCGGCCCATGAGTCGATGGTGTTTTTGTTGAGGTTGGTTAGTCAAGCTTGAGTTGCTGAAGTTAGCATGATCGGTAGATAATTTGTCATGTCTAGGTGATCACCGCCTGCGACTTGTATGGCGGTGGAGTAAATCGAGAGCCAGGAGGCGAGGTCGGATTTTCCACCGTACTTATCAATCCCCATTGGCTTGAAGCTGGCGGGCCAGGTCACCTGGTGGAGGGAGTTGGTAAAGGCGGGAACCCCGTCAGTGGGATCCGTATCTCGCAGGTGGTACTCGGGCCCCCCGTCCGAGTGATCTTGAGTTGGTAGTCGTACCACGAGGCGCTCATCAGGCATATACTCGGCAGCCTTCGGCCACTGTCGGTGTGGGCCTCATGAATCTGAGCTCTATCGGCGTCGTGTTGACGTCGGCGTTCATTCATGATGTTGCGGAGATCTAAGTTCATTCGCCTATGTAAGATCGAATCCCACTAACCAAGCCAACCAGAGGGGGGTGAATGGTTGGTGTACCCAAAAACCAAAACTTAAAGCGGAATATTAAAGTTACCCTCTTCCGATGTAGATGCGATCTCCTGTAGCTGGCTCTGTCAGTCTGACCGCCCCTGTAGTCCGGTCTGACATCCCCTGTGCGCCGGTCTGACCGCCTAGACACCTCCGGTCTGACCGCCCAGTCGCCACCGGTCTGACCGCCCAGTCACCACCGGTCTGACCGGTGTAGATTCGCCGGTTGGACCGCCGAGACCCGAGAAAACACAAATTGAAGAACTCTTAAAGCAAATTGAAACTTTATTGATTCTCTCTGTGTTTACAAAGTGCAACAACAACACTCCTCTCCTAAAACTCGAACAAACTCGAAACCCTCGCTTTTTCAAGTCTAATCTCTAAACCTTGATATTCTCAAAAGCGATGCCGGCAGGCCACACCCTCCCTCTCTATTTATACCCTCAACATGGCTGCCCCAAGCCATGAATCCTACTCATACAAGAAGTCCTAATCCCATAGGAAACCTCCCATACAAGCAACAAACTCAACACTATCCAAATTTGGACTCCTACCAAATTTGACTCCGCTTTCCATACGCATACAACACCACGTGTACGCCATATGGAAACCTTCACCTCCACATGCATTGTTCTCTAGCCTGAGCATCCTGCGTGATATCCTCGACCGTTTGGACCTCAACTTCTCCCAAGCCTAGTCCCAATCCATCACCGGCTATACTTCCACGGCCTCAAGCAACACCTGCACGTGAACAACAAAGAAACTCCATATCCGAGTGCAAGTTATCCCCAACTTGACTCACATTAGCATAACACCAGTATCCACACGTATAGAAACCAACTATAAGTCAAATCCACGAAGTAAACATCTAAATCCGAAACTGATTCAGCCTCTGCCAACTCTGCCAGTCAGACCGCGTGACGGCCGGTCTGACCGCTCGCATACCTCCGGTCTGACCGGCCGCCTCAGCCCGGCCTGACTGGTACACAACCTGTCAGCACTATTCATAGTCTGAAAACACAACTCCGTATTTTCACAAACACTTACCTTTGATAATTGTTCATCACCAAGATCATCACATGATTCAACAGCTTGTTGACTTTGAGCTTCTCACGCAAGTTGATTGAGTTGATGGCCGAATGCGAGCTCCCGGCTTGAGAATGTTGTCGGTGATGATGTTGGCCACCAATGCTCGCCGAGCGCTTGGAGGACTCTGCAGCTATGTTGGCGACGGTGGGCGCCATCTCTTGGTGCTGAACAGCGGCTACCTCAACCATGGCCATTACTTGAGCTATAGTAGAGTTAACGGCATGATCTTCGGATAGCTTGCCCTGGATAGTGTCCAGCAACGCCTTGGCCACCACAATATTATGTTGTGGAGTCATAAACAAGTCGTGATCCCCCATCTTGGTCTGGAGTATGGCATCGTTGGCCACTCAGTCATGTCGGTGAAGCTCTTCGCGATGCTTGTCGAGCTCCTCCTGTTGCTGCTTGATGTGCTGTTCTTCGGCCTCAATTTCTTTCACAGTTTGTACGACGAAAACGGCATGGGGAGAAAGAGAGATCTTCTCAGGGGAAACTTCCTGAACTCTCCAAGTCAGAGTCCGAGAGCTTAACAGCCTCATCAAGGAAGCCAACCCCACGAGGGCCGAGTTCCCGAGGTATTTGGACTCGGCGACGCATAACCCGCTTAGAGACATCAGCGAGGTACTCGGTGGCGACATTTTTTGTACCAAGTAGAGCAAGGTGGTTGTGCTCAGGTCCTCGGGCTAGGCCGAGTGAAGGTGATGGCACCGTCGCCTTGTTCGACATGGCTAGTTTGAGGATGCCAGCCGGAGTGGTGGTGAAGTCAAGAAGACTAAAGCGAAATTCCGTCCCTAGGGTGAAAGGTATGGCGTCAGCACATCCGATGACACCAGGAGAGATCCGGGTATGGCAACCGGATTGGTTGGCGGAGAGTTGAAGAGAACTGAAGGCAATGTTACTTCTGGCGGGGAGCCAGGCACGGTTCATGATCTTGACTCCGATGGATGCCATCTCTTTTTTATGAAACACGATCTAGCGCCCCCTACCTGGTGCGCCAATTGTTGATTCTGTGGATCGGCAATAATATTTATGGGGTGCATAAGATCAAGGAGAGATGGTGACACAAGGATTATACTGGTTCAGGCCTTCGAGGAGGTAATACCCTAGTCCAGTTGCGTAGATTGGATCTGTGTATGGGGTTTCACAATACGACTCTTAAGTTAAAATGTAGCGATCACCCATATTAGGGTTTTCGGTTCCCTTTATATAGACTTAGGGAAGCACGTATGGTATCCCTTATAATCCAAGTACCTACCATCTATTTACGTGAGATAAGATTTATGGCCTTATCTTTCCCTTTCTTACGATACAAGTAAACCATACGGGCCTAGGGTACTCGGCCCAGCCCATACTAATACCTCGAAGGCCTACTATGAGGCACCCGGGTACTATGCACCCCACATGTAGTTTTATATAGTTTTATGCATGTGATTTTGATATTTTTTTCATAGTAGTTTATTCTTCAATATTGACTTTAAAGTCACTAAAAACATATGAACGTTTTATCACAATTGTTTTCTTCGCTATTAAGCATTACGGCTTATAATCAACTCTAGGAGAAACAATAGGACTACAGCGCGGCTTAAATATGTAGTTTCATGACAAATTAAATATTAAATATGTAGTTTTACTTTGTAATAGCTTAGGCACCGTTTGACTCAACTAGTTATCTTAGCTACTCCCTCGTTTTTTATTAGAACTCTTAGTGAACTACCAAGTAGCGATGGGTTTCATGCAAAAGCTATTTATATAAAAATTTATTTAAAAAAATCAAATAATTCTATTTTTAAGTTTATAATAGTCAATACAGTCTTATTTTGTGTGACATCGATAAGCTTAGTCTTTCTTTTTGGTACATTCGAATGGGGTCTTAGAGATGTACTTCGACCGTTTTAAAATATATAAGTGTTTTGGTTGCTTGCCAATGATTAATGTTAACGAGAAATGGTACTCTCTTTAAATAAGTGATCGTCAGGGTAAAAAAGTGATCGGGGATAAGACAGGAAGAAATTTGATTGAGAGATTAAAAATAAGCGATGGCAAGAAAAAGACTTATGGTACTCTCAAAATATTGTGTGAAGTGTTTGTACGGTTAGGAAAAATTTTGATTGAGAGATTAAAAATAAGCGATGGTAGAGGAGAAAAAGACTTTGATACTCTCAAAATATTGTGTGAAGTGTTTACACGGTTAATAGAGAGCCTTTGCTGTTTCGCAGGCGACTGCAAAATCAGATTTCATCAGTCGATCCTCGCAGCCGTTGATAGTGCGTCTAAATTTTAAATCCGTTATTGTTTTAGAAAAGGGGGAGTTTCCTGAAATTTCACCCGCCGCTACGACGGCAGGTGTCCTCTCTCTCCCCGTTCACCGCCGCCGCCGCGGCCGCCGACCATGTTCTTGCCGTTTCCCCTTGCTCAGTTGGGCTGGGTCCCCCATTCGAGGCGCAGCGCGAGGTCTCGTCGAGTGGCTTGGACGGTCCTGGCAAGGGTGCGAGGCCAGATCGGTGGAGGAGGTTGGGTACGCGAGCGCGCGGCGGGCGTTGCTGGGATCGCCGGGAGAGGCGAGAAAATCACGCGACCACAAGGGCGGCGGCGGCGGCGGCGGAGGCGGTGCTGCTACACTTGTCTGCATCTGCCGGCCCCGGCGTCTCTCCCTTCCGGGAAACCCTCCTCTCACCGGCGGCACACTATCCCGGCGCTTCTCCAGTTCCCCTTCGTTAGGTTTGTCTTCTTGATTTCTCCTCTCTCTGCAGTGTAGTGTGGAAACTTGTTCAAAACAAATCCTGAATTGCTTGGTTGCAATGCCTCGATTGTGGAAGAGCTGGATTACTAGCTTACTACTCTATTGTACTAGATGAATGCCGTAATAATACCCAAAAGGATGAAACTTTGAGTGCTAGTATATATGTGATATATTTTGAAACTGCAAATATGCTAATGTTATAGTACTTTACTTCCGTGGTACATTTTGGGTTTGTTTTGGTTGGGAGGATAAGGATGAGTAGTTTGGGGCGCGGTGGTACAAGTTCACTGTTTGGTTGGATTTATGAAGCAATTGATTCGTTCATTTGTTTGGTTGATTATGCGGTATGGTATGTATGGAGTTGTTTAGTTGGTAGGATTAGGTTGATTAAATGGGTGAGATATTAGGCCTGGCTCAGTTTTATAAGTCTGGCTCAAAGTCTTAATCTACAAACTAATCTGATATTCAAAACCAATTTCATTATGAATAATGATTTAGAAAACATAAAATTTGTCTTACATTAATATAGAAGAAGAGAAAAACAACCTTTTTGGGCTTCGGTGGGGCTTGGCCTTGGCCTTTTAACCCTAGCACTATCTTGCAATCGACGAGACCTACAAAATTACCTGTTATGACCTGGTTAGGAATGTTGTAGAAATTTCACATGGAGTAGTTCAATCTGTGCAAGAAACGGAAAAAAATAGCATGTCTTAAATGAGGTATAATTTTTTTACCATAAAAAAAGGAGGTTTATTTTTTTCAGTCTCCTTTTCCATTTTTTCATCTTCTAGTACTTTTCTTTGCATTTCGGAATGCATCACTCTGTCCATTCGTCACTTCCTGTGCTTTCACAACCACGCAAGGACAGCCCTAGACAGGCGCAGCAGTGAGGGAACGAGCCTGTCGTGAGCTGTGTCATTCAGTTTTTTCCTTGAACGGGATCGCACAACTATTTGAGGAATATTCTTAACATTTGTATCCCATCATCCTGAATCATATCATTTGATTCATCTAACCCAAGTCAAGAATCTCTGTAAAAATGGAACAATGTCATTTCAGTCAATTATTGAAATTGACTGAAATTCATATAATACTATGGTCATGCTGATGGTTTGCATTAAGGACATTTGCTGGGATGTTTTAAGGAGATTTGGCCAAAGTCAAAAAGTACCACAAAATTTCTGAGGTACTAACTACTACCACAACTTTGGCCAAAACTTTAATGTCACATCTTTGGAGTGCCATCAATGCCATTTACATTCTATGGGGTGTCGTTTTCAAACTGCCAAACTTTGGGATGGCATAAACCCAAAAGTACTTTTTTATGGCTCATAATTCAATAAGTATTTTTTTGAAATTATTTCTGTAGTACTTCTTTTGCATTCTTTTCTTGGCCCTGTCTCAAAAGGTGATTTATAAACTGAAACTATATTGATTTTGGAGCCTTTCATGCATTTTTTAAGCTATGCTGATTTCTGTAGTTTTTACTATGTAAGTTGAAATAAGTGGATATTATTTTGTAGTTTATAATGGACCCCAAAATGAAGCAACTTCAAGAAGCTCTAGTTGACATCGAAACTAATGCAGAGCAACTTCTTCTGGCAAAACATCAGGTCTGTATGTGTTGCTGACTGACCTTTTGCTTGTAGAAATGTTACACGAGTCTCGATACTGATCACTTTTGATTTTTGTTTATTCTGCGACGATCAGTTAGTGGAAAATGACAACATAAGGAATGCTAACAGGGAAGCGCTACAGCCCTCTGGAAAAGAGCTAGGACAACCAAAACTAGTGTGCCATCTCCCTTCGAGGTTATAATGAAACAGATGGAAGGAACCACTGGAAAGCTGCTGGTGACGGAGATATGCTCGACTTGTGGAAATCACAATCCCAAAGAAGATACCTGGCTAATGTTTCCAGGATCAGATATCTTTGCTCATGTTCCGTTTCATGTAGCACACACTATTTTGGATAAAGGTACCTCCCTGAACTAAACAAATAGGTACATTCAATTTACTATTTTGGATAAAGGACTCTTCCATCCATTTTAAAGTCCATTGAGGATCATGCTTTCATATTTATTCACGTACCATTTTATCAGCCAGGAGGCTTAATTGGTTTGCTTCTCAAATTACTCATATCTGCCAATAGCCCAACAATATATCTTGAGCGAAATGCTGTGTATATTATGAGATCCCATAACTATAACATGTAAAGTTAGTAGCTGAATCCCTGCATGTATGCAACATATTTTCTTTGTACCTTGCCTCGCATGATCACAAGGGGTTAAACAAGTTCAGGTCATGCATCATGTTCAGCACCTTCTTGTGCCATTACACACTATGATTATCTGCGCCATTGAAATGTTTTCCCTTCATTGCAGAGAACATTTTGTGTTTAATTTAGTTCCTTGAGACAGCATCTGATGACTTCCATTCCCTAATGTTTCAGATCAAGATCGTCTAGACTATGACACCAAGAAACTACAGAGCTTTGTGAAGGAGAAATCATTCGTGATCTCCGAGAAAGGCGCCCTCGCAGACCGTATCCGCCCTGGCATCGTGAGATCCCTCGTCAGCCTTACAGATCTTACAGATAAACCCAAGTAGGGCATCCAAGCATGTTGTTCATCAGCTTTGCCATCAACTGCAACGTTCTTCCTCAGGACATGCTGTGACATTTAGCTAGGCTGCTGTCGATGACAAGTAGTAGGGCAACCTCTAACCCTTGTTAAGTTGTTTATGATCAGCATCAGCTTGAACCTGATGACGGACTCTGTTTCTGATTAGAGATGATTTCAGATGACCAAATTCGTTGTGCTTTTGCTGCGTGTCTCGTGCTCCAGGAAAACTAAACGTGTGCAGATATGTGATTTGGCAGAACACAACTGACGGCGGGCAAATTGCATCTCTGCTCCAGCCAGGATGTGTACGTACTTTATTCATTTTCAGTATATGGATGTGAATATGTGATAGGTGCAGGCTTTTCACAATGGGTGTAAGCAACCATTGTTCAAAGAGAACAAAGTTGACGGTCCAGATAACTGAAAGCTAAAGCACGAAAAATGTTCAGCAGGAAGGGGTTCACTCCAGAACATCTTGCACAAAAGTTAAGGGAAATTGCAAAATTCTTAAACAAATTATTGTTTTGGATGAAAAGATGGCTATTCAGATCCGACTATTAAAAATACCTAATCGCTCCAACCACAAAGTCAGTTCATCCCCACGCCATATAAAGAACCAGTAAAGATACTTTGATAAACCGACCATTTTTCAAATATATTGAAATCCCTATTTGAGAAGACTGAATTCTTGACCTATCCAACATCCCGGGATTCGAATGAGAAAGAAAGACAACTTTTAAATCAACCAAAATGTATAGATTCTGGCCCCTATTAAGTGTCAATTGCTTCTTACATCTCACCCTCAAGGCTCTCAACTTATGCTTATCCGTCGGTGCCATTACACTCATCTCATAAAAAAAAAGCCAAAAAAATTAAGATAGAGTCTCTTACTCTGAAAGTTTTACATTCTTGATCTTTTTGAAAACTTGTTTTACAAATAAAACTATAGAAAACTTATTTTACAAATATACCTAAAAAACTTATTTCAGAAATGAACCTTTTTCGTGATGTCAGCGTCATTTGCGTCATGGTTCAACATGATAACGCTAATGATATTGGCGCCGTCTCCATCGTCCCCCTAAAAGCCAAGTCACTGTGAAGGGGTCGACGCCAATATGAAGGACCTATTTGTAATAAAAAAAATTATAAATAGGACCTTAGCACTAGTGTTTAAGGCTCTAGATAAGTTTTTAAAAAGGATAAAAAAAATCCATGTCTCTTACAGAGTCTTACTCCCTCAGCCGTTAATCCAGGTCCGTTAATTACAACTCACTTGGCCGCTTTCTTTGACAGGTTACCTCTGACAACGACACCCCAAATCGTCATTATCCTCTCGGCGAAACCTCATTATCGCCGACAGCTAACTCCGCCGATGCGACCTCGTGCATTTCCTTGATGCTTATTAGCGTGTCCTAATCATCTTACGTGGCACTTGCCGATTCATCACTTGCTTAATCTTAATCCTTCCATTTTGTTTTTCACCGCAATCAATTTAGTTTGAATTTTCCCCGCAAAAAAAATTAGTTTGAATTTAAATTTAATTTATATTGGTTTGTTGACTTGTTCTTTGCGCGATTAGGAAAAGAGGATTTAGCTGTGGTGGGTAGAAGGCGATGGGCGCGGTGGATTCCTCGAGGGGAGGAGGGCGGTGCGTGTGATGAGCTCGGCGGCGGCGGCGGCGCGGCGGCGATGGAACTCCCGTGGCTGGATCTGCCCTTCACGTTGCTGACGCTGCTGCTGGCGACGCGCCTCGCCTACGACTACTACGGCGTCGTCGCGGCCACCTTCACGGGGAGCTTCTCGCTCCAGATCTTCCTCTTCTACTGCTNGTACCGCCACACCATCGCCGCCCGCGCCGCCGCCGGGGATGGCGGCGGGGGCGGCGCGGTGGCGGATGAGGAAGCGTCGCCGCCCGTGCTGACCCCGCTGCTGGAGGCCGGGGGCGGGGGCGGGGGCGCGGCGGCGTCGCTGGCGAACCGGTGCTTCGCCGTGGTGTTCATGGTGTTCGTGCCGCTGGTCATCGTGGTGTTCGAGCGGAGCCAGGCCGACGTCGTGGCGTACGTGCTCTGCCTCGCCAACATCATCGTCATGGTCGTCTGGCTCTCGCCGGACGCCGCCGCGGACTCCGCGTCGGCGGCGGCCAAGTCGTTCCTCCGACTCAGCGACGACGAGGACGAAGGCAGCGGCAGCGGCCACGGCGGCACCGCGGCCGAGGACAAGTGCTGCGTCTGCCTCGCCGGGATGCGGGAGGCGCAGGCGCTCCGTGACATGCCCCGGTGCGGCCACCGCTTCCACGCCAAGTGCATCGGCAAGTGGCTCACGGCGCACCCGACGTGCCCCGTGTGCCGAGCCACGGCCGTGCCGCCGCCGGCCGCCGGCGCCGACCATGCCGACGACGCCATCACCCTTGTCTAGCTCTGCACATTGTCTGACAGACAAACTCAGGTAATTAATTTCTTGTGCTAAAGACTTAAAATTGTTCGGAAATTTTTCTTGAAGATGATGTATATAGATATATAGTTGTATGAATGAATTGTCTCCAGTTTTCCATGCATCAATTGGAAAGAATGGTAGTAGTATAGTAATCTGTAAATTCTTTTGTAATATTCCTCTCTGAATATTGAAGATTGTGATAAGAATTGCCTTGTTTGTTCCGTGGAAGGCACAATCATTGTGTATTCGGTTCAGAAAAGAGGGGAAAAAAGTTGGGATTCTCTTGGATGGTGACTGATGGTGACCATAGTAAATTGCAAAATGAATAAATAAATGCTACAAAATCCAAAAACAGCATGTGTTTAGCATAATCAAATTTCAAAGGGGATTAGTTTGTTTTCTAGATAATGGATAAAATTCGGCCTCTATATCCATAAATGGATATACACAACAAAGGTTACATGAGTTCACTCCATATCTCACAACCGAGATACACACAAAAACAAACAGCAACAAAAAAGACTAGAAGACTAGTTTCAAATTTTTCCTCATCAGACTAGAAGATTAGTTTGTAAACCACAATAAGAATGTTTGTGTTCTGTAATTGTATTAGAACAACAATCATCTTTTCAGGCATCAATTCGGACATAGACCCGATTATCCTGAGCATAAAACACCCCGGTTGATACTATCCAGACTGAGAACAGAACTGATAATAATTGTTTTCCCCGATGACGATGTTGCCGGCAAGGTATCGTCAGAAAGGAACAGGAGGATTAAACTGTTGAGCAAGTGACCACTAGTCCACTAATTAGCAACAAAAAAAGGACGTTCTTTTAAGTTTGCAAGGCAGGTGTTGGTTTGGTATGGTGGTTGGAGGTGAAGGAGACGCTGTATCTCTCATGTCTGAACATCCTTCATCGAGCTGTAGTCACATCCAAATGATTTCGAGTTCATTTCATTCGTGTACTCCGAATTGTTTTGCCATGAAACTATATCGGCCGGTACGCACGTAATAAGGACAATACTTCGTACTAGAATCGTAGGTTGAAACCGGCTTGGAAATTGTACAATCCGAAGGGGGTAAACTCCCTAACTGAATTGGTAGTATAAACTTGGACACTTGGTAAAGAAGAAAAGGAAATTAGTGTAGGCCTTCTTGGAGAATTTTTTGTGGGATTAGAGGATCCAATTTCGTAACTTGCCATACCATACCGTACAGAGGTTAACCCCCTCTAAGGGCCAGCTATCTCAGTAGAGTTTAGACCTCCTTTCGATTGGAGATTTGATGAGAACATCATTATCATCGATACATTCATATCTACACAAATACAACATCATGGTGCTATTATCCATGTTCGTGCACGTCACCTCAACTATTAGGTGAGTTCATTCTTGAGTTCATATTCATCTTATTATTATCCTAGAGACGCGTGCACTCTTGTTTTATTTAGAAATGATGGAGAGGATCAAAAGAAGAGAAGATTCGCACGGGCTGGATTTAGACTGCAGGACAACACCAACTTGTGATGATCGCTACGACTTCATGCGGACTTTGTTTTGGGCGTGCAAGTACTTCATGGAAAGCTTATCAAGTCTACTTTCAAATGAATCCGACCTCATGTCTATATCTGTTCTGGAAAGGCCGCAATCATTGTTTTATTACCGAGACCTTTTTCTGTCCACGGTGCTGAGTCACCTTATTTGGGCTCAATAGGCTGTGTATCAAGTTGGGTCCATTAGGGACATGCCTTAGGGTTGGAGGATGACTCTAACTCATCCTCCCACCTATATAATCTACTTAGCCGTCATAGATCAAGTTAGGTTTTGTTGATTAGAGTTAACAGCTTGCTACTTACTTGCAGCGCGCGTGTTGGGTAAACAGTTTGTCTATTTGTCTTCGGAACCCCATCATATTTTGATTTTCAGAGTGAAACTTTCATCTCCATCTAGCAATTTAGTGATTGTTGTACTTGTTCTTCGATTGCTTGCAGGACAAGTGCCCTCGTGGTTGGGTTGTCGCACACCGCAAGTTCGCGACGACCTTTGGAGATGGTATATCGGTTGCTAAGGCGCTGTCAAAACTTGATTTTGGCAATGAGAAAAGGGGGTAGCGCACAAGCACCAAACATGATGGGTTATGGGACAGGGGAATTTATACAAGTTCAAGCCTTCTATAAAGAAGTAATACCCTACTCCTGTTTCGGGGATTATATCCGCCGAGTTATATATTGATCTGATGATCAGGTTGTGTATCAAGAAAAACCTAGCTAATTGCTATTGCTCTATGCCCCTCAAGAAGCGTCATGCCTTCTTTATATAGGTTCAAAAGGCAGGCTTATAAATCAGAGACCAAACCACATACGGTATAAGACTCCTAAGCATTATCCATAATACTACCGACTTAGGACTATAAGCTATTCCTTAATACACAAGGTAACGTAATACTCAAGTCCTAAGCCATTACATAATCATCACTTATAACCTATCCCCCATAATCAGTCGGATAGACTAGCCGTGTGAGTATATGGTACCCACAATCTCCACAATAGCTCATGAGACCTTCACAGTCGACGAGATAACTCCGCCTCGAACCAGACTAATCCATAGCTGAGTGCTTCCATAGCCGAGTGCCTCCATCATCTTTGCCTTGGCTTCCCGAGTGCTTTAATCAATCCAATAGAAAGGCTGTGAAGGGCTGAAAAGTCATAAAAAATATATTAGGTGTAACCCCCGACTATGTGTTTAGTTGAACAAATTAAGCATATAGTCAAGAACTTTAATAATCTCACCCATCCAAGTGGTTTTATATGAATAATATGCTTAGCCAAAGCAAAAAGCATTTTGGAAAAAGTCACATAGCAAATAACTCCAACAAAGCTTGTTGCATAGTGAACATGAGCAATGGTATCATATTGTGTACATATTACCAAAGTAAATATGTCTAAGTCTCTATAAGACACAATTTCACCATCCTCAGAAATATATGACATTTATGGTATAAAATCCAAGTTAATAAAACCTATAAATAGATTTACCAACCACTTGAATAATATGACCAAAATATAATCAGCTTAAGCCATAATATTAGTCTTAATCAGAAAAGCACACAAATGTGGTAAGATAGCATTGATATAATATAAAATCAATTGCTTTGTAAAAAAACCAAACAGCTCCTGCAACCTATAGAAAAGTTACCAGGACAGTTATAAAAAACTTTACTGTTTGTCACCTTCCAAATTGCATCGTAGCAACTCCTAAAAAGTTGTGTAAATGTTGTATGAAAGGATTTTAAATGTATTGGGCAATAGATCACGTGCATATTGGCAAGACAAATTTGCTTAAGTCCCTAGAGACACGTGGCAGGCCACACCTGAAATATGGGTTGTAAGCTTCCTGTGGGCTTCGGCCCAAACAAGGAAAAACCTATTGATACCCTAATAAAATAACCACCGAAGCGTCGTCGTCTTCCCTACCGCTTCAACTTCTGAAAAATTCCCCTTTTGCGCTTCTGTTCACAAGCACCACCATAAAAACCTAGAGAACGAAATCTGCCAAATCCATCCATCCAGCTGCTCTTGTTCCCATCAAAATCTGCTACGTCCATCATGTTCTCCGTCCCCTCCAAGAATCCCAGCCTCCAACTCTGTATTCGATCCACCCCAAATCTCGCTCGTGGCAGAGGAGAGAGAAATCCCCTTCGAGCAATGGGCAACCTCCGATGTGAAGGAATCAACATTGAAGGAAATGGTGAAAGAGGGAGTTCTCCCGGCAAAAGAGATCATCGGCTGGCGTCCGATATACGGCGAGGAATTTCCAACTCCAAACACTGGTGAGATTATGGTCTTCACCCACATTTTCTACTGCGGATTTGCTTTGCTAACCTCTGAGTTCTTCCGTGGCATCCTTGATTATTATGGCATCAGAGTCTATCATTTAAACCCAAACTCTGTTTTTCACATTGCCATCTTCATCCATGTTTGCGAAGCCTTTCTTGGAATCCATCCCCACTTCGACCTTTTCCGTCGCATGTTTTCTCTCAAAGCCCATCCGACCAAAGGTAACCCCTGTGTTGTCGACGACGCGAGATTTCAACTCCGCTGTACTCTCCGCAGAGACTATTTCCCTCTTCCTCTAAAAACCACCAACAAGGGCTGGCATGCAAACTGGTTCTATATCTCCAACCCCACTCCTAGCCTGCCCAACTTTATCGGTCTTCCACCAATACAACGAGCCAACTAGAATGCCTTGCTTGAGGGCCAAAACTGGATTGAAGCCAATAAACTTCTGGCGAAGATCCTTGAAATGAAGAATAAGGGACTCCAAGGAGAACAGATCACTCGACACTTCATCAAATTCCGACTGGCTCCTATTAAAGAAAGATCCAAGCCGGCCTTTGAATATGAAGGACAGAGTGACCCCAACCGGGAAGATCGTGAGTCATTAAATTTCCAAGTCCTGTGTTCTCGCATGTACAAGATCTTCTCCACCGGGATTGTAGTTGACTACAACAACAAACTGCCAGTCCTCCCTTATGACATTCATCGGCCACCTCCTCCGGTATGTAAACTCTGCAACCTTGATGTCTTTTGTCTTGCCATACTCATCAATGTGTCTCAAAAAGGATATTGTTTACAGGCAAATGCTCTGATCATTTCTCGTCCATATAAAGTGCATCATGACGCTCTACCAACCCAGCTGACTATCAAGAAACCGACTGGCAGACCAAAGATCAAACCTTAAGCAAAAAGCAAGAGAGTTGCAGCTGCAGTCGAAGAAACTAGCAAATGTGCGAGCAAGTAGAGAAAATTAATCATTGATGACTCGGATGAAGAATCTGAAGCAATCCAAACTCCCAAAGTCAGCGTCAGCTCGCCTAGGCCATCTACTAGATCGGCTCCAAAAATCAAAAAATCCAACAGGTATCTGTCGTATGACTTGTATTGTCTTCTTATTAAAAACTCATTTGATTTTATTCTGAACCCTATGCATCGTCTTCCGTAGAAAACCTCAAGATATTGATCCTACTGGGCAAACTCCAAGTGATCCTATTCTAGGCCAAGAGCCCCCGACTGCCAATCAGGATCCCCCGACTGCCAGTCAAGATCCCCCGACTACCAGTCAGGATCTCCCGACTGGAAACTAGTCGGGTTCTTCCGAACAAACACCAGAAAATGGTCTCCCGACTGGAAACCAATCGGACGGGGAGAAACAAACCCCGATCAACCAAGGAGCACCAGTTGAAGATCCATCATCAACCACTGAAGATGCTAATAAGGATCAAACAACCGAAAACACTACACAAACCAAGATCAAGGTCCTCCACGTTGTCGTCCAGAGATTCTATCAACCTTATTTCTCTCAGAAATGATAGTTGGAGAAGATGAAGAAATCCTCCGACTAAAATCAACCGAAGACTCATTGCCTCCAGTCAAGATCAAGTGGCGTGATGCCGAAGGCAAAAAACAAGGCATCATACTAAACAAGCAAAAAGAAGCTGAAAAACGAGATCTGCTTGTAGCCAGCCTCAACAAAGCCACCCGACTGATGAATGTAAGAAGAAATTCCTCATCTTTCAATTACTGCTTCTTATATAATCAACTGACTTGTCTCTTGTGGTGCAGAGGATATATTGCCAATCCCAAGCTAAATCTGACACCTTGGAAAAGCTTGTACCTCATGTGAATTCCTTAGAGAACATCCAACAAGAGCTCAAATAAGCCAAGGAGGAAACCATAGCAAGTGAAACCATCTTGCGAGAAGAAATCAGCAAACTATGGGATACAAACTTGGAACTCCGTGGTTCAATTGGCGATAAGAAAAATTAACTCATCTATTCTTGGTTGATCAACTTATCGCCATTAACACTGTGTCTTCGTGTATTAGCCAACTTAACCGAGATTGAATCACTTAAAGCCCAATTGAAGAAAGCAGAGAACGACAACGCCAAATTTGAGTTGGATAAAGCCAAAGCTTTAGCAGAACTTGAAGGTAATTGTGTATATCTTATATTCTTAATTCGTCTCATCGAGGTTACTGATATAATTGGAATATTATCAACCTTACAGCCAACAAGATAAAATCCCGTGCTCAATTCGAAGTTTTTGCTGAAAGGGTTCAAAGAGCTGAAAGCATCAGAGATGACATCACCAATGTAGCCACACCAATTCTAAACGCGGTCTTCCAGAACGGCCTTGGAACAAGTACTGAAGACGCTCCTGAGATATTTGATAAACTCATGATAGCTCCCAAAAGATATCTGGATAATATCACTGATGCTGCTACTATGAGTGCCAGTCAGGCCCTAGCGATGACAAAATCCTTGTATCCCCGAGTGGATATAAACTTTATAGGAGATGGCTTTGCAGATGGCACTTCTCATAAACAAGCTTTAGAACTGATAAATGAAACTCAGGCTACGATGCGCGGATACGGATACAGCTCGGATACACCATGGATACGTATCCAAGCCGTACTAAGTAATTTGGATACGTACTGGACTGGATACGAGTATCTGATACGTGTGGGCCGATTTGGACACGGCCCATGAAAAGAAAATGTGGGATGTTGAAGGAGATGGCTTTGAATCTCTATCTGGTGTTGGAATTCTAGAAGTTGCTAATCTCTCTCTTGATGAACCTGAAATGGAGAGTGTGTCTTTTAAAGGTGGAGACTTCGATGACACGGAGGAGAACCCACATAATGTTGAAGACGAGTAGAATCCTAGAAGAGCAAGTGTCTTACTTAAGTTGCATGTGTTATCTTTATCTACTTATCTGTTATGTATGCATTTGAACTCAATTATGTGTGAACCTATGTCATGTGGTCTATGGATGATTGTAAGCGACATTTTAAGTTGTGAACTATGTTATTTTATATTAAATCATGTTATTATAATTATTATTAAAAAAATCGTAGCCGTATCCCCGTGTCACTGTTTTTTAGAGAACAGCGTATCCGCGTATCGGATACGTATTGTATCAGATACCCGTATCCGTATCCGTGTAACATAGAACTCAGGAATCTGCCAAGAAAATAGCTGCTGACGCAGTAGAAAACTTCCAGGGATAGATACTTGATGTAAAAAACCCTTGTCACCCAACTTGTAAATTATTAGTTTATTTATGTTTATGCCCTGATTTGAATCTTGCTTTTAATTTCTTAAAAATTTTTGTCCAACTATCACCAAGCCTAAAACTTGATTAAGTCATCAAAAAATTTTCAGTCCTTATCCACTTGGCTCAAATCAGAACAAAAAAATGATAAACCAAATACAAACAAGTTGTATTCAAAACAAATTTCATACTTTATTAATACGAATAGCCCCTGACTGACATCTCAAGAAGGCAACTGACTTGAAATCGGTAGTCGAAAAGAACAAAATACAGAAAACTGAAGTTAAGTATAATATCGACGTAGGTGTTCAATATTCCATGAATTCTCCACAATTGATCCATCTTCACGCTTTAAACGATACGCCCCTGGCCGAGTGACCTCAGCGATTATGGAAGACTCTTCTCATAACAGAGATAGTTTGTGTCTATCCTTCGTCGTCTGAATTTTTCTCAAAACTATATCGCCAACAATAAACGCCCATGATCGAACATTATGATTGTGATAACGCCGAAGTCCTTGGAGATATCTTTCCGACTGAACAAGTGCTGCTTCACGATCTTCTTTCGGTCGGGTTAAATCTTCAACGCGGTCTTGATCATAACGCTCGTCTTTGAAATTACAAACTCGAAGAGATTCAAACTCCATCTCAATCAGCAACATGGCTTCAGCCCCATAAACTAAGAAGAAAGGTGACTGACTCATAGCCCGACTAGGTGTAGTTCGCAATGACCATAAAACTGAAGGCAACTCTTGAACCCATCGTCCAACATAAGGGTGCAATCTATCGAAAACTCGAGTCTTAATACCTTGAAGAACCATACCGTTAGCGCGTTCAACCTGTCTATTGCTTCTGGGATGTGCTACTGACGCATAACAAATCTTGATTTTGAAATCTTCACAAAATTCTTTAAAAACTCCTCCAGTGAACTGAGTCCCATTGTCGGTAATAATCCTATTCGGGACACCAAACTGATGCACAATATTGAGCATAAAATCACGTGCTTTGTCTACAGTAATTGTAGCAACCGGCCTAGCTTCAATCGATTTAGAGAATTTGTCAATTGCAACGAACAAATGTGTAAAGCCTCCTGGAGCTTTCTTAAAAGGACCAACCATATCCAGACCCCAAACTGCAAAAGGCCATGAAGGCGAAATCGTTTGCAACTCTTGGGCTGGAACATGACTCTGTCAAGCAAAAAATTAACAACCTTCGCAAGTCCGAACAACATTGTCTGCGTCAGTAACTGCCGTAAGATAGAAAAAAGTCTTGCCGATAAGCTTTGCCCACCAAAGTGCGTGCTGCGGCATGACTACCACAAATTCCCGAGTGAATGTCTTGCAACAATTATCGGACTTACTCAGGTGTAACACATCTTAACAAAACTCCAGACGGACTTTTCCTGTACAACTCTGAGGCAATCATGACATAATTTTGACTACGATGTTGAACTTGTTCTGCTTCATCCCGATCTTTGGGTAGCTCCTGCCGAGTCAGAAACTTGATAAAAGATGTCCTCCAGTCGGCATCAAGCATAGAGACCTAGTTCACGACATCCTCTTCGGTAGCTCCCTTTTTTGCAACAGTTGGCTCATGAAGATGCTCAACAAAAAGATCTGTCGGGGCAGCCTCTCGTCTGGATCTGAACTGAGCTAGTTGGTCTGCAGCTTTGTTGTTATGCCTTAAGACGTGTGATAACTCCAAACCATCGAACTTGTCTTCTAGCTTGTGAACCTCCTGACGATTAGCAGCCATATTGTTGTTCAAGCAGGACCAATCCTCACCTAGTTCACAACCAACTGGGAATCTCCTTGCACGATCATGCGCCGTATACCAAGGGATATAGCAAGTCGCAGCCCGTGAAGTAATGCTTCGTACTTTGCGACATTGTGTGAGGCTGAAAAATAAATTTGAAGAACATACCGCAGTCTTTCACCAGTCGGGGAAATCAAGATTACACTAGCTCCAGTACCAAAAACCCGCTTAGATCCATCAAAATACATAGTCCAATATTCCAGCTCCTTCATAGGTACGTCTCCTTGGCACTCGGTCCACTCGGCGACAAAATCAGCCAAGATCTGGGACTTGATCGATGTCCTTGCTTTGAAAGTGTTGTCTAATGGCATCAACTCCAAAGCCCACTTCGCAATACACCCAGTAACCTCCCGATTATGAAGGACATCATCAAGTGGAAAGGATGTGACCACAGTAACCGAGTGACTTTGGAAATAATGAGCTAATTTCCTGACGGTAATTAAAACTCCATATAATAATTTTTGTACTTGGGGATAGCGTGTTTTGGATCCGGCTAGCACCTCGCTGACGAAATAAATTGGCCTTTGAACCTTCTGGACTTGTCCTTCCTCTTCCCGTTCTACGACCAGGACCGTGCTAACTACTTGAAAAGTTGCCGATACGTAAAGTAGTAGTGGCTCTTGAGGATATGGTAAAGCTAACACGGGTGGCGTTGTAAGGAAATTCTTGAAATCTTCAAAGGCTTTCTGGGCTTCCGGGGTCCACTGAAACTCGTCTGTATTCTTAAGCAACTTAAAGAAAGGCATGCCTCGTTCCCCGAGTTTAAAAACAAACCAGCTCAAAGTTGCCATGCCTCTAGGAAGTTTTTGGACATCCTTCTAGGTACTCGGCGGCTTCATGTTCCGTACGACATTGATCTTCTCTGGATCAACTTCATTCTGAGACACCATAAAACCAAGATGAGACACGATAAAACCAAACAGCTTCCCTGATGGCACTCCAAAAGTGCACTTCTCTGGATTTAACTTCATTCTGAAAGCTCGAATATTTGAAAAGGTTTTCTCCAAATCGGCAATCAAATCTTGTTTTTGCTTGGTTTTGATGACAACGTCGTCAACATAAGCTTCCATGTTCCTGTCGAGTTGAGTCTGTAAACATCTTTGGATCATGCACTGATATGTAGCTCCAGCATTTTTGAGATCAAACGGCATCGTGATGTAACAATAGGCTCCAAATAGGGCAATAAACGACGTCTTTAGGCAATCGGACTCCTTCAAACTGATTTGATGATATCTCGAGTAACATTCAAGGAAGCTCAGAAGCTCGCAATCAGCGGTTGAGTCGACGACTTGATCAATGCGGGGCAAACCAAAGGGATCTTTGGGGCAAGACTTATTGAGTTCGGTGTAATCGACACACATACGCCATTGTCTTGTCTTCTTCCGGACTAGAACTGGGTTGGCCAACCAGTCGGGGTGGTAGACTTCCTTGATGAATCCGGCCGCCAAGAGCTTGGCGAGTTCCTCTTTAGTAGCGTCTCTCCGATCTTGTGTGAAGCGATGAAGTCGTTGCTTGATAGGTTTCGCGTCCTCTTTAACATTTAATGAGTGCTCAATCACCTCTCTGGGAATACCAGGCATATCGGATAGTTTCCACGCAAATATATCTTTATTATTTTGTAGAAAGGAGATGAACGCGCTTTTCTATTTACAATCTAGCTCGACGCCTATTATAGCAGTCTTGGAGGGATCAGAAGGATCGAGTGAAATCTTCTTGGTCTTAGCGTCGCCTTCTCCCGACTTGGCCAACTTCTTTGCTAGGATTTCGCGTTCTTCAGATGTCGATGCGGCTAGTCGAACTTCTGTCGGCCAAGCAACCTCTCGTGAGATTGAGCCATGTCGCAGCTCTCTTTGTCGCAGGTAAAGGCTTGTTTGACGTTGCTGCGTAGGGAGATAACTCCGCGAGGTCCGGGCATCTTCATCATCAGATAGGTATAGTGTGGAACTGCCATGAATTTGGTGAGCGCAGGTCTTCCGAGAATGGCGTGGTAAGCTGCTTCAAAGTCGGCAACCTCAAAGCTGACGTTCTCTATACAAAAATTCTACCGAGTGCCGAAAGTGACTGGGAGAGTGATTTGCCCGAGTGGTGTAGATGACAACCCTAGTATAACTCCATGAAAAGGGACTGAACTTAGTTTTAACTTGAACCTTGGGATCTGCATCTTGTCCAGTGTCTTGATGAAGAGGATATTGAGAGCGCTGCCACCATCGATGAGGACACGTTTGAGCTTAACATTACGGACAACTGGGTCTAGTACCAGGGGATGCCGCCCCGGTTGAACCACTCGGTCGGGATGATCCGAGCGGTTAAACGTAATAGCCACTTCCAACCATCGTAGGTAACGTGGAACTTCAGGCTGGACTGCATTGATTTCTCTGTCGGTCAATTTCTGCTTCCGCTTTGACTCATACGCGAGTGGTCCTCTGAAAATATGGTTTAACTCGGTCCTGTGGTCTTGGAAAGGTTCTGAGCCGCCGTTTCCATCATCCTTCTTGGTTCCTAAAGTTCCGGCTCCGTCAGTTGGTTTTTGAAGTTGGGCCACGAAGCAGTTCTTGGCCCGCATGTTTATGATTCGGGTGATGCGTGCATCAAGCGTTCATGATCTTGTTGTAGGCTCTAACGCATGGACGTTGCTGTTGGTAGTTTGATGTTGCGGTGACCAGATCCTCGGGCTTATGCTTGCGATCTTTTTGGTTACCGTTGCCATTGCCGTTGTCCTTCTTATGGCGTCAACTGCTTCCTGATTGCTTGTCTTGACGTGATGCTTTAATGGCGTCATCCAACTTGGCGTAGGAATTGGTTGTCTCGAACATCTTCTTAACTGTCTTGGAGGTTTGCGCCCGAACTTGCCAATTAACAACTCATTGCGGACGCCTTTCTGAAAAGCGGCTATGATGACGTCGTCAGTGATGTCAAGGATCTTGTTTTGCTTCTCTGAAGAAAGCCAAATGTAGTCTTTTAAAGATTTGTCAGGCTTTTGGATTACATTGTAGAGGTCAAAGTGAGTCCCAGGCCTTTCAAAGGTGTCCTGGAAGTTGGCGATGAAGTGATCCCAGAGCCCGCTCCAAGAGTTGATTGAACCCTTTGGTAGACTGGCGAGCCAATTTCTGGCTGAGTCGGCGAGAGCGACGGGCAAGAAGTTTGCCATGGCCTTGCTGTCTCCTCCTGCTGCGCGAATTGCGAGGATGTAAACTGTCAACCATGACTTGGGGTCGGTTTTGCCGTCATATTTTTCAATCCCAGTGGGCTTGAAACCACTCAGCCAATTCACTCGACGTAGGTCCCGAGTGAATGCGAGCACTCCTTCATCGCAGTTGTCGGGGGAATTCCTTTGGTCTTCATATTGAGGCTTATTGCGCTCGTGATAACGCCGGTCGAGTACCTCCCTCAAATCACTCAGCGCGGGCCTTCGAGAGCCACTCTGATAACTGGAGCTGTTATCATAGCGGATCCGATCGTGGACGGGTGGTCGGTCGTGACACCTCTTGCGAGAGTCGGCCGACTGGTCTCGACGCTTTCAGGCTTCATGATGATGGACTTTGTTGGATTTGCCATGGGTTTTGCTGTGCTCGGGTCTTCGGTAATCCTTGGATCGCAGCGGTGGTAGGCGGCTACCATCGGGTGTTTCGGCAATGGACTTAGTGGCTCCCCGGCTTGTTCCAGCGACAGCGCCGAGTGGAGCTATAGCAGCGACCATGGTCTTGACTTTGTCTAGAATTGGGGTCACGTTGGGCGGGGCCACGTCCATGACGGTGTCGATGAGGGTGAGTGCGGCGACCGCGTTCTGCTAGGGCATGAGGAAGACGTTGGTGTTATTGACTCAGGTCTGAAGTATGGCATCGCGGGCGGAGCGCCCGACCATCCTCAAGTCTCGCTTCCTCTTATCGTTGTCTTCCTTATGTTTGTGTTCCTCCTCCCTGTGCTTGCGCTCCTCTTCGAACTTGGCTTATTCCTCTTCCGCAGCCTTACGGGCAACGACCGAAGTCATCGCAGTCTGAAGGGCTGGTGACATCACTGACATATTCTCGGTGGATGAGCAGGATCCTTGAGGTTGGAGCATAACGTCGATCTCCCTGGAGTTTGAGTCTGGCATATTCTTGAGGGAGCCGTAGCGTGACGTAGACGTAAAAAGCTCTTCCGAGTGGTTTGAAGCCGACTTAAAAGAGTGAAAGTTGGGGTAGGTCTCAGTGGTGTTTGGTAACCCAAACGGCGCCGAGTGGTTTTCTTCTCCCGACTGGTTTGAATCCGAGTCGAGGAGAGAAATCTTGCCGAAGCTTGGTGATGAAGTCGAGGCTGTCGAAGCGGTACACCTATCTTGGAGGGAAGGCGAAGTCGTCAATGCCTGATGTAGATCCCATTGCGATTGTCGGAGAAAAAAACTTGACGTTGCTCCTACTTGGCGCGCCAACTGTTGAAACTGGATTTCGGCAATGAGAAAAGGGGTAGCGCACAAGCACCAAACACGATGGGTTATGGGACAGGGGAATTTATACAGGTTCAGGCCTTCTATAAAGAAGTAATACCTTACTCCTGTTTCGGGGATTGTATCCGCCGAGTTATATATTGATCTCGTGATCAGGTTGTGTATCAAGAAAAGCCTAGCTAATTGCTATTATTCTATGCCCCTCAAGGAGTGTCTTGCCTTCTTTATATAGGTTCAAAAGGCAGGCTTATAAATCGGAGACCAAACCACATGCGGTATAAGTATCCTAAGCATTATTCATAATACTATCGACTTGGGACTATAAGCTGTTCCTTAATACACAAGGTAACGTAATACTCAAGTCCTAAGTCATTACATAATCATCACTTATACCTATCCCCCATAATCAGTCGGATAGGCCAGCTGTGTGGATATATGGTAACCATAATCTCCGCAGGCGCAATGTCCTTGGACGGCTGTAGTCAGGCCGTGAACTTCGTCTCCATCCCTAATCGAGTTATCCAATTCTCTCATCAAAAGATTAGGAACCAAACCATCACGGTTTCACATCAAGATTTCTTTAAAGGTCTTAGAGGATTCAAATTCGTAAGATCTACCCTTTGATTGATGAAATTAGATTTGCGAAATATGGAGCATAGCATAACGAGCGTGAGCGTCAGTATAGGAAACGGATCCTCTGACATAGAGAAATGTACGTCAGAGGGATGTTGGACGTCGCTAGGCCGCTCGTTTGGCATTGGGCGGACGCGAGCAAGCACATCACACCAACAGGCTCCTTCTCCCTCCACGCTTGCAAAATCAGCACATCAACAGCCTCGCTCATGGCCACTGAGTTCTTTGTTGATGGTGCGGCAGCGCAGGCGCAGCATCCTGCGGCGGCGCCATCCGCATCGAGCGTGTGGTTCATGGACCGAAGCCTGTTTGTCCCAGCTGATTGACTTGAGCTCCTCCACATGATGAACCGTACGTCAAAAGCCGCCACGGCCGCGCGCCACCGCCTCGCTCCACATTGCCGTCCATGACAACCGTAGCCGGGTGAAAAAAATCTTTAAAAGATCAACCATATACACATACATAGATAATTTAAGCATACTTTCCCATCACATTGGCTTAAAGTTGGAGATTTTATCTGAAACGGGGACCTACGTGAGCTGGTTGGCGACTTGGTCTGAAGCAGCCGACCAGTGGTGGAGACACCGGCGTCGAGATCATTGCCGTCACCTCGTCGTAAAGGAAAGGCCAGGATCGTCCGGCACGACAACATTTCTCTTCTGGAAAGCCGCGACAGCGCGCGACCTGTGCCCGGGACACCGACCCCGTCGTGGTGGTCGCGTCACCGTCGGCGTTCACGCGGCATCGGCGTGGGTGGGCGTCACCGCCGCCTTGACTTGTCCCGCGGGCTAAGCGTAGTGGGCGGCGGGGATGAGGAGGCTGCGGACGTGGACATTGGGTGTCCGCGCCATCAGGATGTGTGACTGCGTGAGGACTAAACGTCCAGCGGCCGCTACGCCTTCGTCTGCCAGTAGACGATGGTGGACGGCATTAATTGGTGTGTTATGGGTTCTTCCCCGCCGGCCGCCGGGACGGAGGAGAGAGACTTGGAGGTGCAGGACCTTCTGCCGTCATCGGCGGAGCACTCGGCGGTCATGCGTGGCTCGGTTTCCCGGGGAAGCTGTGCCTGCACTGCCGCACCGTCGGCGAAGGCCATGCGTGGGGGAGCGAAGCGAGGCTGTTGATGGGTTGATTTTGCTAGCGTGGGCAGCGAGACGGGCTGTTTCCGTTAGTATAGCATAGCAGAGCTGGTACCATCAAAATGATTGCCAACCGAGCTGCAGTTTTAGTTCGGTACTTCGTGCTTAATACATAATTACATACTACTCCTACTTCCTTTTCATGTAGGACCCAATCCTATCCCATCCACATATCTAACCTAATAATAATACTAATTAATATATATATCTAGATATCACAAATAATATCTAGATAGATATTCCGAAAATATCAGGTCCCCGCCTACACAAGCAAATTGTTGATAAAACTCCAAAATAGCTTTTTCTTTTGACTCAATCCTCTTTTTCTCCTTAGCATTAGGAAAGACAAGAAAATTTCAGGGTAGGAAACATTATCTAGAATTTCTTTTAGATTTGAACCCATAGCTGATGATAGAACTAGAATAGATATCTTTTGTTTTCTACTCACGCGAGCCCATATCCTTTCTTTTTTATCAATTGCTAATTCCGATCTTCCTCCCCAATCTGATATTATAGTCCCGGTGTAGATGGAAATTCCTTTATGGTCTAATTCCGAGCGGTAGTAAATACCAGGACTTAGCAATATTTGATTGATCACAATTCGGTATATTCCATTTATTATAAAGGTTCCTAAGGAATTCATTATATGAATGTTTCCAATAGAAATGGTTTGCTTTTGCACATCGAAACCAAAAATTAATCGCGCGCCAGAATTTGGTAAGCCCCGAAATCCTCATCGGCCCAGGATCTATATCGGCTCAAGGTTGGTATCGGTCTAGAGTATTATATCGGCCGATGGGGGTTATCTTAAACCAACTACCAACAACAGTCGGATTCTTGTTAGATTCGGGAAGATCTTATCCAGAGAAGATCGAGTTCAAGAAGGATGCGGCTTGTATCTCTTAATTAGGAAGAGTTTGTTAGTTTTCTGTTTTATCTTTAGGAAAGTGTGTTAGTGTCCGGTAAGGACTTTATTTGTTTTCTTTTATCTTTAGGAAAGTTTGAGTCGTAATCTGTTAGGATCTTTGTTAGTCTATGGGTATAAATATGTAAGCCCAAGGTTCATGTAAAATCATCTCACGATCAATACAACTTCGGCGCATCGCCAATCTTTACTTTTTGTCTTCTTCGGCGAGTTCATGCCCTTCCCGCGAGGGGTAAGTCTCGTTATGGCTGCCTGCGCTGTCGGGGCTAGGGCTTCGATGTTCTAATCTCGTCAACGTAAGCACCTACTATCATATATCTTAGTCAATCTGGTTTGGCGTCTTGATTTAGTCGTATCGGCCGAGATTCATTGTAGGGTTTACGCTGGTATCGACTAAATCGCCTCGCTAGATTAGATTGGTTAAGGTATCCACCACCCCGATATAGATCCTGGGCCGATGAGGACTTCGGGGCTTACCAAATTCTGGCGTTAACAGATACGTATAATTCGGAAGAATAGGTGAGTGATTCATACACAGCATCCCTTTCTTTTATCGAAGGTTCTAGCAATTGATATCCTTTCGCAAATAATTGAAATGAAATTTCGTGATCTGGATCTTTAATTGTTGGAAACTTCTCAAGTTCTTCTGCCAAGCCTTGATTAATGAACCTACAAAATCCCTCGAATTGGATCTGACTAAATCCGGGTATTGTGGACATTCCCTCATTTCCATTGCGAAGCATCTTAATCTTAAGTTTCCTGTTTATCGAAGAAAAATTCCATTATCAGCTCACTCTTCATCAATCCCTACAGATCGATCTAGCAATTATGGAATCTATATTCTGTTTACTAAATCACATGAAATTCTCGGGAACTCCACATACATATTTCATATATGTATTTCATACATATGAATAGAGACAATTTCAACGAAAGTTTGAATTTGCCAGGGGTCCAAATGGAATGAAAATGAATTGATAAAACATTCCTAGAACCTCAAAAAAAATTCTGCCACTTACAGTTTATGATATTCTTAGATTGGACGGCAAAGATTTCTCATTTTATCTCCTTTCTATGAATGGGATAAAACCAAAATATAATAATTTATAAGCACTAGAAAGTTTGACTTTAGTTCAATTGAGAATAGCACGCTTAGTTTAATTTCAAAAAAGAATTTGAAGTTTCTTTTTTGTTTCGTAGTAGTAGAATTTCTATAAAATATAAGATATAAGATTTCTTTGTAGAATCCTAAAATAAAGTAAGTACTTTTTTAAGTACATGCCAATCTAGTTCTGGACCTCCACATATCAAAGTCAATTTTCTTTTTTTTATTCAAGATATTTAATGCAATGAAAAATTAAAGAACGATTCTCCGCAGAGATATGTACATAAGGGGGATCCATAGATAATAATGCTGTTCGGACCAGGAGTTTACCAATATACGGATTAGGCATAAATCCATTGTCTTTTATTATGCCATTAAATGGCAGGCGGGAGAGAATACCGATTTAAGAGTCGTTCACTACTGCAATTCAAAATAAAAAGAGAATTCTAGTTAATGGTTCCAATTTGTTCTTAATTTTGTAGCTTGTGACTAGAAATCCACATTTCTCCTTTTTCATTTCAATAGAAAGAAAAGGGAAGTTTTCTAGTGTTAGCAATGTGTGTTTTAAGATAGAATCCTTCGAGGAGAATAATTGAAACTGGATCCAAAAAAAGCATGAATAGATTTTTTGAAAAAGATTGGAAAAAAGTAAGTAGAATTAGATTCAAGATAAAAGAAATTTTGTTTTAGTAAGAAACGTGGATGAATACTTGCTCTTTTCTCGATTTTAGATCGTATTTTTTGGCGGCATGGCCAAGCGGTAAGGCAGGGGACTGCAAATCCTTTATCCCCAGTTCAAATCTGGGTGCCGCCTAATCAATAAAATACTTAGGCTTATAGTACTGATCCAAATCGACAAATTTGCACCCTGCATAAGTTGGGGCAAGAGAATAACAAGGCTCGGCGATACTGGATTTTGAGAACCCACCGTTCTTTCCTCCAACTGGGGTTTGTTTTAGCAGTAGTGACCCAAACCGCTACCAATAGGGATGAGATAGTGTTTCCTTATTCTTTTATTAATAAGAAAGGGCTATGTATCATATTTATACTTAATGCTCCCCAATTCTACCAGAAATACTCTAAGAATTTGTTAAGAGTAAATTCTTTGAACTGATTCATCCATAGCCTTAGATCAGAACCCCTTTTTGACTCTGTACCCTTGATTCTACTATAATTATTCATCAATAGTAGAATAATTCCTTCATAGAAATAGGAGACATAATTTACATGGATATAGTAAGTCTCGCTTGGGCTGCTTTAATGGTAGTCTTTACATTTTCTCTTTCACTAGTAGTATGGGGGAGGAGTGGACTCTAGGGATACTACTAATTGATTGAGTAGTCGAATTGTTGTATCAACTCTTTTCTTTAATTGACCATTTTGCATTAATCATTTTGCCCAACTTTATTCTTTCTCTCTTTCTTTAATTTTGTTTCACTCCTGTAAGAAACTCTTGTAAGAAAGAGTCTTTCTATTCTTTCTATTTCTATATAGTAGAATAGAAATAGAAAGAGCGATGAGAGCAATTCATAATCACTACTAGAAGCGAGTTAAAAAAGTTCTATACATAAGAAATTTAGATTTTCTTCCGCGGAGCTATTCCCAACATATCGCACATTTTCCATTTGTTTTATACTATTTTCTTATTCATAGTTCTTAAAAGAAATTTTATGCTCTTTTGAAACATTTCGCGGCATGTTTAAGCATGAAAGATTCGCTGGTTTTTTCCTTTTCCTTTTTTTCTTTTACTATAGTCTATTCTCATATTATTTTTCTCTCCCTCCATGGATTTTTTTATTTTGACTTGATTGAAATTAAGTGGATGCAGTGAAAAAAGAAATTGAATTAGACTACTATTTCAATTTAGTAATCTATTCTATGTAGATTCAAGATAATATAATAGAAAGATTCTAAAGTGTGGTAGAAAAAACTACATATAGTGTGGTAGAAAAAACTACATATAGTTTTTTCTACCACACTTTATGATTCCAACCGGATCCTTTCATTTAAGACTTGGATTTTTATTTTATTTAATCCCTTTTTCATTTCTTCAATGATTAATTGGAAGTTCAATTAATCATTTTGGCTGACTGTTTTTACATAAATAATAAGTAAAAAGGCAGTAGGAACTAGAATGAACAATGTAGTAGCAATAAATGCGAGAATATTGACTTCCATAACCTCTTTTTTTTTGCAATAACTCGGGATGTAATCCCATGGAGAGGGAAAAGGGTATCCTGTAAATTCAAGGGGAGGACTTGCATTCTGATAATACTGAATCAATTCAATATTATGAATATCGGATCTATCAAATCAATTCATGGTTGAGAGTGGAATAGTATAACATAGGAAGATCCCTTCCATGTATGATATGTATGTCTTTCGCTATCAACCAGAAGTAGTGATAAAAAAATTCCTATACTCTTCCCTCTTTACTGAGAAACACGAACTAAAAAAGTGAAATAGGGGTACCCCATAGGTATTTGATCTTGCTTCCTGCAGCCTTTTTTCATGGAAAAAGGAAAGATGAATTTCTCCATTCATTGAACCCTAGTTCGGGACTGACGGGGCTCGAACCCGCAGCTTCCGCCTTGACAGGGCGGTGCTCTGACCAATTGAACTACAATCCCCGCAGGGTGTATGGCATACTTATTCTTAAATGGAACCATAAGAATATTCGCCTGTCCTACTCTAAGAAATAGACGAATCATATACTACATACCCCCGTATCGTATGGGGTATAGTGAGAATGACATAACTAGTATGTCGCGATTTTTTATCGCTAAAAATAGATAATAATCCACCTTTCAATAACCAATAAGAAAGGGTCTTTTGTTTGTAAGAGAGGAATGAGAGAGATATAGATTAGAAAGATATTTCCCCTTTTCTTTTTATCCTTTATTTCTTTTTTTTCTATGGATCAAATATTTTTTTCTTCCATAAAAAAAATTGATTTAACTCATATTCACGAAGCCCTAGATTTTTGGGCCGAGCTGGATTTGAACCAGCGTAGACATATCGTCAACGAATTTACAGTCCGTCCCCATTAACCGCTCGGGAATCGACCCAGGAAGAATTTATTCTAGGGTTTTTGATAATCTATGATTAACCTCCTTTCATAATACTCCCTACCCCCAGGGGAAGTCGAATCCACGCTGCCTCCTTGAAAGAGAGATGTCCTGAACCACTAGACGATAGGGCCGTATACAACCGCTCCTCATTATACTATAATGATATTATGAGCAGTTTTTTGGAATTGTCAATATACTCGAAGAGTATAACTAGATTCAAAGCAAGGAGTCCTTCCTACTTTTCCATTATGCTTTTGTAGGGTTTTTTTTAGTTGATGGTTAGGTTAATTCACGGATCATCCCCTACTTTTTAGGGAAATTCATCTCTAAAGGATATAGAATAAGAATAGATTAATAAAATGGATTCTATATTCTATATTAGTTCAGTACGGGTAGTGATTTGATTGATCTAATAGGAAAAAGAGTCCAATTTCTTTTTTGCAATTTACACCGCCTGCTTCATTTAGTGTTTAAACCAAAAATGCATGCATCTCGCACTAAGTCATCAAATTCAATAAAAAAAGAAAAATTTTCAAAAAGAAAGAAAGTGAATGAATTTAGTAGAAAAGTACTGTATCGGATTTGAACCACTGACTCACGTCTTACCGCGGCATTACTCTACCACTAAGTAAAAAAAGCCCTTTATCGGATTTGAACCGATGACTTATGCCTTACCATGGCATTACTCTACCACTGAGTTAAAAGGGCTTCTTATTCAATTCCAAAATTAGCCACTTTCATTTCCCATTATAGGTCTACTCCATAATGTACATTATATCTGTATATATCGAGATATATAAGTCTATTCATGGTCAGGTTCAAAAAAATCTTAAGAAAATCAAGAAAAATAGGAAAATCTTTCATATTCTCTCTTATCACTTGCACAAAGTAGAGGGTTTTTTATCTTTAGACTATTGACTTTTCACATGCTCAGAACGGTCTGAAAAATTAGGGACTTTTTTCTTCTATTGGCTGATCTTATCATGAGAACTTTCTCCATTTATGTTTTATTTCCTCTAATTCTAATTGGGTGGGGTATAAATGAATTCGCGCCCTTCATATACCCATATGGCTGGGTATAAATTTTCAGTGATATACTTTTTGTCTGTTTTGGTGAGAGGTTGAAACAATTTTTAACAGGAATCCCTTGGAAAAACCTTCGAGTTCAAAACTTTGCAATTTTTCTTAAGCGGATTTGTTGAAGCGATTTTCAGCAGGTACCTCTTCTCTTAGAAATAGGGTACTTGAATATTCTCAAGGGATTCTGATTGGTGCATTTTGAACAAACTGTAGTGGAGTTTTATCACCAATTTTCTTGTAAAAGGTGGGCAGTAGAATTTATACTGCTCCTGGTTCAGGGTTTTCCGTTTCCGAAAACTAGCAAAAAAGGAGGGCTCTGGAACCCTTAAGGTTCGATGGTATATGGATATGGAAAATCCAACATGCCCCATCCTAATAGGAAAAGGAAGGGAACAGATACCCAATATGATTATTGGGAAGAACTTTTGGTAATGGTCTCGGGCCTATATGCTCTTTTTTATGTGTTCTTAGTTCTATTCATCTTCTTTGATTCTTTTAAACAAGAATCTAATAAACTAGAATTGAGTGGAAAAGAAGAGAAGAAATAGTTAAACGGAGAGAATCGACTAAGCGGAGACATTCAGAATCTTCTTTACATCAAGTAAATCCTTCGGCTCCTATGCGCCTTTTTCTTTAAGTTATTTATTGTTTCTCTCAAGCCATAGGGAAAGTCTATGATAAATAAAAAAAACATCTCGATCACTCATTCTCTATGGCCCAGATTTCATGATAAGTGGGGGAAGAAAACATCTTCCCCAAATTCTTTGTTCAATTCTGAACAAAAAAGAAAGGAAAGAAAGGAATTTTTGAGGCTGTGGTACCCTATATTTCCTAATGTATATTGTAGGAATAATCAAACTATTCCTTACAGCAGTCTGGAACACTTACGTCTTCGCAAAGCAAATAATGATCATTGTAGTCGTATTCTACGATTACGACTACAATTGAAATGCATACATTTGGTTCATATGCTATTAGGAAGAGTAGGTTTATTTTACAGACCGGGGACTCTCTAAATCTTAAAGTAAAGGAAAGGCCCGCGATCGAAGTACCAACCGGTCACTGTAAGGAACCTTCTCTGTTTCATTCACTAAGAAGGAATTAGCATCTTTCTCGAATGGCTACCCTTGACAAAGGGTAGCGTTGGTATCATAATTTACATGTAGCGGGTATAGTTTAGTGGTAAAAGTGTGATTCGTTCTATTAATAACTGAATTTGAAATGATATACTTAAGGCGTCCTTAAGTTTTTTTATATTCCGATGAAAACTTTAGTTCTTAGAAAGGATTTACTGCTTTTTCTCTCAATAGCATATTGAGGAAGAATATGCATTTTCGCAGTTTGTATCCAAAGACTAATTGAAATTGCATCCAAAAAACAAATTGGATTTGGATTATGAGTACAGAGTCGCGAAGCATAATTTTGCATTGGATTAATGATTCCAATTTTTAAAATATGAGTAAAGGATCTATGGATGAAGATACAAAAAAATTTATTTCCAATCGTAACTAAATCTTCTTTTGTTAAAAAAGGAAATGGAAGCCAAATAGCTAAAAAACGGTAGTTTTGGTTTACTAGAACCATCAGCATATTGTTTCAGCTCGGTGGAAACCCAATTCTTTTCCTCAGGATCTCTTAAATGAAATTAGGGAACGAAGTAATTAGATTAGATAGATTTAGGCAAATTTCTATCTCCTACTCTTTAGGGATCATCTAGAAAGCAGAGAGCCTTGGTTCCATTCAGTCAAAAAAGCTGACTTAGATGTTAAGTGGTGAGAATACCCATAAAGGAGCCGAATGAAATCAAAATTTCATGTTCGGTTTTGAATTAGAGACGTTAATAATAATCAACCAACGTCGACTATAACCCCTAGCCTTCCAAGCTAACGATGCGGGTTCGATTCCCGCTACCCGCTCCATTCTGTATAAAAGAACTATTCTATTTGTCTAGACATGGTAGAGGCATGTATTCAACCTTTTTCGTCCACCGGTTTCCAGCGTTCCAGAGCGGAGTAGAGCAGTTTGGTAGCTCACGAGGCTCATAACCTTGAGGTCACGGGTTCGATTCCCGTCTCCACACTTAGCAGTCTGTATAAAAGAACTATTCTATTTGTCTAGATATGGTAGAGGGCTGGGTGGTTGGGCAGTATCTAACCCTTTTTATTCATTAGTTCCCGGCCCTATAAGGCCAAATTGAGCAGGTTGCGAAGTAACTTGCTACCACAAGAGGAACTCTCAAGGGCCCCTACCTTGCAGAAAAGAAAAAATAAATGAAAGAAAGGCACAGTCTATCTTCCTTCCCTTTAAAAGCTGTTTGCTGGTTGTTTGTTTCGGTGAATCCTCGGTTTAGGGAGCCCTGTTGCCGAGTTCAATTCCCGCCGCTGTAGTGCTCTTTTTTTGAGTGGGATGCAAAGGGGGGCTAAGATAGTAAAGGGTACGGTACTAGACTAACACCTATTACTTTAATAAAAGTAGACTAAATTTTTTATCATAGTACCTTACTAAATTAAGCTGGCGAGCGGCGGGAATCGAACCCGTATCTTCTCCTTGGCAAGGAGATGTTTTACCATTGAACTACGCTCGCTACGTCCTATATTTTATAGGGTATATCCGCCTGGGTCGACCGTCTATGTCTGGGTCGACTGTTTCATTTTCTATTTGAGTTTTCTTTTTATTAATTTAATTGTCTGTCAATCAATTCGGGCCACAAATTGCATTTTAATGCGTCTCACAATCCGAATAAATGGCCCTTTTTTATTTTGTATCAAGCTACTAAATACTAAACACATTTAAGAAATGAGAGAATTTAGAATAGCTACCAGAAAGACTAGTCCAATCCATAATGATGTACCGGAAAATACAACGTTTTTATTGTTTGACCAACCGTCAGGAGAAGCAAATACAAGGGGTACACTAATGACTAAGACTGAGGAAGTCACAATTAATGCAAAAACAGCTAATTGGAAAGCAATAGTCATATTTCTAATCCTCCAAGTTACCATCAAATAAAGTTGACTACATATTATATTTGATCCTTCACTTAATCAAAATTGTAATAAAATACAAGTAGGAGGGGTTTAATCATGAATCCATTGATTCTTCTCTTTAAAACTTATTACTCACCACTTTTTTTATTTGGATATGGGGTTGAGGGGGTTTTATGCTTTATTTCACAAGCAGATATAGCGGATCCTGTATCCATGTATACAGTATACAGAAATATATCGAAAAGGAATTTGTATTTGAGATGTTTCTAGAGGTTAGTGGGTCATTTCGTATGGCAATGTTCTATTTGTAGGAATAAAATAAGGATTAGGCTGTGGAGAGATGGCTGAGTGGTTGATAGCTCCGGTCTTGAAAACCGGTATAGTTCTAGGAATTATCGAGGGTTCGAATCCCTCTCTCTCCTTTTGCTTTCCTCTCTCTTTTCTTTTGCATATTGAATACTTTTGTTTATTTGTTTATTTTTTGTTCTGTCCCCTTATCTTTCTTTCATAGAAAGGAATGAATGGCTCGGCTAGATAGAATAACCGAGCCAGAACAGTAAAAAACAGTAGAACAGGTATAAATAAGAAAATCTTAGTTAAGAGGGGTCATGTAAAGAACAGGCTCCAAATCACGATCGATTCCCTTTTCAAATCCTGCTGCAGCAGCCCGGGCTCTTCCTGCATGCCACAAATGGCTCACAAAAAAGAAGAATCCTAGAACAAAATGGGAAGTCACTAACCAACTTCTAGGAGAAACATAATTAACTGCATTGATCTCGGTAGCTACGCCACCCACAGAATTTAAAGAGCCTAAAGGAGCATGGGTCATATATTCTGCCGAACGTTGTTCTTGCCAAGGTTGTATGTCTTTTTTCAACCTACTCAAGTCCAAACCGTTGGGGCCCCTTAGAGGTTCTAACCATGGAGCACGAAGGTCCCAAAAATGCATAGTTTCCCCTCCAAAAATAACCTCTCCCATTGGGGAACGCATTAGAAATTTACCTAAACCTGTGGGTCCTTGGGCAGATCCCACATTAGCTCCAAGACGCTGATCTCTAACTAGAAAAGTAAATGCTTGAGCTTGAGAAGCTTCTGGCCCAGTAGGTCCATAAAACTCACTCGGATAAGCTGTATTATTGAACCAGACAAAACAACAAGCAATAAAACCAAAGATAGATAAAGCGCCTAAACTATAAGACAAGTAAGCTTCTCCAGACCATACAAATGCACGGCAAGCCCATGCGAAGGGTTTGGTTAAGATATGCCAAATTCCGCCAAATACACAAATGAAACCCAACCATACATGTCCCCCAATTATATCTTCTAAATCATCCACACTAACAATCCAACCCTCTCCCCCAAAAGGGGATTTTAGTAAATAACCAAATATAACACCGGGGCTAAGGGTCAAATTGGTAATTTTTCTTACATCTCCTCCCCCAGGAGCCCAGGTATCATATATACCGCCAAAATAAAGAGCTTTGAGTACTAGAAGAAAAGCACCTATACCTAACAAAATTAGGTGAATACCCAAAATTGTAGTCATTTTATTTCTATCTTTCCACACATAACCAAAGAATGGAAAAGATTCTTCGAGAGTCTCAGGTCCCAGAAGCGCGTGATAAATGCCACCGAAGCCTAAGACTGTGGAGGAAATTAGATGAAATACTCCAAATACAAAGTACGGAAAAGTATCTAGAACTTCTCCCCCTGGCCCTACTCCCCAACCTAGAGTAGCTAAGTGTGGAAGTAAAATCAACCCTTATTCATACATGGGTTTTTCTGGTACGAAATGGGCCACTTCAAATAGGTTCATTGCTCCGGCCCGGAATACGATTAATCCTGCATGGGCTACGTGAGCTCCAAGTAGTTTACCCGACAAATTGATAAGTCTGGCATTCCCGGCCCACCAATCAAAACCGGTGGTTTCTTGGTCACGACCAGCTAAAACGAAAGTTCCATTAAAGAGCGTTTCCACGTGGTAGAACCTCCTTAGGGAATATAAGATTTTCATGAGGTTGATCCTGAGCTGCCATCCACGCACGAATACCCTCGTTTAAAAGAATATTTTTGGTGTAGAAAGTCTCAAATTCAGGATCTTCCGCTGCACGGATTTCCTGGGAAACGAAGTCATAGGCACGTAGATTCAGAGCCAGGCCGACTACGCCAATAGCACTCATCCATAAACCGGTGACCGGTACAAATAGCATAAACAAATGTAACCAACGTTTATTGGAAAAAGCAACACCAAAGATTTGGGACCAAAAGCGATTAGCGGTGACCATTGAATAAGTTTCTTCAGCTTGAGTTGGGTTAAAAGCGCGGAAGGTATTTGCACCATCATCGTCCTCAAATAGAGTGTTTTCCACGGTTGCCCCATGAATAGCGCATAGCAGAGCCGCGCCTAATACTCCGGCAACTCCCATCATATGAAATGGGTTCAACGTCCAATTATTAAATCCTTGGAAGAAGAGGATGAATCGAAATATCGCTGCTACGCCAAAACTCGGTGCAAAGAACCAACCGGATTGCCCCAGTGGATAAATCAGGAATACGGAAACAAAAACAGCGATTGGGCCATAGAATGAAATTGCATTATAAGGCCGCAATTGAACAGACCGAGCAAGTTCAAATTGACGTAACATGAAACCTATTAGTGCAAAAGCCCCATGGAGAGCAACAAAAGTCCATAGACCACCTAATTGACACCAACGAGTAAAATCCCCTTGTGCTTCCGGGCCCCATAGTAGCAACAAAGAGTGTGCTAAACTATTGGCAGGGGTGGAAACTGCTGCGGTTAAGAAATTGCAACCTTCCAAATAGGAACACGCCAATCCATGAGTATACCAAGAAGTTACAAAAGTTGTCCCTGTAAACCAACCTCCTAAAGCGAAATAAGCACAAGGAAAAAGCAATAGGCCAGACCATCCTACAAAAACAAAACGGTCCCTTCGTAACCAGTCGTCCATAATATCAAATAAATCATTTTCTTCTTTAGTAACTCTACCAAGGGCTATAGTCATAGTGATCCTCCTATTCAATTACTTCAACCATTTCCGAGCACCTTATATCACTTCCAAGGCATACGATACTTTGATTATCTGTGGACAATTTTTTTCTCGTTCAATGCCTTTTTTCAATGGTCTCGAAGATAGAAATTTTGCATTTTTATCTATGGGTCACAGCCGAGGTCGTGGTAAATCCACGAATTTGATTCAATTAGTTTTTCTTATACTATAGAAATAAACATTGGAATTCAGGATTATTCCATGATTCCTATTTCCAAGAAAGCCTATCTTTTAAGGGAAAAATGAAAAAAAGTAACCTCTCTTTTCCCACTCGCTCTCTATTGCATGGGTATAAGAACAAAAATAGGATTCTGAAAAAAAAGAAAGATAAAGATATTGAAAAGAAAAATTGACTTTCGAAATTCATTTTTATGTGTAGCGGAAAGGGGTTGCGATTTCTTCTTATTCCTATAGAACATCTAGTAACAAGAATATGAAATCGTAAATAGCGAGAAATTCTTGCCTTGCACGGTCTAAGTCTAAGGAAATACAAAAAAATCCACTTATACAATTTCATCTACATCGAATTTATATATCAGAATAGCGGATAGAGGCCTCATTCAAGGAGTCAGGTCCACTTACTTTATCTTTCTTTCCAATTTTATGGGGTGGGTTGGTTTGATAAGACCCCTTTTTGCTTTGTTGATAAATAATCAAAAAAAAAGAGTTTTTTTATATAAGCTGCTTGTTTTATTATAACAAGTCCTATATGGAAATGCCCGCTGAAGAGAAAATCTATCTGATTGTCTTTTAGCCAATATCCAATTTTAGAATTAGAAAAAAAAGAAGAATTTTCTTTTTTTTATTAACATTAAGAAAAAAGAATATAACTAAAATGGAATTGGCAATATAATTTTTTTGAACTTTTGAAAGAAAAAGGAAGGATTTTTGGCAATCGTTATTTCTTGCCTCTGTCATATCATGGAAACCTTTCGATTTGGAACGGGGAGAGATGGCTGAGTGGACTAAAGCGGCGGATTGCTAATCCGTTTTACAATTTTTTTTGTACCGAGGGCTCGAATCCCTCTCTTTTCGCCCCCTCGGATCATTTGGGACTTTCGAATACCAAATATAATATCTAGATATATGTATTAATTAACAAGAGGTTTCGATCTATCTAGATATATATCTAGAGATCAGATGCGCATGCGCCGTTAGACCGCCGACAGATGTTGATAGCTTAAGGTCAACTAGTAGCATGCCCGTACTAACGCTATGACGATATTAACAATGTACAGTGGCTTGCTATGTTTCTACATTGAAAAAAAGACAACACTTTATGGTAACTCATCCAGATAATGTTGCACTATATACAGTATAACCAATAATATCTATGAAAACAAAGATAACTGTTATAAAATAATATTGAGAAATTCCATGAGTACATACAATATCAATGTCATTCATGTGAAAAATTGAACATAAGCTTCATTTATATCTCTAGGAAGTTGAGCGCAGCGGCAGCGAGACCACCCACCTAATTAAAGACACTGCTCTTGTCAAGGAAATTTTTACTTACTACTTGACCATATATAAATCAGTATGGAATACTGACAAATATTGGTGATACTTACCTGTAACAAATAGTTGTGCAATAAGAAGAGCAATGTTAGATACTCCTAAGGCGACATTGGTGATTATCAGAGCATTGCACAGAGATATTGGTAATACTTAACAATATGGAATGATGCTGCAATAAGAAGAGCAATGTTAGATACTCCTAAGACGAACAATGGAAAGTGTAAACGTGTTTAAGCGATAGAAAATCATGAAAAAGTGAGAAGCGTGATCCAGTATTGCAGAGTGCAGACTTCAAATATACAACACATTGTCAGTCCCAAAGTCCTCCCTGAATAAAAAAAGAAATCCTTATATTTTATTAATTTCTTCATCATCTAGTCCATTCAGACAATGATAAATTATACAGGTAGAACAAGACAGTTTTCTGCAAAAAATCACAAAGAAGACCAGCAACCAATGGATAAGGGGACTACCAAATACATCTTCTAGATGATACAGTAATTGCAGTTTGTACAAACTGGATTTGTTAATCAAAACCTATATATTATCAATATTGTCACAGTTCCAAGAGGCGGTAACAAGCGGTTGGCAAAACGCCACACAAGTTGTGAAATGTGATTGTGTCGGAAGTGGGTAATTAGTAAAGTATTTGAGGGAAATCTAAAGATGTCATATTATTGACAAAATTATAGCCTTTACCAGGTTGTGGACCAACTCTTTTCCTAAGTTGTGACCAAATCTGTAGAGTTGGTTTTCCGCAAATAACTCTCCAAGTTGGGCCCTGAATTCGTGTTCTGCAGAGTCCAAGTCCTTTCCAAATGGCTTTTCAACAATTACTCTTAACATCCAGCTGCAAGAAAAACATTTATGCAAAGAAAGTGAACCTTGATGAAGAAAATGAACGTGAATTTTCCAGTAAATTTTTTACTTCTACTTTACTTATGTTTCACGAAGTGCAATAGCCTATGCGGAAACATAATTGCCGAAGGGCATAACGTCAATGGCAAGATTGCAGAAGGGGCACAGGGGAAGATGTATATCAGGATTCATAGACGACAAAGGCACTGAGGTAATATAGCCACTCTTTCCCTCTGTAGTAATATACTGTACGTACTGACTGAAATTAGAAAACAAAGATGAATTAAATGTTGTGCAAAATAGTTTGAGTCTCACAGAAAAAGTTCTGAATCAAACAGCACTATAAAAAAAGGGGATTAATTTGAACCCATGAGGTAGCAACCATTTAATTATACAACATCCAAGATTAGTCTAAGACGAGACAGCTGCACGCCTATACTTGCACACACAGGAGAAAGATAAGCGAAGGCCTTCCAAGGAGAGTTTGACATGCCGAGGTGCTTCCATGATTTGTTTTCTTTCGAGATGAAGTTATCATCACAAATGACGGTGCAATCCTCGGCAATGGCAACAATCAAATGAATTTCTCTACGACTCTCATGACCAATTTCTATATGACTCTTTCATGACCTTGTCGAACCAATTTCTCTATTACTCTTTCATGATCAGTAAACGGAAGGGTTTCTGCACTATAACGGCAAGAGTGCGTCTCATGGAAGCATAAACCTCTATTACTACAAAACAGAACATATAAAAGATTAGTTTTCAAAAGAGAAACCTGGTAACCGTTTGATCAATGCTTTTTTCCCCCTGCACAGCTACCTCCCCTTGAATGTTTTCGTGGCCCTCTCAAATCTTATAAAATAGTGAAAGCAACAAGCTTTCATGCAAATTACTGCGCCACGTCATCCAATAAATATGGGCCTCCCGATTTCGGTTCCGGATGATGGACGCCGTAGGATCCTTTGATTGGCGAAATTTCTTCTCCACCCTTCAGGAAACTTCTTTTGCTAAAAGATCCTTCCACGTCCCTGACCGTAGGTTGAAAAAAGAAAAAAGTTCGCTTCGTCGACGCCGGCGCCTAGTCCCTGCTGCCGCCGCCGCCTCCGCCCTCAGCCCCCCGAGGCCCCGACGCCGCCCTTCCTCCTCTTCCCCTCTACCAACGCCGTCTGTGTCTCCACTACTTCGTCCCCGCCCTCCACCCACAGATCTAGCCGCCGAATCCCACCGCGCGCGGCAGGAGGCCGCCCCGCTCGCCGCCATGAAACGGGGCGCCAGCTTCTACCGCGTCTCCGAGGAGACGAACCGCATACTGCGCCGCCTCGCCGGCGAGCTCTAGGGCATATAGCAAACTAGAGATGTTCCCGCTGATTGCCAAGAAGCTGCTTGAATTCCACGATCTTGATTCCTTGACATAACGGGACCCAAGAACGTTTCACTATAGCAAAGGCTGAGGTACGCAACTTCGTTGATTCTTTGTCTCCATTAATAGCGAGAGCTGCCAACGATCCTCTTCCGAAAATTAATTGCACAACACAATACTGCCTGAATCTAGGGGCGGATTGAGGAAGAACCACAAATCCAGTTTGTCAATAAAATTAGCATATGTCCCTAATTTGTAAAATTATCAACTATAGACCACTTGACATAAACAGTGAATATCTGCCTCAACGCCATAGCTCATATTAAAAATCAGCATCTACTTTTGTCCTTCACCATGATAGATGGATAGTCCATTAAAAGAATGTAAATTTGCTGGTTGAAACAAAACTTTTGTCCTTCAAGAGCAGAAAGGCATTAGTAGCGCAAAGTAACTCCTTTATTCACCTCCCAATAGTGCAGAAATAAGAAAGCATAGCATATCTCCTCATTCAGAAAGATAAGGGGCTAAGGAGCCTGAGTAGTTCAGTTTGAAGCTATTAGGTGATGAGATTGCAGTGCTGGACAATGCAATGAAAGGGATTGATCAGAGAGTAGAATTTTGCCATAATATGGTAATATTATGATATATGACGGGACCAGATATGTGACTTTAATTATAATTGATTCAGTAGCTTTTCAATCCATACAGATATTATGAAATCAGGAAAACACTAGCTACGATACCAAATCATTGTCTGTGCATTTTCTTTTACATTTCCTCACGACTAGCTTGCTTAAATTGTTCATATGTTTAACCACACCTATTGAATGTCTCATAATACTCATAATATAACCAAGGAAAGCTCAGATAAAATATCATGCAATTTTGTCATTGCAGTTGCAACAAATTTTGAAGTTGATCAGATTAAAACAGTTTTTAGCTAGGTTCATTCGGTTTCATATCAGCAGTAATCTTCAAACATCAGTCATAATACTCTGATGGTACTGTGGCTGCAATATGCTGATTAAAATTGGTTGTTTCCCCTGTCACTGAATTTTATCTGATGATTAACATGACCTGCCAACCTCCAGAATTTATGAACATAAATACGCTGCCTTTCTAAATAGTTGGAATGTGTATAGTTAAATGCTTCATTCACAATATGGGTTTTAATCATTATATAAATTAATGTTTTTTTTCTTGATGGGTATCTTATGGACAGTCCTAATAGAAATCAAGTATAATCTAATTCATCGCAGATTATAAATGTTCTAAATCTGAACTACTTTCGGCTTTATCTCCTTCAAAAGGGAAGATGATGAGCTCTGTGCTATGCATATATAATATGAACTTGATATAGCACTGGTACAGGATTGTCTGAATCTACAAGTCATGATAAGGCGGTTTGAAGAACTTCCTAGCTAAAGGAATAAGTGTTACAGTATTATTTTTCCTGTAATTATTTTCCTGAATTAATAAAAGTTGATTTATAGTCATTATTATATTTACTTTAACAGTGGCATATTGGCTACAAGCAGCACAAATACGTTTTCCCATGTGAATGGATAAATGGGATATAGGATTGTTATGAGTTTATGTTGAACATGGGATCGTACATTACAACATCAATTGTGTAATAAAATTTTGAACATATAGTTGAGACCATATGCTTATCAACTTAGGTAATACATCAATGACGCTTAATGATCAAAATTCAAAACAAACCAACCTATTATAAGATCTCCAGCATAAGAGTTCTTATATAGGGGTTTAAAATGGGTATCCAAAGTCGCGCAACACGTGACTAGGTTGCTGGTCTCAATGCAACTTGAGACACATTAGACAAGGCACCCCTCTCTGATAGACAGGTAGCACTGCCAGCACTTAGCAAATCAGCCAGAAAAAAATATATCTAATATTTAAAATCAATGGCATATTATATTTTCCCTGAGAAAGTGTGATGCACCACTGTGCTAGTATGTACAGAAGAAAACAGTAGAGAATTGATATGTTGATTTTTGGTCCTTTTGACCCACTTGAAGCTTAATTAGCAACCAAGGAAAATTGACATGCATGTGAAAGAATTCCAAATCATAGTCATTTTGTTGATGATCTCCAGGTTGTATGGACTCTTGGGACATCCAAGAGTGATTTTTTAGTTCAAATATTTCAGATCATAGGATATACTGGCCTGAAACTGAAAGCAATGGTCATGAACAGAACCTCAATCACTTCTATGTGTGTTCTCCACTCCCTAGATCGATCTGCTGGACTGCAAGAGTGTTGTTCTAATTAAGCAGTAAAATTGTCATTGTAACTCATTGCTACGCAGCATTTAGCATCCATCCGCTGACTGCTTTACCAGCAATTAAGCATCCAATACTGCAACACGGGAACAAAAGACGTACCAAATGAAGCGCAGCACGTGGGTTGCTGGTTCCGATGCCGCAGTTGAGGCATTGATAGCTTGCCAGCGAATGGCGATGGGACTCCCGCTGCTCTCAGTGGCGACTCAATAGCCACCGCCCCTCTTCCTCCCTTCTTCCCCCGCCTCTCTTCCTCTGACGTGATGGGCGGTGGGAGGCCGGAACGCCAGCGAGAAACTGCTCTGCTGCGGCTGCGCTAGGTCTGGCTCCTGTCCTACTCCTGCTTCGCCCCACCGTGGTCGCATACCACCTCGATCAGCTGACGGACGGGCATTCCGCGTGATGAGGGAGGCATCGAGGCAGCGGCGGCGGCTGAGGGAGAGGGGATGGTGAGGGGAGGCAGGGCGCGATTTAGCTGGGACTGAAGAATGAAGTAGATGAGAGAGGTGATCAGGATCGAGGGGCGCGATTAGGGGTGCGGGAGACGGGAAGGAAAGTGGAGGATGAATTGTGCGGAAGATGGGAGACGAGGTCACTGGCACGTGGCACGCGATCTAGGGTTAACCGTAGGGATGAAAACGATCGGAAACAGTCGAAAAAGCCCTATACCATTTTCATTTTCATATTTTTTCTGGAAAACGGAATCGGAACGGTAGACCCAAAAACGGTAACGATATCGGTAATATCGGTATATCGGAAACGGGACCGTCGGAACGGAATCTACCGATATTGGTCAGAAGTCGAAAATTCATGTCGGAAACAGCGAAGTGTGGGATAGAACACATTTAACTATGCACGAAGATAACTTTATAACTTCATTTTTGCATCATCACACTCCACATAACATTGTTATATGATGATTAATGATATGATAATAAGTTTGACGAACAATATAAACGAAGTTCAACAATACTTAAATATCGATAAGTTGAGAAGACCAAAGTTTATCAAAGTCCACATGCCACGCCCTAGGGTTAACCGCGTTTTTCCTTGGTCACTTCCGTTTTTAATGGGTTGCAAGCCTGCCAGACTTCTTTCATTAATGGGCTTCCGATGAGTTGGGCTGGCTGAGCCGCTGGGGAACTTTCGGAATTTTGACGGAAATTACCGTACAAATACGGTTACCGACAAAACGGTCGAAAAAACCTCCATCCCATTTCTGCTACCATTTCCGAAAGATATTACCGTTTTCATTTCCGACACTGATGGTTACCAATACCGACTGAAACGGTTAGTGCAAACTGAAAATGGCAGCCGGAAATCTCAGAAATTTTCGTACCATTTTCACCCCTAGCTAAGATGTTATTAGTACTTGGATTTGTCCAATAATGATGATGACGAGTAAAACAAATTGGTGAATTATAAGGTAGATAGATGAATAAAATTTTCTCATCATCAATGCTAGATAGATTGGCTCTGTTAAGATGGCATAAGTATCACAATACTTCCACCAGACTGGGTACACAGTAAAGGGGAAGGTGGCAATGAGGGGGCCAACTGACGTCAATGCTGTGTAAACACCTTCTCTCCTTTCACGCTGCCGTCATTCGACCATGTTTTTTCTCTTTTTTCTCAACTCTGATGTTTTCTTTCCGGTGCAATGCATGGGCATTTTGCTAGTATATACGTATATATATGAATTTTTTTTAACCAATTTGCTAAATACCTGCGTTTTTAACCAATTTGCTAAATACCTGCGTGTGGTAGGAAGCAGATTGAATATGCTCTCCCCCCTGCTCAGTAGCTAAGAGAATGGATGATCTACTTGCCTCACAAATTCACTAGGTTCACTGTACACCACCACAACTTACTTCTACGAATGACACATAGTTTTTTTTAACCTTTTTGACACTCATTTCTGTGGGGTTCTTTAAAATAACCTCATGGCATGGCCAACTTTGATTTTTTGACTGTACAGTGCTTTTTGTTTCTTTCCTCTTTTCTAATTTAGGCATGGGAAATGACGCAAATACTCTTCGGTCAGCAACCAAGGCCCTTATTTGGTTCGGCCGATGCCTGGAGAAGCTGCTGCTAGCGCTTGTTCTCCCAACTGTATCCACTGAGCAATATCTGCTCCCGCTCTAGGCCGGCAATAACATGACTTCATTGGCTGGTTAGATTGAATCGAGCAGTGCAACCACTAGAGTTGATCGTCTTGTTGCCGCTGCTCCGGTCATATTCGATGCTCCCATCCCTCTCCATCCTAGAGCAATGTTGTCGCTCTTTGGCCTAGTCATCGCCCCTCTCAAGCGAAGGCATCCTCCTCTCTCCCACGCCTCGTCGCCGAAAACCCTAGCCTTTCGACCCTTGTGTGGTGTTCTTCAAAGCCATGGCTAGCTATTATAGAGAGAGAGACGCTGAGGGCGACGCAGGCGCCGATCATGTGGGTGGCCCGCCCAAAAGAGGGACACCAGCCGGCCAAAAGAAGACGGCAGGGAGCAAGTGCTCAACCTCCGCCTCGATAGAGGGAGTGCCAGCCATAGAGCACAGCTGCTCGACCTCATGGGAGGAAGCAGCCACCGGGGCACACAAGCGTGACTGCTCAATGCACAAACAGGGCGGAGCGATCATGGAGGAGCTGAGTCCATATAAAAGAAAGTCGAAGGACGAGGTGGCAGGGGGCTGAAGCCGCAAAGGAAAAACTCGTCTCGTCGAAAACAACATGGCGCGAAATAATAATGCGACAAGTTGAGAGATCCATGCAGCGATAACCCTTGTGAGAGGCTGGATAACCAAGGAACGCACTGGCTGTAGAACCAGGGGCAAGCTTATGGGATGTCATGGCACTAAGGTTTAAGTAGCAGAGGCATCCGAACACCTGAAGGTGAGAGAACTTGGGAACTTTGCGATGGAGGAGCATGTATGGGAGCAAGTTGCGTACAACTGATGAGGGTCGCCGGTTGAGTAAATAGGTGGCTATGGATAGGGCCTCGGCCTAGTAGGACGGAGGCATGGAAGCCTGAATGAGAAGAGTGCGGGTGGAGTTGTTGATTGTATGAATGATCCGTTCGGCCTTGCCATTCGGTGGTGACGTATAAGGGCACGAGAGGCATAAGAGTCCCAAGACTAGCTAAGAAAGTAATGATGGCTTGGTTGAGAAACTCTATGCTGTTATCGTCTTGGAAACACTTGGGAGGGCGGCTGAACTGAATGGAGGTATAGGCAACAAAATCCACGATATGTTGGTGAACGTAGACTTGTGACGGAGAGGAAAAGTCTAGCAAAAGTGACTAAAATCATCAAGCATGACCAAATAATATGTGTATCCAGAATTACTCAAAATTGGAGAGGTCCACACATCGCAATAAATGAGTTCAAAAGGATCCAAGATACGAGAAATTGAACGGTAAAAAGACTCGCGTGCTTGCCTAACTGACACGCATGACATAGGGAGTTGTCTGGTTTATTACATGAAATAACAAACATATGGCGGAGAGCGTGGATGGCGGGGGGCTAGGGTGACCAAGTCAACGATGCCACAGGGAGGATGAGGTGGCGAGGAAGCAGTGGGTGGCGGTGACAAGTGCGGCAGTGGGCAAGGTGTAGAGGTCACTGCAACTATTGCAACGAAGAATCACGCGCCAGGTCCAGAAGTCCTTATTAGAAAAACCAAAATCATCAAATTCAATGGAACAATAGTCGTCACGAGTAAATTGACGAACGAAAAGCAAGTTGTGAATAAGGGAGGGGCAGCAAGAACGTGTTTCAGAGCAAACTTGGTGGTTTTGATTGGAAGAAAGGAAGTGCCACGACATGTAACTGGGATAGTATGACCATTTCCTACTGTAATGAAAATTTGTGAATTGGGTAGGCGAGTAAGGAGTATACCATTCGTAGACGACATGTCGAGGTGGCGCCGGTGTCGAAAACCCAAGGGCTAGGGTTTTGGAGTGACATCTGGTTCAAGGCCACAACCAGGCTGGCTTGGTCCTAGTTGGGTTGCCCCATGGCTGCTAGCTGTACAGATGATGGAGTGGAGATGAACGGGCCCGCGAAAGCTGTGTGTGCCTAAGGGAATGGCTCAAGGACGTCCGCACCAGGGGGACACCATGTAGCTAAGGAGCAGTCCATTCTCGTGGTTGGGCAGCTCAGGGATTGAAACAATCCCAGGGCCTAGCCGAGCATGGCATGGCGGAGCCCCCAGCCGTCGGATTGCCACCGCCGCCACTGTTCTAGCGGTAGCCACCATTGCGGCCGCTGTTCTTCTTGTTATTGTTCTGGTTGCCGTTGTTCTTTTGGTTGCCGGAGTTGGAAGCATAGGACATAGACAAGCAGGCTGCCGAGGTGCAGAAGGTGGAAGCAGTGGCCGCCACTAGGGCATATTCCATATGCACCTTGGACTCGTTGGTGATGCGCAATTCTTTGAGGGCCATCGTGTTGCGTGCTGAAGCAAATGAGGGGAGCACAAGTATGTTGGTGATGTTGTCTGCTATGTTGGAGAAGCAAGAATTGACCCCTCTTAGGAGATTTAGAACGAGATGGGACTTGGTGACGGGGTAGCCAACATCGTGGAGGGCGTCGACGGAGGTCTTCATGCGTTGGGCATAGTCGGCAACAGACTTATCGCCCTAAGTCATCAAGTGAAACTCATGGCTCAGGAAAATTGCACGAGGCTCCTTGTTGGCTTGGAAGTGGTCGACGATGGTGACCCAGAGTTCATGAGCAGATTGGTCCGACTCCATGGTGATGGCGAGAACGTCGTCAAAGACAGAGCAGTACAACCAACTTTGAACGCAGAAGTCGGCCTGCTCCCATGAAGGATCATCAACGCGAGGTTCGGTGGAGCCGTCGATATGATCAAGCAAGCCGAACATGCCACACATCAACGTGAAGAAGGCCTTCCATTTGGTGTAGTTCAATAGCTTTGACTCATGGACTATCAAGATGTGGCAGCAAACGAAGACTGTGGCATAGGGGTTGGCATAGGCGGAGGTAGCCAAATCGCCAAATCCGGTGGAAGCGATGTGTTGGACGACAGGGAGGATGATGTCATGGCGCGATGAGATCACAACGGGGGAAGGGGTAGGGCGTGGCGGTCTAAGGTGGACGGCGACATGGAGCGACGACCGAGAAGTAGAGACGCAATGAAGTGGACGCGATGAGGGAAATTTGGCGCCATGTGCACGCGGCCAAGAGATGGTGGCGACGCTAGGGTTTCAACAAGGAGAGGAGACATTCGACACAAGAGGCACGCATGACCAAGTGATGGCGGCGGCATTAGGGTAGGGTAGTGGAAGAAACAACCCAGACTACTGATACTGATATATATAACTAGCCACTGCGGTTGTAAGCAATGGTGGAGAGCACTCTCCTTCCTATCTTGCCGGAGGACCTCAGACCTTCGTCTTATTTGTGCTCGAGCAAGAGAGCTGAAGACATTCCCAAAGCCCGAGCTATTCTCGTGCCTCCACCACACTTACTCGTCATTCATGTCATCAACCAATGATGTCATGTGGAGCATTCGAGTCATTTCCTGAGCTTGAACTTAGAAAAAGAAAGGAAAAAGAAATAAAAAAATAGGTATTGTCAAAAAGTCTAAGTGGCATTACATTATTTGATGAAGCCCAAGAGAGGGATGTCAAATTAGTGAACCCCACCTCATGAGGGTCAAAAAGGCCAATGCATCAAGATGGGCCAAATTTAGCCCATCTTTATATGTGACGGACTGACAGTCAGATGGCAGTTAAAGATCTCATAAAATCCTTGGAGATCGAGCCATTGATTGGCATCCATCCAGCGCGCACGCAAGCTAGCACCGTCGCTGCCGCCATGGCTCGACAACAGACCATCTGCCACTGGGAGATCGAGCTGGTGGAGGCATCTTCGTAGCTGCGATCGGGATGGCCGCGCTGGTGGCCGTTGGCTTCCGCAGGAGCCCTAACATTGACACAGTCCTCCTTGGTGGCCTCCCCACCATGTTCTTCATCGCCATCAGCTCCCGTGTCTGCTCCAGCACCCTCCTCAATAGGAGAGCCTCACGACGTGTCGATGATGATGACGACAATGATGATGGCGTAGACGATGAGGAGAGCTTGCACAGGAACACTGCTGTCATCCACTATGACTACCACCGCCAAGATCTCCAGCACGCCTTTGTCGGGCTCTCAACCGCCACGCTCGCCTAGCATTGTAGCATCGGTAGTGGCGGGGACAACGGTGGCATCAAAAAGTGCATGGTCTGCCTCTGCGCATTGGTGGATGTGGACGGTGCGGAGATGTTGATGAGAAAAAACGGTGGCCTGGGAGTTTTGCTTATCTCCAGTGCAGGTCCAAATCTTGCTTTCAGGTTCAGGGCGTACCACTTGGTTTGATCCTGCAACCAACAAGATATACAAGAAAAACGATGCTAGTAAACAATAGCCGATCGGTTGGTGGGCCGATGACGTATCGTAGAAACCTAGCCGATGCAAACAAGCTGAATAGGCCGTTAGGTGAAAGATACTATACATAAACTAGATTTAGATCAAATATAATCATAAACAACTTTTTTCTTAACAGAACCAATCCTATAGGTCGAACCCAATCGATGCAGCATAAGATTGATGTCTTTTAAAGTTAATTGTCATATGATGATAAAACCTAAATAACTAGTTGATGGATAGATGTTATAGATTAGACCCAAAACAAATCACGATCGGCTGTAGAGATAAATAGCATGTAATTACTCATTTGATCTTTCTTTTAGATGCAAGCGATTACAATAGATCAGACCCAACTGAGACAGTATTAATCGCTTATAACCAAAATCAGATAAGTCAATAATTACATGAACTCATATCATAGCCGATGAGATGTTTTAGGTTATTTTAGATAACGTATCGGCTAGAACTCTAATACAGCCTTATGCAAGAATATCAATTTGATCAAACATGTTAAATAAGTTTCAACCTCGACGGGTCAGACCTAACCGATGGCAGTGTGAGATTTGAAACAAGCTTAACATATTTAAAGAATTAATACACTTGCATAAGATGGCAGATATAACATGCAAAGTGAATTAATAAATGCAAAATAGTTGTACTAGGTAAGATCGGTTGAAACCCCGATTCTATCCTTATTGGCAATCAAAAGGCAAGTTAGCTTTTATGATTCTAATCATGACTTAGTAGGTCAAACTCAATTGATGAAGCACTAAGTATGAAAAGAAGCATAAAGTCTAAATAATCAAGCCCTTCACTGATTTTCATGGTGGTGGATACCTTAGCTAATCTAAGCCGATGGGACGATTTAGCTGATACCGATAAAACCTTGGAAAAGGCTTGGCCGATACAAGTAAATTGAACTATTGAGTTAGATTAACTAAGATATATGATAGCCAGCAATTGTATAAGATAGATTAGAACATCTAAAACGATGTGCTAATCCACCGATACAAATCGTTGTGACAAGCCATATCTCTTATTGGAGATCGAAGCCGATGCAGCACAACTCGAAACAAGAACTCGTCGAAAAGTAAAAGTAAAAGTGTGGCGATGCGCCGAGAGTGTATTGAACTATTGTTCTTTTTTTTACGAGACCTTGGGCATATATTTATACCCAAACATACAAACCTTTTCCATCTCGGACACAACTTAAAACCTGCCTAATTACAAAATAAACAAACAAGTCTCTAGACTGACTCTTACCACGAATTCCTTAAAGGAAACAACCAACTCTTATTCCTAATTAATAGATATAATTGCCTCTTCTAGACTCAATCCTTGTCTGGCAATATCTTCAAGCTCCTTCCCGAGTCTGATATGAACTCGTATTACCTGTATCAGCTGACCGAGTCCAACTCTGTATCGGCCGCTACAGCTTCCAGCCGATGCACTGCTCTGTTTTTGGAAACAATCTTCTTTCCTTGAATCCGTTTCGGACCCATCTTCATCCTTGCGTATCTTTACCAAATTTTGCTGTTAACACATGCCCCACAATTCTAGAGTATAGATAAATATATTGCGGAATTATCTCTAAGATCCACAAAAATCTAGGGTTTTCATAACTTGACCATTAAAGACGCGGATTATAAATAGCAACGACCTCGGCCTCAATCTTCACGCCGTTAACTTTCTTCACCGCTTACACCAACGCCCAAGCTATGTATTGCTTCTCTCTCATCTCTGGAGAGCTCATTGACGACGTGAGCTTTCCCGGCGACAGCCTCATTGAATCCTCGGCGATTCTCCTCTTTTGAGCTTTAATGGCGACCGACAACGATGTCTCGTGGTAAGTCCCCTTCAAACTATGCTCCATCGTCTTCTCCTATCTATATCGCATCAATCTGGGTTGAATTTTCACTCTAGATTCCCTTTTGACAAATTTTTTGATTTCTCTTCTTTTATTCTCCATGATTATAGCTTTTGAGAAATCAAATTGCAATTCCTGTTCTTAAGGAGCTGACTCACTACTTCCTTGGGCCGATGGGAGACACGGACCCTTATTATTTCATTAATGCCGAAACCAATAGGATCCCCTTTAGGCAGACAAAGCCCAATTTAGTCGATTGGCAAACAGTTTTTAGATCCTGGGCTTCAAACTTAGATGGATGGAAGGATTGGTACAAGAGGATATCGGCTACCAAGCAAACTCTTTGGGAAGAAGCCAGAATAGCCCAGTGCTTGGCCCTGTCTCTAGCCGATATGAAGAAAGATGAACCAATCCTGCCATTGGCCTCCTATTTCTGGTTTGACACCCTTAATGCCTTCATGTTCAACCAAGGGCCGATGACTCTCACTCTTCTTGACATCAAGATACTGACTGGCTTGAATATAACCTCATCGGCCAACCCCTTTGGTTTGAAAGTTAAATGTGAGAACAAGTTGATAACCAAGAATGTAGACGGTTGGTCTAGATATATAGTCAAACACATCGGCACAGTCCTCGTTTTAGACAAAAAACATATTGCTTTCTTGAACCTCTGGCTGGAGAGATTTGTTTTTTGTGAATCAACCTGTGGACCGATAGCCAACATGCAGCATTTAGCCCAAGCCATAGTTGAAAAGAGAACTTTTCCTATTGGGAAATTTGGAAAATATCGAGGCTTTCCCGTAAAGGTTGGTCTGACCTTCAGTCAGATGGCAGGTGTCTGGACGGTCAGACTAACAGGCTCCAGAATCCGAGTTCAATTAGTATTTCCTCGTGTTTTTTATTGATTCCGTCTCCTCAACCCCTCAATTACTCGTCGTCTCTCGTCTCTACGACGTTAGAGGATGTTCTAGCTGTTAGAATAAATCTTGTGTTTTTGCTTAGTCTTTGGTTTTCTGTTTGTCTTATCCTCTTCCCTGTTTTTTTCTCCATTCTCTATTGAGTTTGTTGAGTTTGTGGAGCTCTGACGTGCGCAATTTGTTCACACGGGAGCGCGTCGTTTGGCCACGTCTCTGGCGTCTGGGATGGCATTCGCTATGAAGAAGTCATGTCGGAGCATGTCAAAGCCTAAAAATCGTGCCCACGTTCTTTTCTCTTGAAATTACTTAAGAAGCAATAGAGTCTAAGAAAAGCTGCAAGTTTCGTACACAACACCAAATACTTGTGCCCCTATTTCCATTTTTGTTCTCACATATATTTGTTTGTGCAAGTTTTGCTATAGCCGTTGTTCACACTAATAGTGGTATCAGAATGAAGCGACGTCCCTGGCGAGATGTCCCTCCCGATCGGCAACAATGATCGGTACCGACGCCTATCGATCTTGCCGCTGCCTGGCGTGGTCGGTGCACTGGCCGCGAACCCGTCATCGAGGGGGTGATCGAGAAAAGCTCCATGTCTATCGTCTACCCCACTTTCACGTGCACGAACTGCACCGAGTGGTCCATGATGATGCGCGTGAATCTCCAAGCGCATGGCTTGTGGGAGGCGATCAAACCTGACACCGACGACTTCCCCACCGATCGCATGGCGCTCGCCGCCATCCTGCGTGCGGTCCGCAAGAGATGCTGACCTTGCTGGTGCAGAAGAACACGGCGAGGGAGGCGTGGGAGGTGGTCCGAGCAATCCGTGTCAGTGTCGAGCACGTCAAGGAGGCCAATGCACAAAAGTTGCAGCAAGACTTCGCCGCGATCGCATTCAAGGATGGAGAGCGCATCGACGACTTTGCATTGCGCATCACCGGCCTTGTCAATGAACTGTGCGTCCTTGGAGACCCAATCACTGACAAGGAAGTGGTGCAGATGATGTCGCACGTCATCCCCGAGCATCTCAAGCAGCTGGTGATAGAGGAGGTCATCGGCCGGCCCTGTGCTGCGGATCAGCGTAAGAAGCCGGCAACCTCGGTGGCGAAGGACAGTAGCGGGCGGCTTCTCCTCACCGAGGAGGATTGGCTCGCACGTTACAAGGCTCACGAGAAGGAGAAGAGCAGCGGCGGTGACAACAACTCCAACCAAAATCGTCGTCGTGGAAAACACAATGGCGATGGAGGCGCGCGAGAGACGCGGTCCGACTCATCTGGCCGTGATGGGCCGGGAAATACCTACCGGAGTTTTTTTATTTTTAATTTTATTTATTAAAAGATTTACAAAAATAATTTTCTATTTTGAAAGTTTACAAAACTAATCGCCCATCGCCTCCTGGGAGGGCGTTTTTTAAAAATCGCCCTCCCAGAGGGCGATTTTCGTGACGTGGCAGACGGCCGTTGGCCCAGGGGGACGGCCATCCAAGGGGGGAGGGCATTTTTGCAGGCGGCCCTCTCGCTGCCCTCAGGAAGGGCGATTTTTACTGTGGGGGGGCCGCCTACACAGGGCAGCGAGAGATGGCATTTTTGTAGGCGGCCCCCTCACCGCCCTCTGGTAGGGCGATTTTTGCCCGTGCCGGTTTTGCAGGCAGCCCCCTTAACGCCCTCTGGGAGGGTGATTTTTAGGCCCCCCGCATATATAAGCCCTCCCCCTCTCGAAATTTTCATTATATTCACTCAAAATCCAGAAAAAAAGAAGGAGAGAGGGGTGAGGGAGAGCTGAAGGAAAGCGGCGAAGCCCTGTCCATTTTCTGACTCCACATCAGGTAAATGTAGTATTCTCCTTCAAATATTTGTTGCATATTAGTTATATTGTCATATATTTTAGTAGATCTGAAACCCACTATATGTTTGTATAATTTAAGAACAAAGACATACAAAATTGAGACTTAGGACATAGTGCAAATTATACAATATATTTGAGTTATATGATTCATTTGAAGCACGTATCCGATTTGTAGAATTTGAGACCTAGGACAGATAATACATTTCCAGAAAATTTAACTTTTGGCATAGTACATATTGATGAATTCGACATTAGATCCGGTGGTTATGGTTCAAACTTAGTTAACATATTTTTTTGTTTCATTAGGCAGAATGTCAAGTAAGGTCATGTTTCAGTTAGTACACGGTGAAGGCAACCTTAGATTTGGTCCAGATGGTGTTGATCTGTCAGATTTTAGAATGACATCGAAGGGCATCGATAGGCCTGGCGAGAGAACATTTCAGTCAATTTATAGTTGGTTGCTGCGAGGATTTAGAATAGACCCAGAAGTCAATACAATGTCAGTATCTGTTGTAGTGAGTCGTACAACAGAAGGTTTCTTTTGGGAACTAATGCCCATGGATAGCACTGATGCTTGGAGACGGTATGTGGAGATGACTTTTGAACGGTCATGGCCCCTTGTTATTTTTGTTTCGGTGCATGAAAAAGATAGAAACCTTGGAATAGAAACCGAAGATGTTGAGGGTCCTAGCCATGTGAGTGATTGTGTTGGACCATCAAACAATGAGGAAAATCAAACAAGGGTCGTGCAAGCCATGGGTGTGGCGGATGAGGGGGAGATAGTCGGTACAATCGTCGATGGAGTGGAGAGGGAAGATTCGGATAACGAGCAAGCGGAGGGCGACTTGTCATCCGCTGAGGAAGACGATGTAATGCCCACTGATTGGACAAAAGAGGACTTCTCAGGACTTGTTATCTTAGAGGGGCAACATACACCCTGGGAATACAAGGAGAACGAGGTAATTCAAGGTGCTAGGTATGCTCATAAGGAGGATATGAAGGAGGCGGTGAAGCATTGGGTGGTCTCATTGCAGAGAGAGTTTAGGGTGATCAAGTCAACCAACTATGTGTACGACGTAAGGTGTGTGAGGGAAGATTGTCCATGGCGCGTCCATGCATATAAGGGTAAATGGTTTGATTATTGGAAAGTTAGCATAGTGACCGAGCATCAGTGCCACTTACAAGGGGTGGAAAAGTATCACCGCAACATCACAATAGCTTTTGTTGCAAGTGAGATGTATAGCAGTGTTGTCTCCAATAGTGGCTTTGAACCAAGATCAATTATTAGCCACATTGAAAACAAATTCAAGTACACCATAAGTTATGCCAAGGCCTGGAGAGCCAAACAAAAGATTATAGAGATGAGGTATGGCACATTTGAGGCATCTTACAATAATTTTCCTCGTCTGTTAGCTAGCATTGCCCAGAGGAATAGTAATACCTACTATGACATTCATACATTTCCATCGGTTCATGATCCTACCAAGAGTGTGCTGCAAAGAGCATTTTTCTCATTGGGTGCTTGCATCAACGCTTTTGTGCATTGTTGTCCTGTACTATGCATAGATGGAACATTTCTGACCGGTAAATACAGAGGTCAGATATTGACAACGATCGGAGCTGATGGGAACAATCAGGTGATACCTATGGCTTTTGCGTTTGTAGAGAGCGAGAACACTGAAAGCTGGTACTGGTTCCTGGAAAGAGTGCATATGGCAGTTGTTCGTATGAGACCCAATGTTTGCCTTATACATGATCACCATGCGGGCATGTTGCGGGCTATTGAATACCTGAAGAACGGTTGGGATGAGAAGGGAATTCCAGCAAGATGGTCCGATCTTCGTAGTAGGTGGTGCATGCGTCACATGGGTGCTAATTTCTACAAGCAATTCAAGAACAAGCATCTGACGGATCTTTTCAAGAGGCTCTGTTCATAGAATCAAGAGAAGAAATTTAATGAGTTGTGGAGAAGGTTGGATGAGTTGACAACTAAGCTAACAGACGAGCAATCTCGTCGGCCACAAGCTGAAGTTGACGAGCCTCCCGTACCTCTTGGTGCACTGCATGATGATCCACCCACAATGAGAAGGAGGTCGGGATCATCTATCTGAAATTTCACTCATTGGATTGAGAATGAACCAAAGGAGAAGTGGTCTCTGCTGTACGACACCGATGGTTCTCGATATGGCATAATGACAACTAATATGGCCGAGGTTTACAACTAGGTAATGCAAGGAGTGCGAGAACTCCCATTGGTTGGTATTGTCGAATTTATCCTTCACGGCAGACAGGCCTACTTCAGGGATCGATACAACAAAATTTTTCCCTCAATGGCTGATAACAAGATAATATTTGGTAGTGTAGTGACTAAGTATATGGAAGATAAAATAGCCAAGGCACAGAAGCATAGAGTTGTTCCTCAAGGCACAAAAGTACATCGCTATGAAATAATGTGTGTTGATAGGAGCAGGCGTGGTATCTACCACAAGCAAGCCGTTCAGGAATGTGTCCTTAAGGCCGATGGCGAATGCAGTTGCAGCTGTATGAAGCCAAAACTTTGACACCTGCCTTGCTCTCACGTACTTGCTGCAGCCGGTGATTGTGGCATACTTCCCGATGTGTACGTGTCAAATTATTTCAGGAAAGAAGCAATTTTTCATACATGGAGTGAGGAGATATATGGGTTCGGGATCTCAGGATCTTACACAACTCTGAGGCCCCAAGTTTTCTACATACCGGATCCATCCAAGCTAAGGGTGAAAAAGGGCCGGTGTCAGACAAGACGCATAAGAAATGACATGGACGAGGCCGAAGCTGGTGGTAGGACTATACGTTGCAGCAAGTGTGATCTGCGCGGCCACACTTACAAGAAATGCCCGAAGAATGCGAAGGGTCCGAGCGTCCTGGATGTCGGGCCATCTGGAGAGGCAGGTGATGGAAGCCGACCACCGGGGGAAGGAACAACAAGCAGGCGAGCACGTCCCAGGCGTCCTCGTGCGGCAGGGGATGCGATGGTGTAATATTGTCTGGAAACAATGATGTAGACCAATAATGTATTGTAAAGAGCCATCGCACTAAGTATTCGTGAGTTGTAATTTCAATTAATATTGTTGTAAATCTGCTGTTCATGAACCTTACAAAACTTGGTATTTTATTGTACACCGGTATTGTAATGCGAATTTGTCAGTACTGTATGATGCGAACAATTTGATGTATCACTGTAATGTTGTCGTAAACTCTGTATCATTGTGCTGAAGTAATATTTGTTTCTACTATTCCTAACTATCTTTAAGTTATTTTTACTGTTTTTCTAATCATAATTTGGCATGCAGGTATGGCGGACCACACACCTGAGCTCTTCAGCCATGGCCTCGACAGGAATCACCGCTCTTACTTGTCAACAGTGCAGGGTGCTCAACTTGGCACCCTCCGCCCACGTACTTCACGCCAGTTGTTGAGTGTCGACCCGCGACACGTTCCTTGGTACACCTCGTTCATATTTTAAATCATCACACTTGACTGCAGTAATATTTTATTGGCACTAATGTGTGAGGTTTACATTACGTAGGTTGCTTGAGGCAGGGCTGCTACCACTGTGTAGGCTGGTTAAGGCCGGGGCGGACGAGAGAGACACAGTGAAGCGCTGGGATGCAGACCGGTCACTCCTTGCCGCTCTGGTAGACCGCTAGAGGCCTGAGACTCACACGTTCCACCTTCCCTGTGGGGAGATGGCTCCGACACTGCAAGACGTGTCGTACCTCCTCGGTCTGCCTCTCGCTGGAGATGCAGTTTGACCTGTGGACGGTGCTGGGGGATGGAAGGAGGATCTCACGGAGCGTTTCGCGCATGTGATGCACCTTCCCGGTTTACCTCCGTCCACTGGCCTACACCCGTACACTACCGCCGAGCCGAGCAAGGCTTGGTTGCTTCAGTTCACCGTAAGTTCTTCTGGTTTGAACGACTTAATGGTTTTTTGAACAAATATATTCATTTGTACTAATATTTCATTAATTGCTACAGGGTGATCAGCTCCACCCGGACGCCGATGAGTACTCTGTTCGACGCGCCCTAGAGGCGTACCTGCTCTGGCTGTTCAGGTGGGTGATGTTCACTAGCACCACAGGCCACGCAGTCGACAAGGGTTTGGTCCACTACGCACGTGGCATCGCGGATGCAGAGCTGGGCAATGTGCCTAGGTGGAGCTGGGGATCAGCAGTGCTAGCGGCCACTTACCGTACCCTCTGTGAGGCGTGCACGAAGATCGATGCGGGAGCGATCTTCGCTGGTTGCCCTCTGCTAGTTCAGCTTTGGGCAGCTGAGAGGTTCGCCATAGGACGGCCTGTGGTGGACCCCGCACCGTACGAGACTGGAGCAGCGCAGAGTGGCCAGAGGACGGCCCCACGATGGGGACGTACTGGTGTCGACGTGGGGTGAGTAGTTCTTTCGTACATTGCACCGTCCATTTTCTTTCTCGTTCGTCTGTAACAATCAATTATATTTGCACCATATTTGTTTCTCACAGCATTGTTACGCCCACGTGCAGGTCAGACGGGGTTACCCGGACTTCGTGTTCGAGTTCGACCGTCTCTAGCCCAACGACGTCGTCTGGCAGCCGTACACGCAGCAGGCGGTGGCAGCGAGAGCACCGCTTGGACTTTCGTCCCTCTGCACACGTGACGTGGCGTACTGGCTCACAACGATGCCGATGGTGTTCGACATCTTCATCGAGCCTCACTGCCCGCAATGGGTGATGCAGCAGTTTGGGCTGAGGCAGGGTTTCACCGGAGACATGACGCCTACTGTCCTCCCTGGAGACCACTCGTGAGTACAATGCGTCCAAATTACAGATTTGATGTTTCTATATTCATGGAGCTATCTAACTGTGTGCTCTTCACATGTTGACCCGCCGGGGACAGTACGCCGGCACACTGTGGGCACCACACGTACAGCAATTCGTGGACGACTGGCTATTAGCATCGGAGGAGGTGATCGAGGAGATCTTTCCACACACAGAGGACCACTACCGAGACTACCTCCGCTGGTACTTACCTCGCACTCGTGCCCGTGTGACGTACACTCCAGCTACTCCACAGCCACACGTTGCCCCTGTCACGGACGCGTACGTCATGTACCGTGACAGAGAGTACTTCTTGGGGGAACGTCGAACTTCTGTTCGCTTCTTTCATTTTTTTTCTTCGATTGATACTGACATGCTTTCATTTGTCGTGAATAGGCCAACGCTGCACAAGCGGTCAACGCCGATATTAACTCGGTGCTAGTCAGGTTGGACGCTGGGTTACAGTTAGGTGATGCTGAGTATAGGCTGACGTTCGACCGGATGCAGTCGAAGATGAGCGCTGTCATGCGCTTCTTCTCTTGTCGCAGCGCCGTGGACACAGTACCTCCAGCTGGGCCACAGCCACCACGTCCACGTGCCCCTAGGGCCGGAGTTGTGCGACCTGCAGCAGCGGCTTCCCACGGTACTGCTCTGCCCAAAGATTAATTTCGTAATATTTAATTTATTATCACTAACATGACCACGTCACAACAAAATAAACGCACACACAGGTCCCCCTCTGCCTTCCCACGCCTTTGCTGGAGGTTCCACTTCGTCCCACAGTGCGTCGATCCCTCATCCAGACATGCAGCCGCGTGTCCCTCTAGGTGAGCGTGCATGATTCGTTACTCACGTTAGTTGTACTCGTTGAAACAAGAAATTTTTGCTTCGATGAATCTTATGTCATTTCTCTCACAGGGTTTCAAGCGGGGATCTTTGGTGTAGGAGCGTCCTCTTCACACGCCGGCGGGGCTGGTCCTAGCGACCATTTCTACGACGACGACTTGGAGGACGCGATACACCAGGATATACTTGGCTCGTCACAGCTTGGCGGAGCTCCACCACCGCAGAGCCAGGAGCAGCCACCAGAGACACCCCTACCGAAGGGACGTGCCGGTCGTGCCGTACCACCGGACCGTCTGACGTACTCCCAGGGACACGTTAGGGCCCAAGGTAGGAGGGACAGGGGCAAGAGGACTCGGCAGTAGTGGTCCACCTTTGTACAGTGTTTGTACATACAGTTCTTCTGGTTGATATTTTTATGATCTAGCACTACTCTTACATTACTGCTACAGTTCCATTGTCTCTACCCATTAGTACATAGGCCTACCGTCGTCCGTACTCTGCTACAACCACTTATGCATACGACAACAAACTTTCGGCGCTTGGGTGTCGGGTCCATTACATCGCACAATATAGCACAGTGCACGGACACACTGTCAGTTCGACTTGTCACTATCAACTTTCGGCGCTGCTTTGTAAGATAAAGTAATTCCAACTCACGCGTGCTCGTGTTGTCACATACAGTGAAGAAAATTGGTTCTCATTAAGTCCTGGTCTATCACCGGTTGCTCCGCTATAAAATAGACAAGCCGAATACAAGCTCGTCATATCATCTTTCAAAATCCCATTAGTCCAGAGAGAATGGAAGCTCCATTTGTTAAGCGTCTCGACTGGTGAAGCGATCCTCTCGCCGGTTGGTTTCCCCCATGGTGTGACCGTCCGTTGTGCACTTGTGGGGATCGATGCATACTTAAATCATCCCTCATGGTACAAACTCGGGGCAGGAGATTCTTCCAATGCCCAAACATTGATCAGGTATGATTCATTTCTTCCAAGTTGAAATAACTAGAATCAATACATAAACCGCTTTTGTGCACTATCATAACATCTTACGCAGATATATCGTATGGTGTGCAACTTCATTGAGTGGGTAGATACGGAAAACCCACAAAACGATGGAACACGTGGATATTCACGTAGTGAAACAAGATCGAAGTACCTTAGACGGAAGAATGAGAATGAATGCCGAATTGCTTGAGAAGCTTTAGAATGGCAGGTAAATCCCCTGGGACTCCCCACATGGCGGGAACGGCCTGAGTGTCGTTGTGGCGACCATTGTCAGGTAATAAGGTCCGTAAGACAACGAACTCGAGGACAAAGATGCTTCGTGTGTCCTAACATTGTCGATGATGATTTTGTCGTAAGTATCATCTTTTTGGATACCACTAATCGCTACTTTCCTGCACTAACCTATTCTTACAAAATTGTACAAATAGGAGGATGTAAGGAAATGTCAATTCGTACAGTGGATCGATACAGTCAGAGTTACTTCCATCGATCAAACGATAACGCAACCAGAGACAACCACACAATTCATTCAGGCATGGATGGAGTACGAACATCGGGTACAAATTGCAAGCTTAGACTGGAGGAACAATCCATTAGGTTTACCTAAATGGTCGGAACGTCCAAAGTGTGGTTGTAGAAGTCGCTGCCAGGTGGCTACCTCCTTTGCAGAACAAACATTTGGCGGGAGATATTTTGTCTACCCCAACGTAGACAACGATTTCATTGTACGTCTTACATTTCTCCAATTTCGTTACCATATGCATCATATTACTACCATAACTTACTAACTACGTTTATTTCTCACGCCAATCCAAAAAGGTGCAGATTCACTTTGTGGATCGACAATGTCAATCCAACATATCATGGCCAAAAGATAACTGAGTGTGAAACACAAATAGAGTACCAGCGATTGAAGGAGCACGAAAATGCAGTACACATTGAACGATGTAGAAAGGGTCGGTAGATAAGCTCAGGCTCGATTCGTCGAGACCCACAAAATTGTATCGTATATCCATGACACTTCTTAACTATCTTATGATAATAATGTTTAATTATGAAGGTGTCTTCTTCTATACGTCAAGCAATATAAATTAATGAGATTGTACCGTTTCGATTTGCAATGTTATTTTTACGCTCCGATACGTTGTATCCCTTACAATTTATAAATACGTGCTTATATTTTCTTAAATTGTATCTTCTATTGTGTACATGATTACATAATTAAACATACACGACAAATATTTTCTATTTTGTTCTCAGAACGATGATTTACCTAATATTTCGATGAAAAAACCCCCACCATACGCTCCCATCCAAGTTATCAATCCATCGTTTACATTTTTAAAAGAATTTTTCATTTTGTTAGTACTCAAAACGATACTTAATTTTTTTTAAATAAGTTTAGTAAAAAATCGTCTGTCCAAAGGCGGCAAGAGGATGCCCTAGCTCTACAGTGAAAAATCGCCTTTCCAGAGGGCGGCGAGGGGGCCGCCTGCAAAAATGCCACCCTCCCTCGCCGCCCTGTGCAAGCGGCCCCACAGTGAAAAATCGCCCTGCCAGAGGGCGGCGAGGGGGCCGCCTGCAAAAATGCCATCCCTCGCCGCCCTGTGCAGGCGCCCCCCCAAGTGAAAAATCACCCTTCCAGAGGGCAGCGAGGGGGCCGCCTGCAAAAATGTCCTCCTCCTTGGACGGCCGTCCCCCCGGGCCAACGGCCGTCTGCCACGTCACGAAAATCGCTCTCTGGAAGGGCGATTTTTAAAAAACGCCCTCCCAGGGGCGATGGACGATTAGTTTTGTAAATTTTCAAAATAGAAAATTATTTTTGTAAATCTTTTAATAAATAAAATTAAAAATAAAAAAAACTCTACCTACCGCAACTGTGGCAAGGCCGGGCACTGGGTCAAAGACTGCCGCTCCAAGCCCAAGAAGGAAGGTCAGGCCCATCTGGCCCAAGACGAGGAGCAAAACCTGTTGTTAGGGAGGCTTATGTGACCTTATCCACGCCGTCCCCAGAAGCAGTCGCGCGATCCCTTCTTTGCCTCCGCTGCTGATTTCGCCACGCCCGCCGCCCTCACCGGTACACCACGAATCCCGCGCGCCGCAGCCGCCCATGAATCCCTGTGTGCCTCAGCGTCAACAGGTCCACTTGCTGGAGAAGAAGGTGCTCGCACTCCTTGGGGATGAGCTGTACCAAGATGACCGGCGATGGGTCATGGACACCGGCACCACCAACCACATGTCCGGCGGCCTCTCCACCTTCTTCAACATCGACAACGGCATCACCGGCACCGTCATGTTTGGAGACGCCTTGGTCATGGAGATCGAGGGCTACGGGACCGTGATGTTCGCTTGCAAGAATGGCGAGCACCGCTCGCTGAACGGCGTCTACTTCATCCCCAAGCGTTGGGAAGCTCAACGAGGTCGATCGGGTTCTCGGCGCTGGTCCACCACGGCGTCATGCGCGTCCGCGACAAATCGGGTCGCCTCCTCGCCAAAATCCCTCGCGGCCCCAACTGGCTCTACGTGCTCGACGTCAACATCGCACAGCCAGTGTGCCTCGCGACGCAGGGCACCGAGGATGCCTGGAAGTGGCACACACGCTTCGGCCACCTCAACTTCCCCGTGCTGCAGAAGCTGGCGCGGGAAGGAATGGTGCGCGGCCTGCAAGAGCTAGAGCATGTCGACCAGTTGTGCGAGGGCTGCCTTGCCGGGAAACAGAGCCGGACGCCGTTCCCGGACTAAGCAGGGTACCGCATCGACCACCCCCTCGAGCTGGTACACGGGGACCTCTGTGGCCCCATCACGCCGATGACCCTCGGAGGCAAGAAGTACTTTCTGCTCCTCGTCGACGACTTCAGCCGGTACATGTGGATTGAACTTCTTTCCTCCAAGGACCAAGCTCCGGCGGCAATCAAGCGAATCCGAGCGGTGGCCAAGGCTCAATTTGGGCACAAGCTCTGCTCCCTCCACACTGACCGTGGGGGGGGGGGGGGGGGGGGTTCCNTTGGACTTTACCGAGCACTGCGCGACAACAGGCATGCAGCGTGCAGCTTTAGCTCACCGCAACAGAACAGAGTCGTTGAGCGGCGAAACCAGACGGTGGTCGGGGCTACCCAGAGCATGCTCAAGGACAAGGGGCTCCTGGGCTATTTCTGGGGGAAGGCGGTGACCACTGCGGTCTACCTCCTCAACAAATCGTCGACAAAAAGCTTGGAGGGGATGACCCCATTCAAGGCTTGGTACGGGAAGAAGGCCGCCGTCCACCACCTGCGCACCTTTGGCTGCATCGCCTACGTCAAGAACATGGTGCCGCACCACAAGCTGGAGAACCGCAAGACCAAGATGATCTTCATCGGCTATGAACTCGGCTTGAAGGCCTACAGCATCTACAACCCTGTCACCAAGCGTGTCCACGTCTCCCGGGATATGATTTTCGACGAGCTCGCCCAGTGGGACTAGGGCGAATAGGGTGGAGACGAGGACAACGACTCAGAGCCGTTCACCGTCGAGTACACCGTGCCCACGACAGACGAACAGATCCAGGAGGTACCTAAGCCGCCAAGTCCACCTCCTGTCGAGTTCGTGTCGCCACCAAGCTTTGACCCCGACATCGACGCAGAGCATGATGATGAGGCGCACCTCCGTTTCCGCAGGATTGACAGCATCTTGGGCAATGGAGAAGTACCAGGGTTTGCGCAGCGACAGCTATTGGAGGAGCTGCATGCCATCAGTGTCGAGGAGCCTGGCTCTCTCGCTGAAGCTGAACGAGAGCCAAGTTGGTGCGCGGCGATGATCGAGGAGCTCTGCTCGATTGAGGAGAACGCAACCTAGGACGCCGTCCATCTTCCTGCAGGCCACTGCCCTATAGGGCTCAAGTGGGTGTACAAGGCGAAGCACGATGAGCACGGGGTCGCCATCAAGCACAAGGCCCGACTCATCACAACAGGCTGCGTGCAACAACAGGGTGTGGACTTCGATGAAGTCTTTGCACCGGTGGCAAGAATGGAGTCAGTGAGGATGATCCTTTCTGTGGCGGCCCATGAAGACTGGCATGTTCACCATATGGACGTCAAGTCGGCGTTCCTTAACAGGGAGCTCCAAGAGGAGGTGTATGTGCAGCAGCCCCCCGGTTTCACGTTTGGGAAACTTGGACAAGTGCTGAGGTTGAAGAAGGCGGCCGTTTACGGTCTTTGCCAAGCACCAAGGGCGTGGTTCGCCAAGCTGGATGCTTGCCTCAGTTCACTCGGCTTCTCCCGCAGCAACCATGAACACACTGTGTATACACGGCGTGCGTCGAGCAAGCCCCTGGTGGTCGGCGTCTACATCGTCGACTTGCTGATCACCGGCCCCATCGACGATGACATTGGGCATTTCAAGAGGGAGATGATGGAACGCTTCCAGATGAGTGATCTGGGATTGCTCACCTATTACCTGGGGATCGAGGTATGTCAAGGTGGTCATGGCATCTCTCTCTGTCAATCCTCCTCTGCTCTGAAATTGCTGCAGAAGAGTGGCGTGGAGAATTGCAATCCCTGCTGCGTGCCGACGGAGCCGAAACTGAAACTGAGCAACGCAAGTACAAGCCCACCTGTTGATGCCACAAATTATCGCAACATTGTGGGTGCATTGCGGTATCTTGTCAATACCAGGCCGGACCTGGCATTCTTTGTGAGCTATGTGAGCAGGTTCATGGCTGAACCTCACTAGGATCACCTGGTGGCAATCAAACACATACTTCGGTACATTGCTGGGACACTGGAGTATGGCGTGAGGTACACTAGATGAGAGGCAGGAAAGTTTCGGTTGTGGGGCTACAGCGATAGCGACATGGCCGAGGACGTGGATGATCGCAAGAGCACCACAGGCAGCATCTACTTCCTCGCACAAAGTTCCATCACCTGGTATATCTTTGCTATACCTGGTATGTGCAGCACTTAGGGTCTTTTTCTCCTATCCTTTCCATGTATCGCCACGATCTTTGCCGCTGCTATATCTTTGCTGCGATCGCCGCGTCGGCAGCCGGAATCCTGACGTGCACCGGCGGGGTCGTCGGCTACCGGAAGAAGGGCCACAGGGGCGTCTCCATCCTGGTGCTGGCCAGCGTCATCCCCGCCTTCTTCCTCACCGGCTGCGCCATGTGCGTGGCGGCTTTGCGCAGCTGGTGGGTCTCACGTCGCGCCGCCAGTGACACCGCCGGCGCGGGCGCTGATGAGGCTGAGCCGCAGAACGCGCGCGAGGCTTCTCCTCCCCGTGGCGACCGCGCCACGCCGCCGCAGCTCCCGGCCGCCAGCTGCAGCGAGCATTCGTTTTACTCCGCCGACGAGGTTATCCCGCAGCGGCGGCGGGACGAGGCACCGCCGGCCGGCGCGGTGGTGGAGTGCGCGGTGTGCCTCGGCGAGGTGGAGGAAGGGGATGAGGAGGCGACGACGACGACGAGGCGGCTGCCGGCGTGCGCGCACGCGTTCCACGGCGCGTGCATCGAGCGGTGGCTGCGGGAGCGCCCAACGTGCCCGTCTGCCCGGCGCGGCGTGGACGACGGATGCACACGGGATCGTCGTCTGCCGCGAATCTTGACACTAGAAGAATACACCAATGTGCCTGGTGCAAGTTCGTACCTCAGATTTTCTCTGTGACTGACGAGTAATGAAATTCTTTGTCACAAATATCAAAATCATGTGCTGATTGATCACAATATGGCTCAAGTGTATGGGCTAGATTTTTGCAAGGACCTGTTCGTTACAGCAATTATTTGGCTAATAAAATAAAATTCTATTTAAGAAGGAAAAAGATCTTTCATAGTGTGTACCTCTTTTCTTTCACGGCATGTTTTTTACAAAAATTTTCTATACGAAAGTTATTTTAAAAAATCATATTAATCCATTTTTTTAAAAAATAAATTAATACTTAATTAATCATGTGCTAATGAATTACTCCGTTTTACGTGCTAAAGAAATTAGTTTTCATCCGTAACATCCAAACATAGCCTTAGACCTTTGGGGCTGTTGCTCAAGGTAGATGTGGAATTAATCCCTGCAAATCCTGTACAATCTCTTGAAAGAATGGATTAACTGAACAATGTTATGGGTTTTTGTGCGCTCCTAACCTATATTTTAAATAAAAGAGTGAACCATCAGTTGATACGGATATTGAAATGTTCAATAGTTGAGACATTGCTATATATGATTGTCGATGACATGGGACCGGGGGTGTCGAGACCAAAGGGAAGGGCGGCCACAGTGATCCACGTGGCCCGTTCCCCTCGAGGGGTCGGGCCCGAGGGTGACGTGGCGGCTGCCCTCCCGGTCTCCCCCCGGGGTCGGGCCGCTCCCGAATCTGCCCTGAGGGCTGGGGCGCCCCGACCCCCTGTGGTTTAGGTGCCACGCGTGCAGGTTAGGTGAGCGTGGCAGAGCTCACCTAACTGCATTTATGGCGGTTCAGACGAGCGCACTGTGCCACATTTAATGCGGCGTGGCGCATGCCTATCCGGTCCGTGACCGGTCGCAGCGAGTGACCGATCACAGACCGGTCAGATCGCGGATTAGGTGGCGCCAAGCGGCCTGCGGCACACCTCGCCCCGTCCCGTCAGAATGATGAGAGCCCTCTGTCTCTCGTCTCTCAGCCGGAGCTGGCGTGCCAACTCCCGGAGTTGGTATGTCAGTCCCGGTCAGATGCATTCCAGATTCCGGCACAGGCGAGACGAGAAAGTCGCCCGCCATTTAATGAAGGTTGAAACGGGCGTCCCCCGGATAGGGCCGGCTGGCTGAGCAGAGGCGTGCTGTGGCGTCTGTCAGAGGCTGCTTCCGGCAGTAGGATAGCCCTACTTGTAAAAGAATGTTTTCTTTCTTAGACAGCTTGTGGCCCATGTGGTAGCCCCTTGCCATATAAAAGGAGGTCCAGGCTTAGGAAAGAAGAAAAAGAAAGGGGGGATCAGACTTTGGTTGACTCGCTCTAGAGCCTGAACTCTCTCTGGATTATTTCACACTCCCAAATCTACCAGAACACAGGAGTATGGTGTTACGCTTCTCAGCGGCCCGAACCTGTCTAAATCGCATGTGTCCACGCGTTCTTTCTCGCTGAAATCCCTCAGATCAGGGGCTAAGAATCTCACCTTGCGCCCCCGGCCGAACCGGCAAAGGGGGACCTGCACGGTCTCCTGGTGAGGAGTTTCACGCTCCGTCAATGATAGTTTTCAATATCATTTAGAGACATCTTATGAGACTTGATGTAAAATGATGGAGAACTTTTACGGTGTTTGCATTCCAAAAAGAATAAAAATCCAATGGTCCACAATGAAAGGTACCACTTAAAAGGTATTTAAGTATTGACATAGATATTTAGGTAGTAAGGGTCAAAAGATAATTTTTCAATGAGATAGAGAAGGGCAAAATTATCTTCAATATTAGTTCTAGGTGCATGGTACCGCATCAGTAATTGTCTCCTCATCTCCAGTATGCCTGACAATTCTTCTTTATGTTGTTTACATGTTTTTCTCTATATTTGTATTTTGTTTCTTAAGAACATGATCACTTGGTAATCGTTTGTTACATTATTTACGTGTTTTTTAAGATTTACAATTTCTTCCTAAGAACATGATCCTGATGTTTGAGATTTACATTAACTGCGTAAATAGTGATTAACATAGTTTCCTCGGGTTTGCTTCGTCTCCCCCAATAAACTTGAACATAATCTCAATGACGCCGATTCAAACCCTACCACATGAATATAAGGGATCTGTTAACTTAATTGTGTAAATAATAGACCTACTACGTAAACATACCAAGGAGATCTCAACTTGTGCACTTCTGCATACGCATAAATGGGTTCTCCTATTCAAAACCTTGACCATGCCTGCACTTCTCCCTCAACCATGTCTCCTTTCGGGTACACCTGCTCAAACCTTATGGAAAGTACAGAGGAGGAGAAATTGGGTCAGGATTTAGACGCCCCAAATTTGCTACGAGTAATATGTGAACTACGTAGATAACTAATCAACTATGTAAGAAAGAGATTTTACCCTAAGCGTTTGTCTGGTTCTGATTCATACCCTCGTCTCTCTATCAGAGACTTCAGCGTGGTAGTTGTTGTCGCCTCCGTTCTCCAATTGGATGAACCCTAGAAAAAGAAACAGAGGCGAGACAGAAAAGAAATAAGATCGTTACATTCTTTTTCTTTATAGATTGAAGTACCAATTCTTTCTTTTAATAGGATACGTACTGATTCACTATTCACATCAAACAAAATTACCACTATTTTACTAATTACTTACCCCACTGTCATCAGTTACAATAATTTTATTGTGTACCATGTCTCTCTCTCGATCAACGGACCACACTGCACCACCTCTACGTACCTTGAAAACATCATAGAAGTTCTCAAAATGATGTATTAACTATAGTTTTAGTCCTAAAAATGTGGCGATCAATCATTCTTAGGTCTTTGTGGCCTAAGAAGGGCTGCAGCGTTTCAGATTTTTTTTTTAATCGAAGATGCTATATACGTACATACGGAGTATGTCTATTGTAGCGATGCATCTTTGATAAGAGATGGCTTCGCTACAATAGAGAAATCGTCAGCAACGTAGCGATCGAGCTCTGGAAGTCAACTGCAAAATAACATATTCTGTAGTTACCAAATGATGTATATTCTGTAGTTTGCAAGTTATCCTAAGTATATATAAAATATCCTCTTATTAGTATAAGTGATATCGAAAATTTTAGTTTTCTTAAACAGATTGGCCAATTAATCATGACATAAACTAAGTTCCTTTCTTTTTATTCTTTCTTCTTTCTTTTGTGTACACTCAGCTTTGTAGGACATGAAAATGTCATTGGGACTATGGGTGGCAGCGAAATATATAATTGCGTATCAAAATTATATCTGAAGCAGAAAGTAGGCATCGTAATGAAAATTTTCTGGAGCGTCACTGTTGTATGTTACCTAGTATCCATGAATGGCTATAAGTTGCCTAGTGTCCGTGGCGTGGACTGAGTGTGGCCGGTTGAGCAGTGCATGTGTTTTTTATATAGGCCCTCGCTAGTCTTGGAAATAGTGAAACAACCCTCCCACCACTCGCTCCTCCTTTTAATTTATATAAAGGAAAACTGTGGAATACAGTGTGAAAAAGAAAAAAAACAATTTTAGGTGGAACACTGTAAACCTCTAAAGTATGAGGAGGTTTTTGCAAAAAGGCATATAATCCAATCCCCATCTCCTTCTTGGCTGCCAACCACACGCAAAATATTCCTCCGCCTACGCCCATCCCATCTTCAGACCGGAGAAGTAATTAAGTCTCCTAGCAGGAGTGTCGCACTTCCCCCTGCCGTACACCCGCTGAAGCTCAGGGAGCTCATGGCTCTCCACGCCATCTCCCTCCGTTGGTGAGTTTGTCCCTATCTTCTATGCCGCGCTGACCTGGCGAGGGCCCTCCGTAGACGACAACGTCACACGCGGATCAGGATCCAGTGCAGTTGCTAGTATAACTGCAATTTAAGCGGTTGCCATCCATACCTTCTCCTCCTCCATGATCCGCTGCTGGTGGAAGTAGGACTCGCAACGGTTGATGAAGATGAGAGGATCCTTCCTGCCGTCGTACTTCGGAAAGTCCATCTTCTGAAACTTCGGTGGACGATCATTATGGTGCTCGCCGGAGCCCGGCCTGGAGGCGGAGGACGACGTGCGATCCGCAGTGAGGGTGGCGATGGCCTGGGCATTGACTGCGACCGTGGCCTGTAGCTCCTTCATGGCCTCAGTGAGGGACTTGAGTTGATCGTTGTCACCCATGGCGGCGGCGGGAGGTGGTGATGGATTGGCGGAACCTGACGATGAGGTAGAACGGGAGGGCGAGGATCGTCTGGAACGTGATACCAGGTTGTCAAGGGCGTCGGCGCCCAAGGTAGCTGGACCGTGGCTACGAAGTTCGTAGCCTCGTTCCGTCGTCGCCGGCGAGGTTTTGCCCCTCAGCCGTCGGCTTGTTGTTTGGAGAAGAGGGAGAAAGATAGATTAAATTAATATGTCTTGGTTGATTGATAAAGGTCTTGCGTACAATAATATATAGCCCGTGGCTTTCTAATAAAAGGAAACTAACTCTTCTACACAAAAGGAAATAACTCTAACTCTCCGTTTAGGCAATTGTCGAAGCTCTTGCTGCAGTCCCACGCTCCTCTGCATGGCGCATGTCCTCTTCAGCCACGGGATGCCGGCTCGGCCTGCTCTTGGGCCACGCGCTCTGCGCGTTCAGCGTCCCTGCGCACGTCACGGGCGCGCCTGCACCTGGTGTAGACTTGGCCCCACATGACATAGATCCTATTCTTCAAATTACATCAACATTTCAGGCCCAATGCTATATTTATGTGCAATTTTAACCATATGCAACAAAAATTCACAATTGTACACAACACTTGTCATAAAATATGCATTAATCGTCTTACATTTCTATTGAAACCATCAATTCTTACCGGTCTTATATCCTCTTTGCGACTGTAGTATATCCTTCCAACCTTTCCATCCGCTTCAGCTGCAGGCGTAGTTGTCACATGGTGCTGTTGTTCAGATCTCGAGCTCGACGAAGGTCGACAGGTCACTTTAGTGGCGGCAACCTTGGCCGGTGGTGGTGGTGGTGGATGCGTGCTGCTCGAAGGAGGTGTATCTATCGCTGTAGTGGCATCGCTGTAGTGGCTGATGACGCGGCCTGCAGAAGGTCGGGAACGGTCTAGGAGGGTATAGGAACCCTGGTATAGGAGGCAAGGGCGCAGGTTGGCTCGATGATTGGGAAAGCATCGCCGCCGTGTTTGGCTCTTGGAGAAAACGAGCGAAAGCATCGGCCAGCCTTGGATCCATCTCACCCTAGGGTTTGGTTCATATGGAGAGATGGAATCAAATCACCGACTCAAATCAAGAGGGAATCAGCAAATCAAGAGCTTCAAGGGGTTAGGGTTTACTGGGGAAAAACCTGTTGCAGACGACGACGGCAAGGCGGCATTCATCTAGGACTTCTCCGAAGACATAATCAAAAACCACATCGGTTTTGGTTGAGGGGGTAAATTGAACAGTTTTGACAGTTGTCGGTGGTTCAGTATCCGGTTTTATAGTTAGGGGTTATGATTTAGACAAACGTATCCCATCCTGTATTCTGTCAAGCCTATAGAAACACCTGGGCTAGCTCGTTTGTTGATAGCCACGACTAAAAACGAGGCCCATGACGGCCCACATAACAGGAAAATCAATCTGGGCCGTCCATGCGCGCATCGCCGTGCGCCTCACGAGCCGTCGGATGGGAGGAAAACCCTAACAAACCATAGCGTTTTCGTTTGCCTTCTCTATATAATAGCCGCCGTTCTTCCACTCGATTCTTCTTCTGTCGTGTTCTAGGGCTCTTGTACTCTCTAGGTCGCTTCCTCTTCCATAATAATTATTTCGTGATGGCTTAAAGTTAAAGTCTTCTTTTTCTTTGCTGCGCTGCTGCTATTTCTAGCGGGTTGGATTTGATTTTTCTTTCACCCTCACTTTCAAATCTCTCTTTTTTTCTCTCTGTTTTGCGGCTGTTGGGCGATGGGATTGGTTTGGCTGGAAGGAAGGAAGGTGATGCAGATGAGGAGACGCAACATTTAATGGGTAATTTGCGTCTGAGGCATCTCTGTGATGTCACACCCTTTTTCACCTTGGAGATCTGATGCATCTACAAATGTTCTGCCTTGTTATCATTTTATTTTTTTCCTAAATTACTCTTGTTTTTTTAAAAAAATTATATTCTTTTTCTTCGCTGAGAAAAAAATAACGCTTCTAAGATGCAGTGAGGGGGTTGGATGGTATGATGATCAAATTGTTTCCCTATTGGTTTGATTGGCCGCCATGATGGCCTCAAATATTGTATTAGCTCTATCTGATCATCTTCCTCTCATGTTCCCATGTTTTGTGTTGTTTTTTCGTCTCCTGTCTTACGCCTCCTCTTGGCTTCTATATGTATTCGTGGAAACTTTTTTTTAATCCTTTATTAGTTTGCTAGAAAACGTACACGCGCAATATATACGTTTTTAGTAGTCTGTACACATCATTAGTTGTCACATTTAGGAATTATTAGAATTAAATGGATCCACTCTACCAAGAAAATAAAGGAAAGTAAAAAAAATAGAATTTAAAAGAGTACCGTAGAGGTGGACATAGTCAATCGCTGTCCTCCAAACCCGAGAAAACAAAAAATATCTCATTCTGAGTTACAACAGTTATTGGAACCATCAACCACTTGATGCAGATAAAAATAATGGCTGCGCGAGGAATTGACCAAAGATTATCAAATACGTTTATAAAAATAATGGCGAGGAATTGACCAAAGATTATTATCAAATACAATATAGCAGCAAATACCAACCATAGTCCCTTATGCAAATTATAAAAAATAGCTAAATACCAAAAGAACCCAACTCCCATCTGCTACTACTACTACAGTGGCCAATTAATACTGCATCGAAAAGAAGAAACTTAACTCCAGCAACGTGGATTTTTATATTTTAGACTTTTGAAAAACTTATTTCACAAATAAAATTTTAAAAAAACTTATTTTAAAAATGAATCTTTTTTATAGTGCCAACGTGTCATTGATGTTGTGATCAATATGATGGTCGCATTGAGGATATATTTGTAAATATTTTTGTGGTTCAACATGACGTTGACATTAAAGATATATTTGTAAATATTTTTTTATTATAAATAAGTTTTTTTTGAAATTTTTTTAATAAATAGGTTCTTGGCGTCAATAAAACATTGACATTGTTCTCTTTCATATAAGTAATTTAGCTTCTCTAAAAATTGTTAGGAGGATAGCATCAATGTCATTAAATGACATCGTCATGCTGGATCATGACGTTGTTTAAAATGTTTATTTTTGGAATAAGTTTTTAAGGGGTTGTTTATAAAATAAGTTTTCACAAGAGACAAAAAGTGAAAAATCCAGCTCTAGCAACCGTCTGCATAGAAAATAAGTACAATAATATTGATAAGCATGATGTTGGTCACCAAGACTGAAATCATCCTCATGACCACATTGTTACCCTTAGGGCCTTACCGCATTAGAAAGATTATGTGGTGGCACCTCGTGGCTGTACGGTATGAGGGAAGACGTTTTTCAACAAACAGCTCTCAGGTTAAAAATTACTTTCTCCGTTTCATAAAAAATCAAATTTTAAGAATGAATCTGAAATCTGAATATCAGATTCATCCCTAGCAATTTTTTGAAGGAGTATATTCTAATTATCTTATGTTAGCACAAAAGAAAATCATATAAATAACAATTAAATGTTAAATGATTAGGGCATCTCTATCTATTAGAAAATTAAAAAAATACGTTAAAAACTTATTTTAATCGAACGAGGAATCAAGATTCTAATAATTTCAGCCTGAACTTCTTGTTTCTATATTAAATATTCAAAAACAATATTAAGGTCACCTTAAAGAGGCGTAAAAAAACATAGAAGCCAATATCTACACGTGAAAGAACAAACGGAAGAAACCATGATTTCCTAGATTTCGTTTGCTTTAGCCATATCATATATTTGAAGCAAAAAGGAAATAATCAAACCAGACAAATGACCTGGATTAGACAGTAAACAGTAGAAGTCATCATGGTGTCCTCCCTTATAGGCTTTGCTTTGTTACTCTTAACATTGCACTGCAGGTTTAGTCATTTTGAAACAAAAGTTAAATAGTATAAACCCAAACTGTGATAGTTAATCTATACAAAAGTTCAGTAGATCTGCTTAGCACTTCAGAGACACACCATGCATATGTAACCAGATTGTTGTATATATGCAATGCCCATCTAGCCATCTATCAGAATTTTAGAATTGATGCATCGCCGCAATTTTTTACTTTATTGGTATGTAAATAGGTCACAGATCTTCAGCGCGATGCACCTTTTCGATTTTCATCCACACTCCACAGCAGCCATATCTTTGCATATGCATTTTGAAACCAATCAGGAAGCAAATTAGTTTTGAAACTGAAAGACCCAAGTTATTGCTCTAACACATTGATGTAATTTTTGCCTCATCAAACACAACAAATGAAAGACCCAAGTTCTTGATCTAACACTTTGAGGCACTCATACTTTTTTAGTTTTTTAAACAATCTCCGATGGAGACATGTTGTATATTAAAATTATAGAGTTTGACGAAATCTACAACCTGGTAGTTAAAGATTTTATATATAAGATCCTTTAGGTGTCTAAATATTTGTTATAAGTTTTGGCCTATATTTTACAAGAGGTTTTTAGAAAGTTCAAACATAAAAATAAATTCTAAAAGAATCATATTAAATCTGATTGACGTAAAGCAATGTTCCACAAGATTATTTTATTGTTTCTTGTAATATTATTATTTTAATACTTTCATAGAATATTTTTCTATTTTTTAAAGTATGGCCATTTACTAATGTCAAGTTATAAAACATATAGCTCAGTTAACTCATATATAGACTGAACCCAACTATATTAAAGAGTATATCAAAGACAATATTGTAAGGATTGTGGAGAACTTTTGTTCACCTTAATTGGACTTAAAATAAATTTTCTATATTTTTTAAAATTTAGTTATTTGAGCAAACAAGGGAAAAAATTTATTCAAGAAGATTTCTTGAAAAAAAACAACCCTTATAACAATTTTACAAGCGGACTTCTTTAACAAAACCGCCCGTACATAAGAAAAACCCATAAAAATCGATTTTTGTGGGTGTTTCTAGTTAAGAAAACTGACAGTAAAATGAGAGCATCACTAAAATAAGAGAAAAGGTAACTCTTCAATATGAAGTCAAATCATGATAAAATTTATATAAAAGTTATAGCTCTCCATGAGATCTACAATTTTGTAGTTGAACAAATTTCATTTGAGATTGTTTAATGGGCCAAATATTCATTACAAACTTTTAGATCTATTTTCATAATTTTTAAGTTTTTCAAATGAGCTTAGATAGAGATATGCTCTACATCAAAATTGTAGAACTCGGAACGAATTACAAGTTTGTAGTTGATGATTTTTTTTATTTGATGTAATCTAAAGTGTAAAATATGCATTGTAAGTTTTATAACAGGTGAAATCAAAACAATGGCATCCATCTCAGAGTCATGAACTGCTTCATAGGTGAGATGATAAGGAGACTACGTGTTAAGTGAGAGGTCCCGAATTCAAATCCTATTGTGACATCCAAGCCTAATTAGGATTTGGCCTGTGTGGCTCATAAGAGCTGTGTGTGTATTTTTAGTATCACATTGCTAGTTTAGTAAAAGTGAAACCAACTTACAAGGTTTTGTCTCTCCAATCATATCACACTCGGATTAACTCTTTTACACGAAGCGATGACAAAAGTGTAAATGGAGTGGTTTGTGTAAGTGGGCCCGCCTGTCTAATGGTGTTGACGTGAAATTTTTGTCGTTCTCACACGAAGGCCTAGAAGATCTACTTAGCTCCAGTGCAGGTCCTATCAATCGGGTTCAAAATGTGCCCATTAGTTTGATCCTGCAACTAGCAACTAACAAGATAGATAGATTGTCTGTATAAGATCAAGGAGCCGATTGGCTAATAAGCCGATATGATGTAGCGATGCCAACTAATGTCAATAGGGTTTTGATCAATCGGCTATAGATCCAAATAATCAGATAAACAAAAAGACTTATGCTATCATCGATTGGAACTAAACAATGCATAATCATCAATAAACCGTTCTTTATCAAAGATAATCTTGATAGACCGGATCTAACCGAGACAGTATAAGATTGAGGTTGATAAAGATAAATTAAACTAAGATTATACAAATTTGTGTATAAGTCGATGTAACTCAAAAGATACAATGAGATAATATAAGTTGAACCAATCGGTCAAAACTGATATAACATGATGGTTGTAAATCCGATGGTTGAAGCATACATCGGCTGGAGATCTGATGTAACTAAACTAAAATGTATATCAGCTAGACAACCGATACATCTGATAACTGAAACCTAAAATAATAATAACATCGTCTAGCATTCCGATGAACGTTGCATAAAAACCTATCAGCTTGCTAGAATTAAACTTATCAGCAACAATCTAATAGATCAAACCTAACAAAGACAGTACAAGATTGAAGACAATAAGTAAACCTATTTAGCTGATAGATATATACAAACATGATGGATATATGAATCTATCTAAAACAACACTATGATTAAAGAGATATCAAATTAGCCAGAATATCAGACCTAACCGAGGAAGTACTAACTAAGCCAATACAACTCTAAACAATAATGTAGTTAAAGATAGAAGTAATATATCAGATAGGCAATGTTTGCGTCAACCTAGATAGAACATCGGACTTAACCGAGAAAGTTCTAGCCACGCCAATACAAGCAAAGTTGACGGACCTTACTTCCTCGCTGGAGATTGAACTCAACCGATGTAGCCCAACTCGAAACTAAGAACTCACCGGATAAAAGGGTGGCGATGCACCGAAAGTAATTGTTTTGATCTGTGGAGATAGATTACAAACACCCCCGCGTGTACATATTTATACCCTCGGGTTGATATTAGTCCTAATCAGACATGATACAAGTTTTCTACAGATAAAAAGAAATATACAAGTCCTGATCGGACACTAGACAAACTTTCTAAAGATAAAAGAAAAATTACTAAATCATGCCTAATTAATAATAGATAGAATTAAATTGTCATGCCACGGTCTTTACGATTTCTTCTTAAATTCGGTCTCTTCTTGTTAACAGCAGATTTTCGTAATCGACCCAGAGAGCAAAGAGGAAATTGAAGCAGAGAGGAGGATTAAGTTGGAGTCGGACCAAGCATCGTATCGGACTCGGTGAACGTATCGGACTGGGAGGAGCGCTAGTAGGAAGAGTGTATCGGCCGATACGGATTTAATATGGTTGATTGGCCGATAGAGGCTGAAAGTTGACAGAGTCAGCGTGGGTTTGGTTTGGGCTCGAGATAAGCTTCAAGGAAGTTGCCAAATAGAGATAAGGCTCGGTTTTAGGCAATTGTATTTTGTAAATCAAGTAGGTTTAGATCTAATCTATGGCAAGGGTCTGCCGCAAAGACTTGTTTGTTTGTTAGAGATAAGATCGTGTCCTACAAGGACCCTGTTGTAATCTCGGGTATAAATATCCCGGTAGTTTGTACATAGCAACTCTCTCTCTCACAACCAAGTACAACAACCAGTTTGTTTCAATCTATTTTCGGCGCATCGCCAACCCTCGCAAGAGGTCAACTCCGACGAGTTCTTGCTTCCCCGGAGCAGAGGTAAGAACTCATGCCCGATGATCTGCATCGTCAGGGCTAGCGTGTCGCTTTAGACACATTAAAGCCTCGATGATGTGATCGTCGTTTATCATGTTTTGGATTATTTTGACAGGTGTTTTAATTACGCTTCGCCAGTGATTTACTCGTTTTAGGGTTTATTGCCGACGGTGGTCTAATTATTATGCTTGGTTAAATCGTTCAGTGCATTTACCATCCCCAAAAGCAATCGGCGACTTGATTCTCTTCGTGTTAAGTCTTAATTCACACTTTGAGTTGCCATCGACCTTAGTCCTGTCTTGAGATCTAACCCAAAGCCTGTTTTTGATTGTAATTAAGGATAGCACTGGAGTTTCAGCTAATCTTGCCTGATATGCATGATTTTCGTAAGGTTTTTATGTGTATCTGCCATCTACATGAACGGATCGATGAATATAGATATATCTGTTATAGATTACTCTTTAGGGTTTATCTGCGGTCGACATATTTATATTGGTTGATTAGTTCATATAGATTTACACTAGAGTATTAGCTAGTGTAGTTATCTTTGTTATCCCTTATCGGCCGATGCCATTAATCGATGTAAATATGTTGATGAAGGCCGATAAGATTAAATCCATGCTTTAATCTTATTTTATCACAAGTAAGCCGATATAGCTTTGCCCTATCGGCTGGGCCACGACAATGCGACATCGGCCTATCGGTCGATCGGCCATTGTTTTCTAACACGGTTTGCTTGTTTATCAACAGATCAAATCAATTGGCACGCTCTACACACGACTAGCCAAGCCTTTGGACCTGCACTGGAGTAAAGCAAACCTCCCAGGCCGCCGTGGAAACGTGGAACCCGTTTGGTTGCAAGGCGGGTCGAAATTCCGCGCCAACACTTCTGGATAAGCTTCAATCGGTTGATTGACTTTTTTCCTTAACCAAATCCACTAAAAACCCGTACCATTTTGGTGTTAACAGATGTGCTAGGCTGTACGGTTCTGGAGGATGGGCTGTTACAAATATATATGAGGAGCGCTAATGCGCGACTGCTCACGCGCGTCGCACCCCCTCTCCTTCGCACTATCGGTACATAGTAGTATGTATATACATACGTATAGTACGCTTGTATACATACCAAGTATATACACATAGATATAGGTATAAACTTTGTATACGTACATATGCAAAGTTTTTTATACGTATGTATGTAAACTTTATATACACGGTATACATACGTATATAAATCTTGTATATATATGTATAAAAAGTATGTATACTTATGTATATAAAGTTTGTATACGTAAACTTTATATAAATGGGCTGAAATAGAAGCGGCCTGTTAAAAAGAGAAAGGGCCCGATTCGACCCGTTGGATTGAATCGGCCTGCTAAAAAAGCCCATGATACAAATTACCAAAAATAGAAAAGACTAAAACATGTGGGCCAAAAATGCTAATAGGCTGATCTGGGCCACGCACGACTAGTCGCCCACTAGCAATTTCGTCTATATACCATACACACATATTTCACGCGTAAAATCACATGACTTGTAAGTTTCAAAAATTAATTTCCATGGGTCCTTAAGACAGAGCTACCCATGAAATTTGATTTTGTGCGATCGGAATTGCACCCATATAAATTTGGTTCATGCGTAAAATCACATGACTGCTTGTGACTTTCAAAAATTAATTTTCATGGATCCTTAAGAGAGAGCCGCCCATGAAAATCGGAATTCCGCCCATAAATTCGGTGATTTCTACATGCCCTCGTTACAGGCGGGTCCGAAAACACTGGTGCAAACCAGTTATAAACCGGCTGGACAAACATTCCTTCTCTTTATTTATTTATTAGCGAGAGATTGCCTTTGGTATGGTACAGCCGTACAGGCGTTTTATCATTTATCACGTACGGAAATTCCAAAGAGAATCGGCTTGTCACAACACGGAAGATGTTGTTACTCACACGGGCCGGCGCGCGCGCCCTTGGAATCCCCCAACTAGGAATCTTGCCACGCTGATCGATCGGCGCCGCGCCATGCCGCTCAAGCTCGCGTTCATCGTCGTCGCCCCGACGACCGTGTCCTGCATCCTGATGTTCGTCGCCGGCGTGCCGTGGAGGATCACGGGCCGCATCGCCGCCGTCCTGGCTGCTTTCCTCCTCGTCACCGGGCTGTGCGACCTCGCGCGCCGGCGTCGTGGCGGCACCACGAGCGCCACCGCCACGCCCACGGGGCGACGCCTCGCCGAGCAAGTACCAGCTGCAGCTGGCACGACGGCGCTCCACGACGTCGGAGGCGCGCTTCCCCGGGAACACGCGGCAGCGGGGCTCGCCGCGGCCGTGATCGCCGGCCTGCCGACGTACAAGTACGAGAAGAGGTGCCGCGGGGGCGGCGCCGGCGACGAGTGCGCGGTCTGCCTCGGCGAGGTGAGGCCGAGGGAGGTGGTGAAGCGACTGCCGGCGTGCACGCACATGTTCCACAGAGGGTGCATCGACGTGTGGCTGCGGTCTCACGTCACATGCCCCGTGTGCCGGTCTCCGGTGGACGACGCCGCCGTGCCGGCGATGGATGTCACCGTGCGCGTACAGTCTTGACGCGATCAAGGAACAACACCGTCACATCAGATCGATAATCTATTAGGTTTCTTATGAGGAAAAGCATGAATGTCGATGTGAATATCCATTTCGATTGATCAGTAGTTTTCGCTAGCTTCTGCTGCTTGACATAGCAATTTTTTTCTTTCTTTTTTTTTTTAAGTTAAGCATATCTGAGCTAAGGATACACATGGAGTAGATTGATTTCCTTTGCAGTGACCTGTATCTGATGCACGGATTGCTGCAGACACACGTATACAGTGACACATGCAGGTCGCTGCACTTAACGTGGATAAGTCAAGCTTAGCGCGAGATCGGGCGAAAACCTTGAGGCCTACATGAGTCTATGAGTCTTGTAACCAACGTCCATCGATTATATATATATGCACACTCCTAGGTTTGGTTAGGATCAAACAAAGTACTACTAGTAGATGTCAATTTATCAGACTTCATATGTATATATATAATATATATTCAGTTAATTATCAACTCCGTACGTGTTGGCAGTAAGTTTTAGGAGGGAGGAGGATTTTTGCTATAGCTGCTGGAAGGTGACGTGCCACCATGATGATCACGAGAGCTGAGATCAATTACCGCGCGCTGGTCGTCGTCCTCCCCGCCGGCGCCGTCGTCGGCGTCATGCTGTACCTCGCCGGAGCACGCTGGGTGCTCCTGCTCCTCGCCGTGGTCACGGTCCTCCTCTGCCTCCAGCTGCCGAGGGACAGCATGGATGGCGCCGCCGCCGCCGCAGGCCCAGCCGTGACAACGACTCTCCCGGTGCAACAGCCGGCGGCGGGAACGACGACCACGACGACGCCGTCTGTCGTCGCCGCCGCGGCGCTTCCCCGCGAGGCGCCCGCAGAAGGTCTGCGTGGACTTGGCGCGTCGTCGTCGTCGCCGTCCTTGTGGCGTACGCGTGGAGCAAGAAGGCCTCCCAGGCCGCCGTGAAAACGTGGAACCCGTTTGGTTGCAAGGCGGGTCGAAATTTCGTGCCAATACGCTTTTGGCACGCCCGGTGGGACCTCAAGAACACAAGCTTTGCAACAGCAATAAGATCACTGCAACATGTCGAAGCAGGGTGAGATCTCCGAGGAGAACGTCGTCACCGTGACCGCCGACCAGCTCAACGAGGAGCAAACAGCTGAAATGGACAAGCTGGTCGAGCAGTTCCGGAATATGTACCTGCAAACGTATTCTAGGACTCGGCAAGGCACTCTTATTCAAAAAACTAAGATGGTATTGCCGAGCCCTGGAGATGGAGCCAGCACGTCGGCGGCAGCCCACGACCATGCCGTAAAAACTGAAGAAAACGCCGTACCGACGTTGCAAGACCGCATCGACTCCGCAGTCCACTCTGCGCTAGTCAACCAGTCGGGGATTCTGGTGAACACCTTGACTAACACGGTCAACTCAATCTTAGATGGCTCAATTCACCAGTACAAACCTCAGGAGCCGATTTTCTTGCCTGAAAACAAGTTCCCAGCTTATTGGACCCTGAGGACAGATCTGAGTTCAGCTCCACAGCCGACGGCGCCGATCCCGCCTCCATCGGCTCAGCCGGTGTCAATCATGCCACTGGTCCTGGCTAAGCAAGCGGGAGGAAGTCCCCAGCACATCACGGAGGAGCAATTTGCACAATGGACGAAGGGGAAACAACCGGTGGTCGAGCCGATGCAGCAGAATCCAGTAAACCCGCCATCGGCCGGACAACCTCAAGCCCCTGTGTTCGGTAACCCTCCACCACAGACTGCTTACAACGTGCCGCAAGGCTACCAGCAGTATGCTACAGGGCAGTATGATGCGCAGAACTTAAATCATCACTTTCAACCGTACTCTCCCAAGCAATATCAGGTAGAGGGCTTGCAACAGTCCTACCACCAGAATTTCCCACATCAGCCCGCAGGATATTGGGCCGACATGATAGCCGAGGTGATGCGAGATTAGTTCGGCTTGAAGCCCAAGGAGAACTCTACAGTGTATCGGCATCCGTACCCCGAGGAGTTTGACAGAGTACCACTGCCAAGCCGATACAAGATCCCGGACTTCTCCAAGTTTTCAAGGCAGGACAACGTCTCGACATACGAGCACGTGAGCCGATTCCTAGCACAGTGTGGAGAGGCATCGGCCATAGAGGCATTGAGGTTAGGTTTTTCCCTCTGTCCTTGTCAGGATCTGCATTTACATGGTTCTCCTCTTTACCCTGCAATTCCATCAGAGGATGGATAGATCTTGAGAAATAGTTTCACAGATATTTTTACAATGGTGTACAAGAGATGAAATTGTCCGATCTCACCGCCGTCAGGCAACGTGTTGATGAATCAGTCCCAGAGTACATTCAAAGATTCAGGGACATAAGGAACAGGTGTTACAGCCTCAGCCTGACCGATTCTCAATTAGCCGATCTGGCGTTCCAAGGATTATTAGGGCCGATACGAGAGAGATTCTCTTCTCAGGAATTTGAAAGCCTAGCTCAGCTAGCACATCGGGTATCGGCCCACGAGCAACGATTCCAGGAGGCGAAGAAGTTCACGAAGAAAATTAATACAATTTATCAATACGCCTCCGACGAAGATGATGAAGAAGATGCCGATGTCGATTTGGCCGAGTGGGCCCGAATGAAGAAGCCGACAACATGCCAATGGGCCAAAAAGGGCGATAAGGAGGACAAATACGACTTCGACATCAATAAGGCCGACAAAATATTTGACTTACTCCTGCAAGAAAAGTAGATCCAGCTGCCAGTAGGTCGTATACTTCCATCGGTCGAAGAAATCAAGAAGAGGAGATATTGCAAGTGGCACAACACCTATTCCCATCATACTAATGAATGCAAGATCTTCCGACAACAGATAAAGGTCGATCAGGAGTTCGTATGGGGTGATAAGCAACAGAAAGCGCTGGACGATATCAAGGAATATTTAAGTTCTCCCCCAGTTCTAATCCCTCCACAGAAAGGGGTTCCATTCAGGCTGTACCTATCGGCCGATGAGAAATCCATCGGCTCAGTCTTGGTTCAAGACATCGATGGCAAGGAAAGAGCTATTTTTTATCTCAGTAGGAGGTTGTTAGACGCTGAGACAAGGTACACGCCGGTGGAGAAGTTATGTCTATGCTTGTATTTTTCATATACTAAGTTGAGGCATTATTTACTTTCCAACGAGTGCATTGTGGTAAGTAAGGCCGATGTGATGAAATACATGCTATCGGCCCCCGTTTTAAAAAGAAGAATTGGAAAGTGGATTTTTGCTTTAACAGAGTTTGACCTCAGATATGAATCGGCCAAAACAATCAAAGGACAAGCCCTGGCCGATTTCATTGTTCAACACAGAAATGATTCAGTTGCATATGCAGATATTGTGCCATGGACGCTGTATTTTGATGGATCTGTTTGCAGACATGGATGCGGTATCGGCCTGGTCATCATATCTCCTCGGGAGGCAAGCTTCGAGTTTGCTTTCACCATCAAGCCTTATTATACTAACAATCAAGCAGAGTATGAAGCGGTGCTTAAAGGTTTGCAGTTATTACAGGAGGTCGAGGCCGATTCCGTAGAAATCATTGGTGATTCACAGCTGGTCATCAATCAACTTTCTGGCGAGTATGAATGTAAGAACGACATGCTCAGAGTTTACAATCAGGAATGCAAGGAGTTGCTACAAGTTTTCAAGATTGTGACGATGAGGCATATACCTAGGAAGCAAAACTTCGAGGCCAATGATCTCGCTTAGGGGGCATCGGGATACAGGCCGATGGCTAAGGACGTTCAGGTTCAAATCGCTGCCGTGGATGCTGACGACTGGAGATTTGCTATCATTGATTATTTGAAAAATCCTTCCCAGTCGGCGTCGCGGAAGATGAAATACAAAGTGTTGCAGTATGTCCTGTTAGACCATGACTTATACCATCGGACGATTGATGGTGTCTTGCTCAAGTGCCTAGGTCCCGAGGAGGCCAAAGTTGTGATGAGCGAGGTACATGAGGGGATCTGTGGAACCCATCAATCGGCCCATAAAATGAGATGACTTTTGAAGCGCGTCGGATATTTTTGGCCGACAATGCTTGAGGATTGTTTCAAGTACTATAAAGGATGTCAAGATTGCCAAAAGTTTGGAGCAATTCAGAGAGCACCGACATCGGCTATGCATCCAATCATAAAGCCGTGGCCGTTTCGAGGATGGGGTATAGACATGATCGGACAGATCAATCCACCATCAAGCAAAGGGCACAAGTATATCCTGGTGGCTACAGATTATTTCACCAAGTGGGTAGAGGCCATTCCTCTCAAGAAGGTTGATTCCAAGGACACGATTCAGTTTGTCAAAGAGCATATCATATATCGGTTTGGATTACCACAGACACTGACCACCGATCAAGGATCAATCTTCGTGTCCGATGAGTTCGTCCAGTTTGCTGACAGCACGGGCATTAAATTGTTGAATTCTTCTCCGTATTACGCGCAAGCTAATGGGCAGGAAAAAACTTCTAATAAGACTTTAATCAAGTTGATCAAGAGAAAAATCGACGAACAGCCGAAGCAATGGCATACGACGCTGGCCGATTCCCTTTGGGCGTATCGGATGGCCTGTCATGGTGCGATTCAAGTGCCTCCATATCAGCTGGTTTATGGACATGAAGCTGTGCTGCCATGGGAAACCAACATCGGCTCAAGAAGGATTGCTTTGCAAAACGACTTGACAGCCGATGAATACCATAATCTTATGGTCGATGAGTTGGATGATTTGGCACACGTCCGGTTGCGGGCCTTGGAGAAAATCAAACGAGATAAAGATAGAGTGATTCGTCATTATAACAAAAAAGTTGTTGCCAAGTCCTTTGACGAAGGGGATCTGGTTTGAAAGTTGATATTGCCGATTGGCTCCAGAGATAATAAATTCGGCAAGTGGTCACCTAATTGGGAAGGTCCTTTTCAAATTCATCGATGTGTTCCTCACAATGCTTATTTGCTCAAGGGGTTAGATGGTGAAATTTATGGACGAGCTCTTAATGGCAAGTATTTAAACAAATATTATCCTAGCGTCTGGATCGACTCATGATCGGCCCACCAGCCGATTTATGATAATAGCCGATGTGGTATACATCGTCTTTAGATGGCCGATATGCATTATCGCCCTTAGTTCAAATTTTATAACATGAGCTCTCATCTTCCAAAATTTGGGGGACATCTATATATACAGGCCCAAAACTCTTCAAGTTTATCGGTCTTATTGGATTGATCCAAGTTTATGGACTTAAAATTCTTCAAGTTTATCAAGTTTATGAGAATAATTCAAATTTGGGGTTTCAAAACTTTTTCAGATTTGGACTTATTCAGGTTGAGATCAAATTCGGCTGATGGGTCGATGAGATTAATTATCAAAACTTTTTCAGACTTGGACTTGTTCAGGTTGAGATCAAATTCGGTTAATGGGCCGATGAGATTAACTAAATTAGGAGGATGTTTATTTACAAGAAGGACACAAAATATATTACATTGCCCTATGAAGTTTTCAATAGCTGCAATGGCCCTACGACGGATTTGATCAATGTCTTCTATGGCTTGGGCGTCATCGGCCATCGACCCTGGAATCGGTTTTAAGGATTTGCTCAGGCTTGCCAAGTATTTGGCCGATGCCTTCAGCTTCGCTGTCTGGTCCTCTATGGCCTTTGGCGATGCGGCTATCCCAGCCTTGACTTCTTGGATTTCTTTGCGAGTTGCTTCCAGCTTGGACACGAGATCTGCTTCGAGGCGGTGAAGTTCTTCCAGTCTGTTGTTCAGGACAATCGGCTCAACGGCCAGCTCGTCTAGCTTGGTCTTATCAGAATTGACTTGAGCTTTGCTGGCGGTTAAGGCCGATTCCAAGCTCTCACGTTCCCGCCTCTCCGCGATTCTTTCTTTAGCCTTCTGAAGCTTGAAGCGGTATCGTTCCAAGAAGATGGCCGGTGTTAGGATTTCCATCAGGTTTTCAGGCAATTGATCTTCAATTTCTTGTACTCTGCTCCTGATGGGATTGCAGTCCTCCACCAAGTACTCCAATGACGACTCCAGCCGCTTGACGATATCGGACAGCCGGTTTTTCAGATCGTCAGAGATTGACGCCTTGGCCGTGACAGGTGGCTCTTGGTCCTCGTCATCAAGAAATTGGCCGATGTCAAAAGAGAACATATCGGCTAAGTTCTGCGAACAACAAGATGGGGCAGGGTTAGCTCGGTCGAATAAAAATTGGCAAGAGATTTGGTGATCTGGTTTACCTGTGATGGGACATCGATTGTGCCCGCATCGGCCTCCTTTTGCTGTCTTGAAACGGTGGGCGAAGGCGAGGGCCGATGTGGTGCGGGCGATGGAGCACGCGGCTGAAGAGGGATAAGCAAGGACAATCAGATCTCTATCATTAAAAGAATAAAACAAAAAAAAGGGGTCAACTCTTACCGAAGCAATCGGAGAGGGTGGTAGAGAAGGAGAAGGAGTTCTTAATCGAGCCTTGGTCTGTTCACGCCTTTGCAAGGTTGTTTTCTTAGTTCTTAAAGGGGCCGATTGAGTTCTCTCCTTGAGCACAGATGACGCGGCAGCCTGAAAAGGATATCAAATTATAGCATACCAACAGAAGGGGATTGCGTAGATTCAGTAAAGGAAATGCGCTAACCTTGCGGACTGGATGTCTGGTTTTCCTTGGTTGGGCAGCAACGACTTGGTCATCGACCGATGGGATTTTAGTGGTCTTGGCCGATGGTTCTTTAGCGGTTTCAGCCGATGGATTTTCTTCTTCAGCTAGATCGGCAGCAGCTGCATCGACTTCCTCCTCTATTACTTGTTCATCGAGGAATTCTTCTACGGAGGGGTCCAGTTCTGCAGGATCGGCCTGGTCGGCAGCCTTGGGTTTTTTCACAGGTTTGTGGGGCTTGTCCCTTGCTGGCGCCTTCCTTTTGGTGGCTTCTTTGGCTATCGGCCCCTGGAGCAGTGATGAGACCTTTGGGGCAGTAAGGCCGATAGTCGATTCCATGATAGAGTTACCCGATGGAGCCAAGACCATTGCGTATGATATCTTTTGTCCACTGTTGCTTACAGATGGAATCAGACCATCGGGGACTTGAGGGCTGATATCTTGGATGAGCTCTGTTAAGTGAAATCTGGCCGATTGATGGAAGATATGAGCAGCCCATTCTTGCCACCATGCCTGGAAGCTGATATGGATGAAGGTGCTCAGATGCAATCTGTCACAGTCACCCAGATTTGGGGTTTCAATCTCTATTGCTTTGCTCATGACCAGCGCTGATGAAACCATGTCTCTGCTCTCTAGGAGTTTGTGGAAATATAAATTGATGGGAAGTTGTCCAAGCCCGCACTGTCTAGCAGCCACCATGGGATTGTAAAATTCATAGGACAGGCTAGTGCTTCTTCCTTGGAATATGCCTACTGGGAGCAGGCATGGGGTGATGCCGATCATGAATGATTCCCGTGACTCCATATTGTCGTTCACCAAGTCCAGGTGAAGATCATCGGGGAGTTCAAAATCCTGGTCTGACGTGTAGACGAACATGTCCATCTTAACTGATGGGGGACCGGTGTAGAACCGGATGAACCATGTGGACATGTCTTCGGCCGATTGATCCGCTCCAGGATAAACAGAAGCCGCTTCTCCAATAGACATGCACCTTCTGGTTCTGGGATCTTCATGATCGGCATACTTTGATGGGAAGCAGGAGTCCGATAATGGAGGCCGATCGACTATGGTGTTGGTATGAATAGTTAGCCAGAGTTGGACAAACCACCATGGTCCTCCATGCGCCACTGTTTGCTTCAGCATCAAATCTTGGGTGGCGGAGTGAAACAGCCGATAGACAGCTCCTAGGAGATATCGGCCAAGGGGGATTTGTTTCTTATCAACCAGGGCTTGAGCCAAGTGTTGGCAATTTAGAGTGGGGCCGCAGGTTGGTCCACAGAAAACAAATCTTTCCAACTATAGCGTCAGGAAGGCCACATGTTCTCTCTCTGAGATTGATCCTTGTTCCATATGCTCAAAGATATATCCAGACCAGCCTCCAATTTTCTTGGTTTTCAATTTATGGCTGTTGTTTGCCAGGAGGCTGAAGGGATTGATTTCGGACTCGATGTCTAGTCCTGTTAGCAGCTTGACGTCAATCAAAGTTGGGGTCATCGGACCTTGCTTGAACAGGAAAGCGTTCAAGGTGCTAGACCAGAAGTAGGTGGCCGCTGACATAAGTGGTTCGTTTTTCTTGGTATCGGTCAGGGATAAGGTAATGCATTGGCCGATTCCTATTTCGTCCCAGTGAACCTGTTTGGATGCAGTAATCTTCTTGTGCCAGGTTCTGTACCCATTGAGCTTCGATGGCCAGGATCTGAAAGTATGCTTCCACGAAGAAACATTGGGCTTGGCTTCTTGGAAAGGGACTCTGTTTGTCTCGGCGTTTATCAGCCAGGTTGGGTCGCAATTGCCCATGGGGCCTAGCAGGAATCGATGTGATTTATCGTTGGTGGGGATCAAGATTTGGTTTTTGAAGACCTATGTCATAAGAACAACGATGAAGAATAAGACCCGGGGGGCAAGAGCAGGAACCCTAATTTGAAGAACTCGGTGAGAAAATGGAAATGCGAAGGGGCTGACTTACCACAGGGATCTCGTAGGTATAAAACGGAGCGGAAGCCATTGTTGTTGAAGAGGTCGCCGTTGAGGGGGTTGATGCCGATGGGATGCCGAGGGGTCGCCGGAGTTGAAGAACGCGAGTGGTTACTAAATCGGCGGCGGAGAGCTGTGAATCTGGATCTGCGCGGTTTTCAGGAAAACACTAGTGAAGAAGTCGATGGGATCCTCGGAGCTAATTCCGCCACATTATATAATGAAGCGGAATTGGGGGGCATGTGTTAACAGCAGATTTTTGTAATCGACCCAGAGAGGAAAGAGGAAACTGAAGCAGAGAGGAGGATTAAGTTGGAGTCGGACCAAGCATCGTATCGGACTCGGTGAACGTATCGGACTGGGAGGAGCGCTAGTAGGAAGAGTATCAGCCGATACGGATTTAATATGGTTGATTGGCCGATAGAGGCTGGAAGTTGACAGAGTCAGTGTGGGCTTGGTTTGGGCTCGAGATAAGCTTCAAGGAAGTTGCCAAATAGAGATAAGGCTCGGTTTTAGGCAATTGTATTTTGTAAATCAAGTAGGTTTAGATCTAATCTATGGCAAGGGTCTGCCGCAAAGACTTGTTTGTTTGTTAGAGATAAGATCGTGTCCTACAAGGACCCTGTTGTAATCTCGGGTATAAATATCCCGGTAGTTTGTACATAGCAACTCTCTCTCTCACAACCAAGTACAACAACCAGTTTGTTTCAATCTATTTTCGGCGCATCGCCAACCCTCGCAAGAGGTCAACTCCGACGAGTTCTTGCTTCCCCGGAGCAGAGGTAAGAACTCATGCCCGATGATCTGCATCGTCAGGGCTAGCGTGTCGCTTTAGACACATTAAAGCCTCGATGATGTGATCGTCGTTTATCATGTTTTGGATTATTTTGACAGGTGTTTTAATTACGCTTCGCCAGTGATTTACTCGTTTTAGGGTTTATTGCCGACGGTGGTCTAATTATTATGCTTGGTTAAATCGTTCAGTGCATTTACCATCCCCAAAAGCAATCGGCGACTTGATTCTCTTCGTGTTAAGTCTTAATTCACACTTTGAGTTGCCATCGACCTTAGTCCTGTCTTGAGATCTAACCCAAAGCCTGTTTTTGATTGTAATTAAGGATAGCACTGGAGTTTCAGCTAATCTTGCCTGATATGCATGATTTTCGTAAGGTTTTTATGTGTATCTGCCATCTACATGAACGGATCGATGAATATAGATATATCTGTTATAGATTACTCTTTAGGGTTTATCTGCGGTCGACATATTTATATTGGTTGATTAGTTCATATAGATTTACACTAGAGTATTAGCTAGTGTAGTTATCTTTGTTATCCCTTATCGGCCGATGCCATTAATCGATGTAAATATGTTGATGAAGGCCGATAAGATTAAATCCATGCTTTAATCTTATTTTATCACAAGTAAGCCGATATAGCTTTGCCCTATCGGCTGGGCCACGACAATGCGACATCGGCCTATCGGTCGATCGGCCATTGTTTTCTAACACGGTTTGCTTGTTTATCTTGTTGATTGCAGATCAAATCAATTGGCACGCTCTACACACGACTAGCCAAGCCTTTGGACCTGCACTGGAGTAAAGCAAACCTCCCAGGCCGCCGTGGAAACGTGGAACCCGTTTGGTTGCAAGGCGGGTCGAAATTCCGCGCCAACACTTCTGGATAAGCTTCAATCGGTTGATTGACTTTTTTCCTTAACCAAATCCACTAAAAACCCGTACCATTTTGGTGTTAACAGATGTGCTAGGCTGTACGGTTCTGGAGGATGGGCTGTTACAAATATATATGAGGAGCGCTAATGCGCGACTGCTCACGCGCGTCGCACCCCCTCTCCTTCGCACTATCGGTACATAGTAGTATGTATATACATACGTATAGTACGCTTGTATACATACCAAGTATATACACATAGATATAGGTATAAACTTTGTATACGTACATATGCAAAGTTTTTTATACGTATGTATGTAAACTTTATATACACGGTATACATACGTATATAAATCTTGTATATATATGTATAAAAAGTATGTATACTTATGTATATAAAGTTTGTATACGTAAACTTTATATAAATGGGCTGAAATAGAAGCGGCCTGTTAAAAAGAGAAAGGGCCCGATTCGACCCGTTGGATTGAATCGGCCTGCTAAAAAAGCCCATGATACAAATTACCAAAAATAGAAAAGACTAAAACATGTGGGCCAAAAATGCTAATAGGCTGATCTGGGCCACGCACGACTAGTCGCCCACTAGCAATTTCGTCTATATACCATACACACATATTTCACGCGTAAAATCACATGACTTGTAAGTTTCAAAAATTAATTTCCATGGGTCCTTAAGACAGAGCTACCCATGAAATTTGATTTTGTGCGATCGGAATTGCACCCATATAAATTTGGTTCATGCGTAAAATCACATGACTGCTTGTGACTTTCAAAAATTAATTTTCATGGATCCTTAAGAGAGAGCCGCCCATGAAAATCGGAATTCCGCCCATAAATTCGGTGATTTCTACATGCCCTCGTTACAGGCGGGTCCGAAAACACTGGTGCAAACCAGTTATAAACCGGCTGGACAAACATTCCTTCTCTTTATTTATTTATTAGCGAGAGATTGCCTTTGGTATGGTACAGCCGTACAGGCGTTTTATCATTTATCACGTACGGAAATTCCAAAGAGAATCGGCTTGTCACAACACGGAAGATGTTGTTACTCACACGGGCCGGCGCGCGCGCCCTTGGAATCCCCCAACTAGGAATCTTGCCACGCTGATCGATCGGCGCCGCGCCATGCCGCTCAAGCTCGCGTTCATCGTCGTCGCCCCGACGACCGTGTCCTGCATCCTGATGTTCGTCGCCGGCGTGCCGTGGAGGATCACGGGCCGCATCGCCGCCGTCCTGGCTGCTTTCCTCCTCGTCACCGGGCTGTGCGACCTCGCGCGCCGGCGTCGTGGCGGCACCACGAGCGCCACCGCCACGCCCACGGGGCGACGCCTCGCCGAGCAAGTACCAGCTGCAGCTGGCACGACGGCGCTCCACGACGTCGGAGGCGCGCTTCCCCGGGAACACGCGGCAGCGGGGCTCGCCGCGGCCGTGATCGCCGGCCTGCCGACGTACAAGTACGAGAAGAGGTGCCGCGGGGGCGGCGCCGGCGACGAGTGCGCGGTCTGCCTCGGCGAGGTGAGGCCGAGGGAGGTGGTGAAGCGACTGCCGGCGTGCACGCACATGTTCCACAGAGGGTGCATCGACGTGTGGCTGCGGTCTCACGTCACATGCCCCGTGTGCCGGTCTCCGGTGGACGACGCCGCCGTGCCGGCGATGGATGTCACCGTGCGCGTACAGTCTTGACGCGATCAAGGAACAACACCGTCACATCAGATCGATAATCTATTAGGTTTCTTATGAGGAAAAGCATGAATGTCGATGTGAATATCCATTTCGATTGATCAGTAGTTTTCGCTAGCTTCTGCTGCTTGACATAGCAATTTTTTTCTTTCTTTTTTTTTTTAAGTTAAGCATATCTGAGCTAAGGATACACATGGAGTAGATTGATTTCCTTTGCAGTGACCTGTATCTGATGCACGGATTGCTGCAGACACACGTATACAGTGACACATGCAGGTCGCTGCACTTAACGTGGATAAGTCAAGCTTAGCGCGAGATCGGGCGAAAACCTTGAGGCCTACATGAGTCTATGAGTCTTGTAACCAACGTCCATCGATTATATATATATGCACACTCCTAGGTTTGGTTAGGATCAAACAAAGTACTACTAGTAGATGTCAATTTATCAGACTTCATATGTATATATATAATATATATTCAGTTAATTATCAACTCCGTACGTGTTGGCAGTAAGTTTTAGGAGGGAGGAGGATTTTTGCTATAGCTGCTGGAAGGTGACGTGCCACCATGATGATCACGAGAGCTGAGATCAATTACCGCGCGCTGGTCGTCGTCCTCCCCGCCGGCGCCGTCGTCGGCGTCATGCTGTACCTCGCCGGAGCACGCTGGGTGCTCCTGCTCCTCGCCGTGGTCACGGTCCTCCTCTGCCTCCAGCTGCCGAGGGACAGCATGGATGGCGCCGCCGCCGCCGCAGGCCCAGCCGTGACAACGACTCTCCCGGTGCAACAGCCGGCGGCGGGAACGACGACCACGACGACGCCGTCTGTCGTCGCCGCCGCGGCGCTTCCCCGCGAGGCGCCCGCAGAAGGTCTGCGTGGACTTGGCGCGTCGTCGTCGTCGGCCTTCGTCGTCGCCGTCCTTCCGGCGTACGCGTGGAGCAAGAAGGCCGGCGACGACGACGACGGCGAGTGCACCATCTGCCTCGGCGAGGTGCGGCGAGGGCAGGTGGTGAAGCAGCTGCCGACGTGCACGCACCTGTTCCACACGAGGTGCATCGACAAGTGGCTGACGTCGCAGGGGACTTGCCCGGTGTGCCGGACTCCGGTGACTCCGCCGCCGCGCTGCAAGTCGTGAGACGGTGATGTGGGTTCGAACGTACATACCGGGACTTCGGCTGTATCTCCACTAGTGTCTTGTACTATATGCGAACCCCGAGCGTTGTTGCAGAAGAATCATTTGAAAAAATAGTAGATATCAGTTGTCAAATTTACTTTCTTATTTACCATACAATTTTTCTTTTATTTGTTATCTTGTACGTTAAAATTATACTCTCTCTATTTCATATTATAAGTCGTTTGATTTTTTTTCTAGTCAAAGTTTGACCCATAGAAATAATTTTTACAAACGGCCAAAAAAGGTCTTTCTAAACAAGCAGGGCAACCATTTGCCCTAAGGTATTTGCAGAAACCAATATTTTCCCAAATGGGCGACACAACCATAAGCGAAAAGTGATTTTCCCACGTGGTAAGTTATGCAGCCCGTGTGCAAAAGAGAAAAACGCAAAAAAAATTCAAAAAATATGAAACCTTACCTTTGTTGGCCGATCTGCCCCACCGCACCTAGACTGGCCTGTTAACACCAAAATTTGGTAAGATTCTTTATTGGATTCAGTTAAGAAAAGAGGTTAAATAGCCGATGACAATTTATTCAGGAGAGACCGAGTTCAAGAAGAAATCTTGAAGACTATTGCATGACGGCTTAAGTTGTTTATCTATTAATTATGCAAGTTTTGTATTTAGAAAATTGTGTCATATCCGATCAGTACATTATGTTTTTTCTTTTATCTTTAGAAAAGTTTGTGCCGTGTTCAATTAGGACTCTTATCGGCCTATGGATATAAATATGTACACTCAAGGTCTCTGTAATATATCTCTCGATCAATACAACTATTCTCTGCGCATCGCCACTCTTTTTTTTGAGGTTTTTACTACCGGCGGAACTTGTCACCTGACGCGGGGCTGCATCGGCTTCGATCTCCGGCGAAGGGGTAAGCCCTAAGTTCCGCCGGCCTTGAAAACTGTATCGGCTATATTGGTATTGTTCAAGGCTACATCGCTTCAACCTCTTGGATTGCTCTGGTTTAGTCAGTATCATTGCCTACTTGATATCTCGGTTCTATCTTTAATTGCATTGTGTTTAGAAACGCATCGGTTTAGTTGGGACGGTCTCGGTTAGGTCTAATCTTCTGGCTTAGTCAATATATCTCTATAATCACAATGCTATTTTAGATAGACTCGTTACATCCATCATATTAGACAGATTTATCGGTTCATTGAGTATTAAATTATTATATACAATCTCGTGTTGCATCGATTAGGTTCAACCTTTTAGATTGTTGTTGATAATCTAAATCTTGTTAAGCCAATAGGTTCATGCTAATGTTTCATCGAAGTGTTAACTGATCTTATATGATGTGTTAAATTTTTCTTTGATGGTTTTACTGTCTTAGTTAAATTTAATACATGACCACTTCGATCGGTGTCATATCAGCTTACTTAAATCTATCAGGCAATTATCAACCTTATGTTGCATCGATTGGTTTCGACCAATGGGGTTGTGGTTGTAACTTAGATTTATTTAAGTCAATAGGCATCAATCATTGTTTCATCGAGGTTTCATCCGATGAGTTATCTGAATGTTGCATCGGCTTATAAGGATTATATACAAATTGTTTTTAGCCGATTATAGCAAAAGTTTCATTGATTACTTAATCATTTGGATTTAATAACATCAGACTTCCAGTCGATATATGTTTTAACCATCAAGCCTACATCTAATATTCTATATCAATATCGGCCGATTGGTTTGTTGCATATTTACTTTATTACACTACTACACAAATACTCATTGGTGCCGGTTCCAAAGGCCTCATAGGTGCCGGTTTTGAAGCCGGCACCAATTGGTCGATACCAATGATTAAAGCTATTGGTACCGGTTACTCAACCGGCACCTATAACATTATAGGTGCCGGTTGTCAATGTCTAACCGGCACCTCTATGGTATTATAGGTGCCGGTTCCTATAAATAACCGACACCTATAAGTGATAGCACCCGGCCCATTTGAAGCCACATAGGTGTCGGTTCTTTACAAGAACCGGCACCTATAGTCCTGAAGCACAAAAAAAACAATTGCAGAGTCACATATAATATTTCCTGAAACACAGAAATCACAGAATATTACAATATTACATTCACATCACAGAAATCACAGAATCCAACCCATTTTCCAAATCAAACCAAACCACATATATTCAGCTAATATATGCAGGGTAAGTACGTCCTCATAACATTTCAAACAAAAACATGCATTCCCTTGTGCATAATTTCAAAAGTTATAAGATCAAATTGAAATTCTTGAGAACGTATTAACCGCAAAATATCTATGGAGTTATGTAACTTGGTTCTACTTATATCATTGTCATCTTGCAACTTATTTGCCCAATAATCAGTATAGTTTGCTAGCTGTAACATTAGTAGCCATGTGACATATTTAGTTTAAATTCGCAAACTACTTTTGTCAAGCGTTTAAAGAAACCGCAGAAAATTAATTTGCTCTGTGTAACACTAATATTGAAAAGTGTATGATTTGCCAAACACAGCTCCTTAGAACACAGCTCCTTCCAAGCTCAGTTGATATGCATGTTATAAGCTAAATTGTACTGTTTTTGCTTGAGACCAAAGTGTTAATAGATCCAGGCCAAACAGCTAGCTCTAAGACTCTAAACAAAATGGACCAAAATAATGAGTTTTTTCACTGCAGATTTTTGGCGTTGAGTTAATTACACTAAGAACAAAATGTGCTCTATTTGATCTGTAGATTATTTGCATGAAGTCTAGCATAGCTTATTTTCGTTCCACATCTGTCAGCGAATACATGTAGCAGCGTATTTTGGTTACACATATAAAAATATCAGAATATTACATGGTCCAGACAAATATTGATAATAGTATATAATCTGGAATTATTTTTTCTTTCATCAAAACTGAAGGGTAACTTCATGGCATATGATATGCTTGATGCTATCAACAGTTGGAAGGAAGCATGAAAACTAAAGGTCAGGTAGTTAGAGTTTGAGGGATGCCATAAATTCCAATAGCAACGAACTTATTAGCCCCGACCTGATACTTATTGGTAAAGTGGTTGGTATAAATTGTCTTCTCATAAGTAGTTTTGATATTTATAAATATGTTCTGACTTAAACTCACTACTACACAAATACACAGATCGAATTGACTTTTTGTACAAAATTTGTTGATAAATTAATTTGTTTAGGTACATATATTTTTAATCTTTCTGTATTATGGAATTGAGTTTGTTTAGAAATATACTGATGAAGTAATTTTATTTTATTTTAACTCTGTTTTAATTCTTCTGGATATATTAACATATAGGGATTAAAGGAGACCTAACTACTAGTAATATATGTATAAACTGATATATGTATATGCATATACTATTGTTCAGTTTTTATATATAGACCAGCACTTTTGTGAAAAAGAAAGGGTGCTAAGAAAAAGTCTCCCAAACTTGATAACTCAACATTAGCATCTATAAACTTGCACAAGTGCATGCTGGATAGTTTGATCTGGTTCATATTAAGTTCAAGGAACCATATCCACATGCAACATAACATGTAATCACTTATGCAAATATGAGGCACTAGATGATGATTACTACTATGACCATGGGCCTAAGTTTCAATAGATGCTGTGTTTAGATCCAGGATCAATAAGTGGTTTCAGCAATAATAGGATGTAACATACAATTCAAAAGAAATACTAACGAGACAGCCATTATTACACCTAACAGTCATCGGCAAGAGTAGAAAATTCATGCTCAAAACAACTTGTGCAAAAGGAAATGAGTAAAAAGTCTGATTGACATTTAAAATGAAAGAGAGAAAATAACCATAATATAAAACCCGAAGCCTCGAGTAGAGAGCATAGAAGATATTGCTGGGACTCAGCGTGCCAGTCAACTTCAGCTTGAGACGTGCCCGTCAAACCACACGAAGGCAGCGACCAGATGTGTTACACATCTCAAGAGACTTGACAAAAATTCGCTTGAGCTCTACAACATCTCAAATGCTCTAAACTCGTACTCATATGAAAATTTTAGTTACACATGGTCACCTGTTGCTTACAGAGACAACAATGATGATGCCTCCCTCATCCATGCCACATCCAGTCAGTGAGATCACCTGTTGCTGTTAGGGATAAAAATATTAAATAGAGAAAATTTAATACATGGTTAGATATATGTGTCAACAAATAATAGATAAACATTAACAAATAGAGAAACTTAATGCATGTTCAAGACATTAAGAAAACCACATCAATCCAAATAACTAATCTACAAGATACTTAGAAAATGTTTGAAAGGTATGACCCACTAATTCTAGGTCTTTGTATGTTTTGTCGTTGATCGGCTATCTAAAGTGTCACTAGGGCCACCAGCCTCAATGAAACCCACTAGCCCAGCAGGAGCCTTTGAGATGTTGTATGCGCCGTTTGACGAGATGATATGGTCGAAGATGAATCCACATAGCTGTTCAGCGAGGCCCAAGCAAACATGTGGCAGCAATTTACTTGTCGGGAGCTTTAATTTCTACAAATGGAAGGACTAAAGATGTGGAAAGGTACTATGTGTTTAGAAAATTGGATTTATGTCTTAAGAGACATAGCGAACCTCAGCATCCGTAATGTTTCAGTTGCCGTCCTCCATGAAAACCTACATAAATCTCATCACGTAGAACCCACATGTGCTCGTGCCCGGATCCTGACGTGAGCAATAAGGGTGGCACCAAACTCAGAATTTATTTGTACACGGAGCGTGTCGAATACACTTCTTCTTATACTTCACAAGTGCCTTATCTAGGATGTCAATGAGGGATTGGTAGTTGGCTTGCGGTTTCCTCATTCCATCCATGACGACAATCTTGGAATCGTTTAAATGGATGGCAATAAGAATCCAGTGAGGCCTACATACAAGGGGAGAGAACAATTAACATCTTAAAGTATAACGATGGGAGGTACAACAATAATGCCGCACTTACTTAAAGTGGTAGGGCAAAAGGATGGTATTCATGTCCTGCAGCTTGACAAAGGATGTGTAAAGGTAGTTCAGCACTTCTTGGGAGGACCATTCTCCTGCCTCAATATTAGAGGAATTGACTATTTGTGGATCGAGAAATCCTAGCTTGTTATGGGTCGCTCTACATTCAAGTGCCCCCATTCTGCATAAGAAAAAAAATTAGACACGCAACGAGAATATTTACTTAGAAAAATGACGAGAGGTCGAGTATACTTACAATGCCCATAACTGAATTACCGATAAGTCTAGCTCCCTTAGATTGTATAGATGAAATAGTTCTTTAAATGGGACCCAAACTATACCATCACAGTGATGTAAGTCCTCGTCCCTGTAAAAGACGGGAAACATCTCTTTACCCTCCTTGGCCATCTGTAAGTACCACTCTTCTACCCTTCTCATTTGAGTACATTTGCCAACGACCTTGCGATATTCGTCGGTAGTCAAAGAATGACCAAGCTTGAACTGAGCTGCCAATGGGGCCATCTCAATATTATCCACATCATCCAAACTTTTCAGCCCTGCCTCTTTTAGAAAGTCTTGCATAGTCTTGATGGCCTCATCTTTCTCGAATTCTTTCTTGGAAAATTCTTGCAATCTTTTTTTCCTGATCGTGCGTCGGAAGTCCGTAATAGGTTGCTTTCGGGCAGGTGGCCTTGCCATGTGAATGAAGTGATCCTGTACTTCAACTGGCACTTTCAAAGATGGCTCCGACCTATTAGGCAATGGCGTCTTCTTGGTCTTCTTCAGAGATGGTGGTTCAGACATATGGAAAGCTTTACAGAGGCGCCCCCTCTTTTTCGGCGGGTCTGAAGAAGCTAGGCTCTGATGTGCTACCTCTTGAGGAGATGGGCTCTTACGTTGTGTCGGTGGAGGAGACGGGCTCTTATGTGGCAATGGTGGTGGAGTTGGCATCCTTTGAGGGGAGGGAGGAAGTCCTTCAGAGCTAGACCCGCCATCACTTGGCTCGTCATCACCATCTCCTGAAGGGAAGATAATGAAACGCTTGCGCCACAGGATTATGTTGTGGACGGCTTCACCAAGAGTGTTCACCCCTCCTCAGGAGCAAAATCAAGCTACATTGCCCTGTATCTCCTCGACACGTCCTCCACTTCAACCCTTGAGTAGCCACTTGGTATCGGCTTACCGTGTATCCTTCCTTCCTCCGTTACGGGATGTGCCATAGCGCATGCCACCTCTTGAGTGATGTTTTGAAGTGGTACATGCAGCCTGCATGCAGTACGTATAGTGATGTCGTCCACGGGATAATGAACCGTGTCCAGGTCTTGAGGAACCTCAGTTGAAGCGCAGCTGCTTTTCTTCCCACCTGGACTGGTTACACGGCCAGCTCCATCCTGACTTTCAAGCCTCACCATTACCAGTGCCATTTGTTCTTTCAATTGTCTTATCTCTTCCGATTGGTCTCTGGAATTTTTATTGATCCGAGACCAGTACCTATGTCTGTCTTCAGGATAACCTACCCTCCATGGAACTAGGCCTATTCCTCTTGTGCGTCCCGGATGTTCAGGGTTCTGCAATGCAAGTGTAAGCTCATCTCTCTCCCTGCTCGCAAGAAAAGAACCTTCTGAGGACTTTTGATGGGCATCGTGGAGCCTCTGGGACACTTCTTGCTCTCGAGGACCCTTGTGTACCAACTCGCCTATATCCGAGAGTGTTGAACCTCGGGCGTATTGGTAATTCTTTTCCCGTTGACACCAGTCCTTCATCTCGATCTCGATTCCCTTTTGGAGCAGCTCATCTTCCCGGAGTTGTCATTTGACTATGTTCTTAGCATATCCGCTAGGGCCGAGACGGTGAGGGTATCGGTTTTTGGCCGCATTGGCCTGGTTCCTTTCGCTAATCTCCTTTGCCTCATCTGATGTTCTATAGGCCACAAAGTCATCCCAGAAAAGACGACACCTTCGATAATTGGCATGGCCCTTCTTGACAAACTTCCTGTTAAGATCCGTCTTCCAATTCTTCAAGCTGATGGACATCTTCTTAAGAGCCCCGGACTTTGCGAGTTCTTCTGAACCCTCGGGAAACTGGAATGTCCGCTTTAACTTTTCCCAAGCAAGTTCCTTGTCTCTGTCTGGTACCGTCCACTCCAATTCATCTCTATCACTGCTCTTCCAGTGCCGGTACTTGATGGGGATGTCATCTTTCACGATGACACCTATAGCATTGCCATATGGGGTGAGTGCCGATTCTGGAGCTATAGGTGTCCCATCTGCAGCTAACTTTGTGATAGTGTATAGTCTTGAGGGCATCCTAGTTGGACCTCTAGCCTTTCTTCTTGCCGATGAGGTTAAAGTATTCGCAGAGTGCGTAGTGGCCGAAGGATGAACCTCCTTCAAACATTAGTATAAATTAGTCATTCAGATCTGATGATATATGTACTTTTAAGGTCTTATTTCACCATCGCTTTCTCCAGAATTTGCAGGACTACTATTATCTTGTTCCCCTGACATTTTCTTTTTTGTAGACCCGGGGTTAAGTGCACCAACAAAATATTTCGGGGGAGTAAAATAGACTATTTTTCTAGGCAGAAAATGTTAGAAGGAGACACAGTTACGGTTATGGTTATTCTGTCTTTTTAAGGGTTTGTCAACAGCCTTATAAACTATGAACAATGAAATAATTGGCTGTAGTTTCTATTGATGTAAAGGCCGGAATTCGCATTATCTAAAAAATATATATTTGTGCATGCTTTAACAAAAATGTGTGGATATCTCCATATTTTTGAGACAAACTGTATAGAGAGACGTTATATTCTACTATATGATAAAGAACGACTCTCTACGGTGTCATCAATGAAACAGAATGTCTTTAGTACTTCAAAAATGGCATTGGTCATGTTTCTGAAATTCAAAAATTCGGAGGATCGATAGAACTGAATTCATTATGAAAAGTATCTAACAATTAACAACTGAAAACTAACAAAATTGCTGCAGGCATTTCTCTCCCTCCAAAAAACTAACAAAACAATGACCTAAATAAGTGATAAACTGATTAATATGTATCAAAATTATAAAAATCTGACAAAAACAAAAACAAGAATCATATACAAATAAAACATTAACCAAGGAACTGAAAAGACAAACAGATTCATGCACAACAGCTAGACAAGCAAACAAAGATTACATGATTCTTCAGTACAAAGCCAGCTCATGCAACTGCAAATTGGATGGAAGCAACAGGTACACAACTGGTACAGTACTAGGTATTTGTTCTCAACTTGCACTTCATTTGTACTTAAGTTGCTCTTTTTCATATTATACAAATTGATGTTAAACTATGCAAGTTTAGTCTATGCATTGTGCAAGTGTATGTGACTGAAAATTAAGAAAAGAACCCGACAACAAAACTTATGTTAGGAAATAAACCAAAATATTCTAAGAGTTCTTATTGATTTGCAACTTAAGTTGCATATATTTATAACTTAAATTGTGCATATTTATAACTTAAGTTACACATGATTGTATTTTTTTTATAATTAGAAAATCACAAAAAGAGGTAAAATACCTAGAGAAAAATTTCCTAAATACACAATAGTAAAAAGTATTCAAGGGTGTAGAAATACACAATAGAAAAATTTCCTAAATACACAATAGCAGGAGACAGTATCGCGATATTAGACTAAGGTGTCAATCTTTTCCATAATATTTCACAATGTACACAACTAATTGACATTATTGCACACCTTTGACAACGAAGAATGGAGGACGCCGGCGAAGAATGGAGCCACCACCTCCCACAGCAGCAGCAGCAACAGCTCGAGGAGAAAACAACTGTGGCCTGAATGTATGCAGTACTCCACACTATGCTGGTAGCTATTCTAAGTTATATGTCAGGGAATCCCAATAACCAATTATCCAAAAGAATAGGTTTTGTAGTAGTATTTTCTAAGACTAGATTAATACCAATCCATGCCTGTTTTGATCCATGCCTAAATATTCACAATGTAAACAACTAATTGACATAATTGCACACCTTTGACAGCGAAGAATGGAGGACGGCGGCGAAGAATGCAGCAGCAGCAGCAGCTCGAGGAGAACACCACAGAAGCGGAGGAGGGCGGCGGCGACGATGGAGGACGGCGGTGTTGGAGGAGAGCAGCGGCGACAATGGAGGACGGCGGCGCTAGAGGAGAGCAGCGGCGACGATGGAGCACGGCGGCGCTGGAGGAGGGCAGCGGCGACGATGGAGGACGGCGGCGCTGGAGGAGGACGGGGATGGTGATGAAGGGCGTAGGCGGGCGGGCGAGGGTACCGCGGATCCGGAAGGAGGACGACGGTGGATGGCGATAGCGGTAGATCTAGGCAGGGGGAGGACCGACGGTGGTGCAGGAGGGGGACGGCGGTGGACGGCGACGGCTGGCGGCGGGCGGCGGCCGGTTGATCTTGGCATCGGCAGGGTGGTTTGGGGGAAATGGCGTCGCCAGGGTGTCTTGGGGGAAATACTGATCGACGGCCGCATATATACAAGCCACATAGGTACCGGTTCGTATTTACAACCGGTACCTATTGTGGTAAAAAGGTGTCGATTCTAAATTGGAACCGGTACCTTTTGTATCACATAGGTACCGGTTCTTATTTAAAACCGGCACCTTTTACCACAATAGGTACCGGTTGTAAATACGAACCGGTACCTATGGACATTCTGGGGGGGTTAGTCTATTGAGTGAATCATCATATTGCTGTTCACCAGAAAAGAAAATATTATCTATGATATATAATTATCCTCTTTTTCTGAAACAAACTTATTTATTCCAAGGATCATACATATAAGATATGATCCATAGTTCACAATCAAACAGCACATATATAACAAACAAAGAGCAATTTCCACCATTTCTTGTACTTGGACTGCTGCATGGTGCATTATTCGGCTTGCTGGCCTATTGCATTCGTTACATCCTGAACCGGTATAATATCACAATTGTCCTTCCATTCCAAATATAAATTGTTTGGTCGTCTCAGCTCTTACCTAAATGTAAGTTACTTTGAAAATCTGGACTTATTTAAAATACCCTATGAATTTTATGTTTGTGTTGGTCTAATATACTTCCAAACAATACATAGATGCAACCCAAAAATATGATCCAAAAACTATTAAAAAGTTAACTGTTTTTTAAATTTACTTATGAACATAAATCATGTAATCGAGTGTTATATTTAAAGACGCTCGACTACTGTAATTGAGGTGGACGGTTGCAGCAAGGTCCTCACTGACACCGACGGTATGATCCAAAATTACACATTCATGTTTATTACAATAAAATTCAAACATGCAGGTCTATCACAATTACTCCTTCTTCATGGTCACTACGAACATATGGTGCTTCTTCCTCGTCTTCGTCTTCCTGACTTTCTTCACCTCCTTCTACATCTGTTGCAAATGGTGGAAGCTCGTCGATTTGATCATAGCCTTCCTCATCAACGATATTCTCAACTCCAACAATGCTTCGCTTTCCATGAAGAACCACGTGGCGATCGGTCAACGAAGAAGGGTCTTTGACATAGAAAACTTGTGTTACGGATTTTGCGAGCACAAATGGTTCATCTTGATAACCCACATTGTTTAAGTCCACGATGAACATTCCGTACTTCTCAATCCTCAAACCACTTGGAATTTTGACCCATTGACACTGAAAAAGTGGTACCTTCAGCGGTCCATATTCAAGCTCCCAGATTGCCTCTATATAACCATGGTACGTTTGTTCTACACCATTACTGTCGAAGGCGTCTATGCGGACACCACTGTTTTGATACGAGCTCTTGGCATCCTGGGTTCTCGTGTAAAATGTATAGCCATTAATGTCATACCCTTGGAATGAATGAATTGTGCTCTAGCTGGTCACTATCAGTATTCATAGCAATGATATGCTTCCGTAACCAATCGCCAAAATTAAACCTATGCTGCTTAGCTATCCATGCCTCTGATTTGCTTGGGTTCTCGCTGCGGAGTGTATTATAATGCATGTCGACAAATGGAGCCACCAAGGCCGACTGCTGGAGCACTGCGAAATGTGCTTGCCGTAATGTTTCTAGGCTAGGAGTGAAAATTGCCTTATGCCCTAGTGTCCCTTTCCCTAGTAGCCTGTCCTCGTGTCGAGACATTGGCACACCAATGGGATGCAAATCCATATAGTCGATACAGAACTCAACCACCTCCTCTATTGCATAACCCTCTACGATACTGCCTTCTGGTCGAGCTCTATTACGCACATACTTCTTTATGATCCCCATGAACCTCTCGAAAGCCCACATGTTATGCAGATACACTGGGCTGAGAATCTTTATCTCTTTCACGATATGTGACACGAGGTGAACCATTATATCAAAAAACGATAGTGTAAAACACATCTCGAGTTGGCAAAGGGTAATGATTACATCTGCTTGGAGCTTGTCTAGCGTGCTTGGATCGATCACCTTCTGATATATAGCATTGAAGAACGAGCACAGCTTTATGATTGGGTTTCGAACCTTATCTGGCAAAATGCTTCTAATAGCAACAGGAAGAAGTTGTGTCATCAGCACGTGGCAATCATGTGACTTCATGCCCACTAATTTCTTCTCTTTCATGTTGACAAGTCTTTTAATGTTCGTAGAGTAACCAGAAGGGACTCGGACACCCTGCAGGCACTCCAACAGGCTTATTTTCTCTGCGGCACTAAGGGTGTAGCACGCGGGAGGGAGATACTGGCGATACAAGATTCTAAACTTTTCCAAGTTTTTAGGGCAGGACAATATATCTACAGTTGAACATATCGGTCGATTCTTGGCTCAATGTGGGGAGGCATCGGCTGGAGAAGCTCTAAAAGTTAGATTTTTTTTTCCATTGTCTTTGACTGGATCAACTTTTACAAGGCTTTCATCATTTCCTCCAAATTCTATTAGAAGCTGGGTCAATCTGGAAAAGCAATTTCACAAATACTTCCTTGCTGACATAGATGAAATGATGCTTTCAAACTTAATATCGGTTGAGCAGCAAGAAGGTGAATCGGCTATGGAGTATATTCAAAGATTCCGTAATGTCTGCAGTGAATGTTATAGTTTAAGCTTAAGTTATGAGCAGTTAGCAGATCTTGCATTCCAAGGGCTATCAACATCTATCAAAGAAATATTTTTCGCTTAAGAGTTTGACAGCTTAGCTCATCTGATATACATAGTATCGGCTTATGAATGCCGATTGTGAAATATAGAGGAGGATCAATTTTGGAGTTATCAAGACCAAAAAGAAGATAATTTTGAAACGCAAGTTCTCATACTTCAAAATTAGGGGGCATGTGTTAACGCCAAAATTTGGTAAGATTATTTAGTGGATTCGGTTAAAAAAAGAGGTCAAATAGCTAATGAAAATTTATCCAAGAGAGACCGAGTTCAAGAAGGAATCTTGAAGACTACTATATGGCGGCTTAAGTTTATCTATTACTTAGGCAAGTTTTGTATTTAGATAAGTTTGTGTCATGTCTGATGATGTCTTTATGTTTTTTCTTTTATCTTTAGAAAAGTTTGTGTCATGTCCAATAAGGACTCTTATCGACCTATGGGTATAAATTTGTACACCCAAGGTCCCTATAATATATCTCTCGATTAATAGAACTACTCTCGGTGCATCGCCACCCTCTTTTCTGAGGATTTTACTACCGGCGAAACTTGGCACCTTACGTAGGGCTACATCGGCTTCGATCTCCGGCGAAGGGGTAAGCCTTAAGTTCCACCGGCCCTAACAATTGAATCGACTTTATTGGTGTTGTTCAAGGCTGCATCGCTCCGACCTCTTTGCACCATTGTGTTTGTCGACATCGTTCGCGTCAACACAGATTTGGCACCATCGGCCCAGTGCGAATTTCTCGTCAACATGGCTGCAGCTGATCCACCACTACTGAGACCACCGTCGTCGTCTCCATGAGGCAGAAAGTGGAGAATCCACCCCTCCCGAGGCTGGCGGCGGCAGATCACCCCTCCCATGGTTGCCACTGTTGCATGAAGACCGCCATCTCACTGATGACGATATAACCATCGTCGCCAGAAACCCACCGCCTCTGTCCCTCGAATCATTGATGCAGGAAGGCCGAATACCGTTGCCTCTGCCTCTCGAGGCGTCGATGCACGAAGCAGTTGTCACGGGGCCATCGCTGATGGATCCGCCTGCTGCCCCGCCCACATAGGGGTCGTCGATGATTGATCCGCCCGCACCGGCCACTCCCGTCGCAGGCCTCTCCCTCGGTCGCGGCCTCTCTCGTCGTCATGGCTGCTCTCGCCGTAGGCCTCTCTCTCGGTCGCGGCCTCTCCCATCATCATGGCCGCTCCTGCCACGGCCGCTCCTGTCACCAGCCGGTTGAGAGGTGAAGAGGGGTGAGAGAGGAGAGGTGACAAGGAGAGAATGATGGGGTGAGAACGAGGACTTCGCATAGTTTTTAAAGAGAGGTGAGAAAAGAAGAGGAGCGGTTGGTGCCAAAATTATCGTAAACGAGCTTATTAAGAGGTTCGTCTGAAAAAATTGATTTTCGCATATGGATTTTTACCTGAAACCTACAAAACCTTTTTACATATGGATGTTCTTCTAGTCTATTTGGAAAAATAAATAGCGGATGTCCACAAAAATCATCTTTTATAGTGTCATCAAATAAGTGGATAATCTCATATATTATTTTATCTTTATTAATTTTAGTAATTTTAGAGAGAGAATTTTTATTAAATGACCACTTTGCCTCTAGACACGCCATATTTTTTTATGTGTGTTGACGAGCAAAACCACATTGTTGTGGTGTACTTCGGAAAAGATCACGTTTGTTGTGCGTCGCACAGCAATACTTTGCCTAGATAGATTCGGTAATTAAGCAATAATAATCGTTCGTAGACGCAATGTACGAAGTTAGTTGGGTTGTGAAAAAAAAAGTAATACACAAATGAATTGACCGTACCTCGGGCCCCACTAATAATCTCGGTTGAAAAAAAAAGAATCAAAACCCTAATACACATACATGCATGCGTATGCACGCACTATTAACAGAGCGTTTTCCATGTCGGAATCGGCGAGATCGACGACAATGGCCTATATAAGCAGCTTTGCTACGTCTTCTCTCGATCCAGAGGAAATTAAGCTAATTGCCAAGCCCGGTTTCAGTTCATCGCCATGGCCGCCGTGCGGTCCGTGTGGGCGGACAACTTCGCCGCCGAGTCGGCCATCCTCCGCGCCGTCGCGCCGCGCGCCGTGTACAGCTCAACGTCCCGTACCCGGGCTGCGTGGTCTCCGACGCCGCCGCCGCCGCCGGCGACCGCCGCTACTACGACCTAACCGTCGAGGAGCGGTACGAGGTGGTGAGGGCCGCCGCTTCGCCTGGGAGTTCAACATGAACGAGTTCGACCTCGCCACCGACGGCGACATGTGCGAGCCGGGCTCCATCGACTACCTCCGCGGGCGAGGCATGGACTTCAACGCCCTTCCCTGGTCGGGCGTCGACGCTTCCAGCCTCCGCCTCCTGCTCTGGAGCTCCGGCCTCCTCGCCGCGCGGCCGTCGTGGGCCACCTTCGCCGGTGCCTACCACGTCGCCTACTTCGCCAGGATCATGCTCGCCGGCGGGGCCTCCCCGCCGACGTCGGGGGATTCGAGGAGATGGTCCGTTCGCTGCTGGGGCATCACGTGTATGACGTCAGGTTGCTGGCGGGGGAGCTCAGGGGCTCGCTCGCCGACGTCGCGAGGCAGCTCGGCGCCGCCGTCCCGGCCGACGCGGCCGCCGTGGGGCTCGCCGCCGCCGGCAGCCTCATGGCGCTGCAGGCTTTCGAGGCTTTGAGGGAGCAATGCCGCGGCGTGATGCCTCACCGTGGCGTGCTCTGTGGGATTCAAGCTAGTTAGTTAGTTAGTTAGCTTGTGTGGTAATTAAGCGAGAAAAATTAAGGTAATAATCGAGGTGGATTGCCAGGCAAAAGCGATGATCAAACGCAAGCAGAGCCCAGAGCCCAAATCCGAATATGAGCCTGTCAGATCAAGAGATTCAAGACATGATCGCAAAGATTGGAAGCGGTGATCGATTCTTTTCTGTTGTTTTGTTACGAAATAATTTAGTCGTGTTGATTAATTGTGTCCGTGTCCGTATCCTTAGTGAGCCCAACAATATACAACCTCCTCCTCTAAATGTTTGATGTTTGATGTTGGTTAGTTCAATTTTAAGCTAGCCAACGTCAAAAAAAAAAGAGGGAGTATATATTTAATTAGCCATATAACTGGGTATGTGTCTTCACTCGTTGAGTCGAATAATTACGTGTTAGTGTCCTGAATTGAGTCGGAAAGGGTTATATATTAATTACAAGATTTCAATTTAGATCGAACTCACTGCTTCAGTTTGGATGATTGATATCGATTTTGCTCAAGTACTTTGTACTTCTATTTACTTTCTTTTCTTGAACTAGTTTAGTAGCACATGTATTATTTTCAGGACACCTAGTTGACAATGATGCGATTATACGGTGATTCAAATTACTCGCTCTAGTCATAAATATTTGGACAAGATTCGATTGAATTCATAAAATTCCAACACAATAATTTGTTAAATGTTTAGTTTAAAAACAAAACAAAACAGTATACGTTGATTTGCTTCCAAAATTTAGTATCATAATATCAGAAATTTATTATATTTTATTATAAACTTATTCTAATATAAAATTGATCGATAGTTGGAATTTTAAGAGTTGGATTGAATTTTGTTCTAAACGTCGAATATTTATGATCGAGTGGAGTATTATTTTGTGATACCCGCTGGTACACTCTTAAAATAAATTAAAGCCAGAGTCAGTATGATTTTCTCCCGGACAATTGAGATTATAACGTGTATAGCATTTGTTCACTAATTGTACACCAAATACAATTGGATTTCTATAGATAGAAGAGAAAAGTATCATGCATGTGGCCTTCTTAGACCTATAGCAGCTAAAGAATTGAACAAAATCCATGCAACTCCCCTTAATGATTCGGCAACCTCGAAACGTTTCATCACATACAAATCCTACATGTTCGTGAGTAAACATACATAATACAACTGTCGTACCTTACTAATTCCTGTTCTTTGGTACCACGTACCATGTTAAATGAATTAAATTTTATCCTCTGGTTGTGCCAGAAATCTGACCGCTTGACTCTGTGTACCAAAAGTTCAAAATTCGTCGATCAAATCACACATCACCAAATTTCTTTCTTTCTTTGCTTCTTTGTGTGAGTTTGCGACTAAAACTCCCAACACATGATGTGCAGCAACACGCGAAGTTTTCACCTAGCTAATTTCACATATACTACATGATCCCTGATCCCTACAGAGTTCAGAGTTACCTAGCTTACTTAAACAGGCAACTGATCAGTTGGATCAACTTGTTGCTGTGCAGGCGCCGGCGGTGCTCCGGTCGCCAGCTTGCCCGGATCAAGCTCACGCCGGCACAGCGGGCACGTCCGGTGCGCGGCGAGCCACCGGTCGATGCAGTCGGCGTGGTACACGTGCTCGCACGCCGGCAGCCGCCGCACCATCTCCCCGTCCCGCACCGCGCACAGGCAAACCGCGCACTCCCGCACGCCGCTCGCCGCCGCCGTCGCGCCACCGAGTAGCCCATCGTCGTCGGTGCGGCCAACGTAAGCGTAGGCAGGGGGGAGGGCCTCCACCGGGAACGGGTCCCCGCCGCCGCCGCTATCGCCAGCAGCAACGATCGCGCCCTCGCCGTCGACATAGCCGGAGACCGCGTCTCGCTGCCTCCACCTCCGGCAGCAGCAGAAGGCGAGCGACATGAGCGTGAGGAAGGTGGCGAGGAAGATGGACAGGAAGACGGCCGAGACGACGATCAACCCGCGGGGCGGCGGGCCGGACGACGCCGCCTGCCCGCCGCCACCGCAGCATGGCTCGGCGCCGGCGCCGGTCATCACGACGACTGCGAAAACCCAAGAACGCGAGCTACCTGGCGACGATGACGAGTCCATGTGCTGTTTTGCCGCGTATATAAATACGACAGGAGGAAGAGATCGAGATCATGGCCGCCAACGTTTTTGAGCTTTTTCCACGACTATAATATAATTATTATTACTCCGACTAAGTAAAGTCAGAAGTGAATTAAGCTGGCATGCGGAAATGTTCTCGTCATGTCTGACATAATCCGTGACTGCATCTTTGCATTGGTAATGTTAATGTTTGCTAGGTACAATATGCATGCACTAACTGGTTCGATTTCTTAATACAGTATTTGTTTGTCTCTTCTTTGTCCAATGGGAGTTGAGATCGATCTGTAAACAGAATCCATTGGGGTGAATTGATTTGCACAAACAATGCCTAGCTTGTGCAGTTGTTATCACTTAGCAGCCCTGATATCCGAATTGAGCAATTAATGATGTGGAAAATTTTACAGAGTGTGGGTCAAACTTGTCATTCAGTTAGCTTGACACCCAAGTATTTATGTATAAACATGACAGTGATTATTTATGGGAGAGTACTCAATTTTGTCCTTTTCGCTCTTGGATCAATTTTAATTATCCCTGTTAATGTTGTCTAAAAATCTCCTCTATGGGACTGTCCCATGGATCGATATATATTATATATTTGAGTAAATTTCGTAAATTATAAATACTTTGACCAAACTTTAGCAAAACCACTACTACAATATAACGCAGAGTATCATACACCTACATAGTTTAGTAATAATATTATCATAACACTACATATTTTAGAGTTTAGATCACACCCTATTATCCTGCTGGTGTTTGGAGTTAAAAAATCTGTAATTATGTGATAAAATTAATGCTAATTGTCTATATTACAACTTAAATATGTTGTCTTGTGATAAATATAGTGCTAAATGTTTAGTTTTGTGATGCACCGTTACATATACGTAGTTTTGTAATAGTTTGAATAAAGTATACGTAATTTCATAGTTTGATTGACGTAGGTATGCCATCTCAGCAAACCTCTAACCTAATAGCGAGATCTATAGAAAATACTTCTTCAGGTTTACGGGGAAGCAACAAGAACTGTTAGCTATTATCAATACTTCTTCAGGTATAGAAAATACTTACTCCTTTCATGTTATCTTGTACTAATTGATTTTGGAATGCTCTACTCCTTGGACCAAAAATGTCCGCTGTTTGGAATCAAGTAAGAAATGCCATTTGAAACTTAATATTTTATATTACTAAGAGAGTATTATAAACCAATCCTTTATTAAGTGTGGCTAATAACTGTTGACTTTTTTCTTTACAATGTGTTATTTGGCGCAGTGAACCAGTGATGCCGCTGAGTCTTGATTGAATAAGACCATGGAAAAGCATAGCAGAGCAAATGCTAAGACTGAGACAGAGCCCGTGTAGCGCAGGCATGGTTGCATACTGTCTAATCCGCATAATCAGCCCATACCAACCAACACCACCTACTCCTTACACAACAAAAACCATTGACGAGCCCAGCCCAACCAAACTGCCAGTTGTGGGTTAATCACTTGATTGGGTTGAAAATTCGGTCTGAAAGCAAAGAACCGCATGTGACACAGGCCTGATTACAACGGTAAGTCCATAAGTATAAGGTGGATAAAAAAGACTCCTAATTGAATAGAGTTCAAACTATTAATCATTTGCTTATTAACGGACCAACTCAAGCTTAGCTCGTGAATGGTGACGCATTAAACCACAAACCATATATATAGGTTGTCACGTATTGACCACATGCCCACTATCGTACACATTGAGTCATGATGCATAGCATGGTCGAGGTCATAGCCCTCACTCGGTCATAGGCTCACAAATGGTGCTAGGCTGCTAGCTAGGTTTTAAATTATGTATATTGTGTTATAAAGAGTTTAATGACCTAAGTTGAGTTTCGTTAATCCAAGTTAGCAGATTATTATATGTATAACTTTTTCTTTTTCTAACCACCGTTCTTTTTAATTTTTTTCTCATAACTTTTGTATGGTTTTTTTAAGGTTTTTTAAAGTTGGGAGACCTTAGGACTTAGGAACTCTATGTTATGCTGATGGTTTACAGTTTTTCAAATTATAAATTAAAACCTGACCTCCACACAGAAAAGGATATACATGACCAATAACATTCATGGAGTACATAAATACAACCCTTAAATAGAGTTCACTTAACCAACACCAAAAGAACACTTAGGCTCAAACCCCTGAGAAAACAAATCGAAAATTCTTGCAACAATCATCCCAAAACTAAAGAACCAAACTACGATTTTAGTCTCCTCCTCAAGTTCCAACCAAATGTCGCAAAGAAGTGCACCACTCTAGTTTCTAACAACTTGCACTCTTCATTCATCATATCGCTATCCTCCTCCTTACACAACAAAGACCATTGATGAGCTCAATGCGTCGCCCCTGAAAACTACCTGCAAACATGAGATCAAAGTCAAACCGCCCAACCCAAAGCTGTAATTCCTACAAAAATTTGGTACTTCAGCCTAGGTTGTAAACCATTTAGCCAACTTCCAAACATATTAGCAACATTATCAGGCGGTTTAATCCCAAAGGTAATAACGGCGACGTTTCATACAAATCTAACAATTTGACAATTAAAGAGAAGATGTTATTGTTTCATCATTACTAAAAAAACAACATTTAGTATTGCCCTTTCATCTTCTTTTTTGCCAAATTATCATGACCCTCTTTTTAGATATCATAAGGAAATCTTAATTTTGAGAGGAATTCTAAGATTCCAAATGAAAATTTTCCTTGACACAATATCCCTATACATGATTGCTTTGTACATAGTGTTAACGGTGAAGATTCCTATCTTGTCAGCTTTAATTTTCAAACGAAAACATCTCTTTATTCAAAGAAATTAAATAGGGCCACTCTAGCCACTAGGTTAAACCAAGCTACCAGGTTGTCTCTTACCAAAGCCCTCATAAATGAAACATTTTAGTGATACTCTATCCATTATATCCACCACTTTAACATCTTTGTACCTTACTAAGTTGTACAACAAGGGGTAAAGCTTACTGAACGAGGAGTTGCCTATCCAACAATCCTTCCAAAATCTCAACCAGGTACCATCATGCACCTCAAAAGTTGCACATGTAAGAAAGACATCCTTTACCCCTATAAGGAGGTGACAAAAAATGAGAATTCCCCGAACATTTCACAACTTGGTGAATAGTTTCCCTAATCAAACACTTATTCCTGAGAAGGTCTTGTCACCCCTTCCTCGTTGATGAGCTTGTTAAACCATTTACAAAGCAAAGCATTTATTTTGTATTTCTAAATTTTGTATGTCAAAACTTCCATACTCTTTAGGTTTGCACAGAACACTCATCTTACTAGCCTATATTTTCTCTTATGTTCATCTTATTGAAAAAAAAATCTAAACCTATAATAGTCTACGGTTGGTTTTCAATTTCTTTTAGATTTCTCCGGTGTCCTAAATACAGTTATGACATCTTTGCCTTTTGATGAGATTTAGTTAATGTCTTTAATCCTTGTACAGTTCCACCATCTATGGTTGGTAGCCTAGCATCCATGGCCGTGTGTCTTTTGTCGATTGTCATCCCTATGCATGACTCTCCCGTTGTCAAATTAGTATCCTAATAAAAAACAAATTACCACTACTACAAAAACCTCCATAGGTACCGGTCACATAGGTGCCGGATTTGCTAGAACCGACACCTAAAAGACAATTCCCGCCCATTTTTTTACGAACCGGTACCTATAAGGTCTTATAGGTGCCGGTTGGTTGGGAGAAATACATTGGTGCCGGTTTGTAAGAAAAACCGGCACCAATGACTCTCCTCCAACCGGTCCTCGCGCCCAAAAAGGTGCCGGCCCTTCTTATAAACCGGCACATATCACATAGGTGCCGGTTCGTAATAAGAACCGGCACCTATGTTATGGCCAAAAAGGTGCCGGCCCTTCTTATAAACCGGTACCTATCACATAGGTGCCGGTTCATAACAAGAACCGGCACCTATGTGATGAATAGGTGTTCCTACCGGTTTTTCACATAACTTTTTGATATAAAGTCGGATGAATATAAACTTTATATCAAATTTGTAGAGCTCGACGAGATCTACAATTTTCTAGTGGATGACTTTTTGATTTAAGGTCGTTTGGATGTCTGAAAATGTGTTATAATGTCTCAGATCTATTTGCATAAGTGAATATTTAAAATTTCTAAACGATCTCGGATGAAGACAGAACATATATAAAAGTTGTAGATCTAGATGAGGTCTACAATTTTGTAGTTGACAAAAATTTCATTTGAGCTCATCTATGGTGTTAAATATGGATTATAAGTTCGGATAACAATAGTATCAAAAGAATAATATTTGTTTGCAAGACAACAAGTGTTTGTAGGTGAGATGGTAAGGATGCTTTGGATGGAATGAGAGGTTTCGAGTTCGAATCTTGTTTGAGGCATATATATAAATATGGGTTGAAAAAATCATAAGATTTATGGGCAGTGAATTGTGATGGTATAGATATTAAATAAAATACAAATTATATTTTTGAGGTCTTTTTAGCACCTACAAAAATTAAAAACGGGTTCACCCAAATAGGTGCCGGTTCTAAATTAGAACCGGCACCTATAGTATCACATAGGTGCCGGTTCGAAAACCGGCACCAATGACTTAGGTCATTAGTGCCGACCAATTGGTGCCGGTCCCAAAACCGGCACCTATGTGGCCTTTCGAACCGGCACGTATGAGACTTTATGTACTAGTGTACGTATGTCGTTAAATATATTCTTGGGCATCAAGCTACTAGCCGATTTGATTAACAGGTTTGACCCACAAACATGAGAATTTTCCTGTGCATAAGAAACGTTTGGATAACATTTATATGTAGTTTCAGTTTGAAAATATCAATCACGAAAGGGACGTAATAGATTAGAGATTTACACATTGTACTAATTGAGATCATCAGCCCATTTTCTCTCTGCCAAGCTACATTACATTACACAAGAGATGTAGTCACGGATTAGGTCAGACATGACGAATCTCTACTAGCTTAATTCGCTTGTCTTTATTTTTAAGATATAATGGAAGATGAAAGATACATCTATCGATCCCTTCCGACTTTACTTGATAATAATAGGATAAAAACCATTAGTCTTTCACTGATCTTTTTCAAAAGCTTTAAATTTTTGCAGCCAAAATTCCAATGGACTCTCAAATTCCAGTCTCGAGCTCTGAACACCATTGCTAGGTAGTACAGGCATGAACGGCTTTGCTCCGACCGGCTACCAGCCGCCGCCGCCGCCGCTGGCGGCGGCCAGCGCTTCGCCGATCGCGTCGACCGCCGTGTTCATGTCCATCTTCTTCTCCACCTTCCTCCTCGCCATGGTGGTCGCCGTCTACTGCTGCCGCCTGTGCAGAGACCGCGTCCGCTCGGATGACGAGTCCGCCGGCGCCGAGCGCGCGCGTGGCGGCGGTATTATTGCCCCGTTCCCCGTCGAGGCGCTGCCGGCGGCGTTCGCTTACGCTGCTGGCAGCTCCGACGATCGGGTGCGCGGTGGTGGCGCGACGTCGACGGCAACCGCGGCGAGTGGCGGGCGCGAGTGCGCGGTGTGCCTGGGCGCGGTGCGGGACGGGGAGATGGAGCGGCGGCTGCCAGCGTGCGAGCATGTATACCACGCCGACTGCATCGACCGGTGGCTCGCCGCGCACCGGACGTGCCCGCTGTGCCGGCGTGAACTTGATCCGGGCAAGAATCCGCCTGATTAGTTGCCGGTTTATGCTGATCTCGATGTGCAACATGTATATATTCTTTCTTTCTAGAGGTGCATGCATAGTGTTTTGTCTTTTGGGGATGTCCTCTTTTTTTCTTAAAATAGATGTAAATAGCTATGTAAAATTCTGAAGAATTTGATGACATTAGTACAGCATGTATCTAGCTATACTGTACTGAAAAATTGAAAGTTTAAATTCGATCCATATATTGAGGGGAAAAAGAAAGACAAATATGTACTAGCTATGAACGGTAGTCACATTATTCCCCGTCATATTTGTCTTCTTTGTCGCTCTATAGATCAAAATTAGATTTTATATTTGTGGAAGTAGATATCACACTAGTCTACATTATTGTTAATTGTGCTATAACTTTTCATAACGAATTTGAAAAATAAAGTACACGAGAGGACACATTTTCAAGGGATAAAATGATGCCTCCTTTTTATGCAAATCCCTAGGAATTGACTTGGATACTAGATTGTTGGAAAATGGAAAATTTGTTCCCAAATGCAAAGCATTATAAAAGTAATAACAGGTTGGGTCAATTGATAGCTGGAAAAATATATTTTGTTTTTGATGAAATATTGAAACTTCATATGTTGTGAGACAATTCAATATTGTTAAGTTAATTAAGAGATACAATCCTCTAGAGTACTACAGTGGATTGTTACTCATTCTATTTTTAAATGAATGTCGTTGATTTATGAACATAACATTTGATAATTAATCGTAGTAAAAAATTTTGATGTAAAAATGAAGAATATGAGTCTTGGGTCAAATAACTTTAATGGTAAAATAAGCCGTCATAACAGAATAAATGGTAATTATATATATACAGTTGTTTTAATAAGATATCACGGTATATAGTTGGTAGTAATATGTGTATTGCGTTATAGTCCTCTCCGTAACTACACCCCCATTTCATCGAGTCAAAGTAATATGGTATTTTGACCGGAGAACTATAGTTACTTGCAAAACAAGTCTATTATTAATAACGTCACTTCCGCGTTGGTAATTAGTCATCAACACCACAGTCCTTCTCTCTCACCGATCACCTGATGATCACCTGATAACGGCCAACTCAAGGCCACCGCCATCGCCATCGCCACCGTCACCGCCATCACCATGGGTTCGCGTTCCGGCTCGACGACGACGAGTATGCCGCCTGTGCCGGATGAGAACCGGCCGGTGGGCAAAGGACCGGCGATCTTCAGCTACACCTGCGCCGGCCTCACGGGCGTCGCGCTCGTCGCCGTCGTCGTCTTCTACTGTAATCGCCACGTCCGGAGGCGCGCGCCTGTCGTCGCCGCCGCAGGCGCCCGTGGGCGAGAGGACGACGTGCGCGGCGTCGCTGACGTGGCGGCCAAGATCCCGGAGTTCGCGTACACCGCGTCGGCGAGGCGCGGTGGTGGTGGTGGTGGCGGCGGCGGCGGCGAGGGGGCGCAGTGCTCGGTGTGCCTCGGCGCGGTGCAGGCCGGCGAGGTGGTGCGCCGGCTGCCGGCGTGCAAGCACCTGTACCACGTGGAGTGCATCGACATGTGGCTGGCCTCGCACGCCACGTGCCCGCTCTGCCGGACGGAGGTCGAGCCGCCGCCGGGGGACGACGACGGCCGACCTGCGCCGGCGGATGAGTCGTCGCCGCCGGAGGCGCTGCCACCGGTGTAGCTAGCTAGCTAGGTCCATCATCCCATCACATCACACCACATCATGGTTAGTTCATACGTTGGGCATATCATTTCTAGATTTAAACCTTAATCTAGCTTGGCAAGTATACTTTGATACAGCTTTGTAATTAAAGAACACTGAGAAAGAGTGCTGTAAAATACATTCTTGGTTTTGAAGTCACAGGATTTCAGGGCAATATTTTTTTCTGCTTTTGCTTGGGTTTAATTGTTGTTTATGATCTAAAAAAATTGTCCTTAATTTGGCATACAGATTTGATATTGCATGTGATTATAGTTCTTTTTCCAATAGCAACAAAATTAGCTCTTTTTTTGTTTTGTCGGTGAAGATTATTAACAAAATTAGCTCCCTTTTCACTTCCATGTAACCCACGGAAGCAAGCTTCGTTGACATTATTATCACCATACCTACGACGTTTGGCAGTTTGCTAAAGTCAACTCGTACCGTACTAGCCTTCAGGGAAAAAAAAACTACAGTAGGGCCGTACTCAACCGTATAAGCTACCTTGATTCTCACATAAAGCCATAAACAAACATGATATTTCGTTGAATTCAAAACTTTCTTCCAACGTCTGGTTCGTTGCTGTCGCAAGAGATATTAACAGAAAACTCGCAACACATAATCTCTCCCTCTAAATCTTCTCGTTGATCAATTAACATAGGAATTTTATTAATGCTCCAAGCTAAGAGAGAGAAGAGAAAAAAGGGAGAAGTATTTGGCTTTTAAAAGGAAAATAAAAGTAAGGTTTGAGCTCATTGCTTGGTTTTCTATAGAATAAGGGCATAGGGACCCAATTTATAGGAACTTGGTGAGCTCATATCCTTTGTTCCGTTTTTCTAAGTACTTGTGCGAGTCTCTATTAGTAATTCACATTATGAAAAACAATTTGACTTTTTTGTTAAATGTGAAGCCACCAAATAGCTAGTGCTAGTATATATGGTTTTGTAAAAAATCGAGTACGGTTTTAAAATTTACTCAAAATTTAAAATGTTTTTAACAACTTCGAGCTACCCATATTTGATTTGTGATATCATGAATCTGTTGTACAAACCTTGCATGAAATCTACACATCTATTGATGGTTTTCACTTAGATAATACGGTATATTTTGTTAAATAAAGATGAAATTACACACCCGAGCGGCATGTGTGTCTACGATGGGTTGATTTTAGCAAATTTCCTTCTCTCTCAAGGGTGGAGGGGGAAGAAAGTAGGCTGAAATCAACCCAACTCCAATGGAAGGATTTGCTTCTATATTTAAAATAATTGCTGAAATAATCTCTGTATTTTTAGAATTATCTCTGTAGCTCCTAAAATAGAAAGAAAATTCCAGAGAGTGTTTTAAGACAGGGAGAATATAAGAAAAATAATTCCTACCATTATTTATTTGTATTTCCTTATTTACTTTACTACTAGTATATTTACTTTTTTTCTGTGTTGTCTTAATTAAAATTTTAGTGTAAATTAAGTCATGATTGGGAATACCTTTAAATGGTACAAGTCATAACAAAATAAATAGTAGTTACATTGTTTTTTAAATAATAAAATAAATGGCCAAACAGCCATCGATAAATCAATCGCGGTACATAGTTGGTAGTAATATGTGTATTGCGCTATAGTCCTCTCCTCCGTAACTAACCATTTCATAGAGTCAAAGTAATATGGTATTTCTATTTTGACCGGAGAAATATTAGTTACTTGCAAAACCAAGTCTATTAATAACGTCACTTTCGTGCTATTAATTAAGCGCTTCTCGTCCGTGCTATATCACTCTGAATCTGATCGGCATTTAGGAGAGGTACACTACAAACACACCTATGCAGTCTCAATGCTGGTTAAAAAATAGGATGCGCCTAGGCAGCATGTGCTAGCACAATAGTGCTAACCAGTCGACACGCTCTTTTCCAAAAAAAATGAGGTGTGCTCCTTTTCCACACATGAATGTGTCTTATAAAGACGTGCCACACAGTGCACATACACTCACTAGTACTGGCTCGTGCTCACATTATTTACCAAAAATAGTATGGTATCATCTATCTCCTCCATGCACATCCTTCCAAAAAAGATGTCACACCCCAATCTGGCACCGCCGTACAACGGCACCTGACAGGAGCGTGTCCTAGGAAAACAACGCGAACCGCTTTCTACGAAACCGTGATATCGATACCAGTCCCAGGATATAGCGCTGGTATCCACGGTGACAATCATGAATCATTCCAATCCTTAAAATAAATAGAGGACTTATTTACCTTGACTTAGGTTGCAACTCTTGAGAGAAGCTCGAGAGCGCAACAAACGATACAGAAGCAGAGGCAGCGGAGACCAACGAACGAAAACCCAATACCACAAGCAACGCTGGGAACTAGGACGAAACCCTAATCTTCGCTTCACTTCGACTTCAACTTCAGAGCTGACAAGCTATATAGAGTAAGGGTGAGTACTTACGTACTCAGCGAGCTAGAGGAATTAAGGTGGTTAATGCAAGCTGCAAGGGGAGGCTGTTTATTTTGCAATCGGTTTTATTTTCAAGTTTTCAACAATCTATGTGTGTGCCTGTCCACAACTGAAGCGAGACAAGTCTCAGCTCGGTCGGAAGTGATAAGTGACCAAATTTTATTTTCAAGTTTGCACAACTCCCATAGTTGGCCTCAAAACTGGTTTCCCAAACCAAACCAATTTCCAACCTTTCAGAGATAAGTGGTCCCCAAACGACCAATCACTTTTCAGGGACTCCCTGTCCCACTGTCTCCCTGACAGCCACTTGCTTCTCGAGCAATAGGTTTCTCAAACCAGTTCACCTTTTCACAAAGCTGGGTAAAACAAAAACTACGCTAAGGAATCACCTCACATCCACCCATGACCATGGGTACGGCTGTTCGAACAGTTTGTTAATCTCTGCAGAGGGGGTACACTTTACCCACATGACATTACTAACCCGGGTCACCCAGCCCGTGCAGAACAGCCACGTCTGGTGACTTTGAGGTTTTCACGATAAGACATTTCGAAAGCCGACTCAGGGTCACCTTATGCCAACGGGAGGGGTCCCACGGAACAACACCAGGTTAGGTCTCAGACCATGCTGTGCCAGGAAGCCCAAGGGTCCTCCCCGACACCACCCCGGCGAATCCACTTGTCCCTTGGCATCAAGATTTCCCTGGCCTAGCTAATTACTCAGCCAGGGGTGTCCCATTACACTCATGTGGTCGCACTTGTTATATGCTCGGATGTAATTCCCAAGGAATCGGTTCTTAAAAGCGACCGCACAAGCATCCCGCCCAAGAATGGCCTTGCGTCGCGAGTTTTGTTTGTAAAACTCAATTTTCTTTCACAAGGCACCGACCCAGGCGTCAGGTTTTCCAAAGCTTTCATAAATCAAGTTTTACCCAAGATGTTCTTAGATTTTATGTTTGAAGGCGGCCATCGATATTCGCACAAGGTGCACGAATACCGAGGCACCACACAGGTGGTTACAAGGGAACATGGTATATCAATTAACAAGGAAAGGATCAAATGCAACAAGTTAGTAGGCCCACCGATCTGCCTTGCAGATGGGGCAAACAGTTCCAGTGCAATCCTAACAATGCATTAATATTTTGCGAACAACATAATTAATTTCAAATATAAGTTCAATATGTTCAAAGGTGACTTGCCTTGCTTAAGGTCTTGAGCTTCACGAATCTTTGAGAAATCCACGCTTGGACGAAAAATCCGGGAATTGCAACTAGGCGCAAACAAACAAAACCTAAACAAAAGACCAAAGAAAAGATCTATTTAGGCTAATAACTAGTGCCATTAGATGGAGCACAATTTTAGAGAATTACTGGAAGTGGAATGGAGTCAATCGAACGAACGGATTAGGAGATATGAATTTTGGAAGATTAAGTGAAAAGGAAAAAGATTAATTGAATTTACAGAAAAGAATATTCTTTCGGATGTGGGGTCCACATGTCAATGTCCATGGACAGCTAGCTTGGGTGAGGGAGGAAAGATGGACTTCATTCATGGGCACTTGGTTCGATAGGGGGAGTGGATGTGGACTTTGGCCCACGGGATTCCAGGGAAAGAGCTGCGGGTTATGTGGGGGACGGAAAATGGACTTTGTTTCACGGCCTCAACGGGCCTAGAGGCGAGGCCCCGGCCCAGCAAGGACGCGCGCGGGCGAGACCGAGCAGAGTGGGCTGGCGCGCAGGAGAACGGCCCACGGCTAGGTACGTGCGTGAGGGGACGAGCGGGCGGGCTGGCGAGGTGCGACCCACGGGGGCGAGACGCGTGCGAGGCGGGGCCGGTGGACCGGGAGACATTGACCGGTCTCCCATGGGACCCAGGGCTAGTGGACGTGGCGTCCACGTTGGCAGATGGGAGAAGGAAAGGAGCTCGCCCAGGAGCGGACAGCTCATGGACAACCGGTGGTGGGCGGCGCACTCCGGCGAGCGGCGGCGAACCGGAGTGGGAGGACGACACCGAAGGGTACCAGAGGAAGAATCGAATTGACTCAACGGCGTCGATTGGAAAGAGGAGGCGCGACGACGGCCGGCGGCGGACATGGCAGCGCGGGGAGGGAGCAAGAAAGAGGAGCAGAGGCAGTTTAAATAAGAGAGGTGCGAGGCTTGGAGAGGAAGGGACCGAGGGAAGCACGGTCAAGGTGGGGGCAGCGTGGTGTAGGGACAGCGTCAGCGGCTCGATGTCCATGGCGCAGGAAGCCAAGTGACGGCAGAGGGGGTCACTGAACCAGAAGAAGAAAAAGGAAAAAGAAGGGGAGAAAGGGGAGCATGCCCTAACTATTTTGGGGAGAAAGGGAGACGGGAGGATGAGCTCTGCCTCTCGGGCTTGGATGCTAGTGGCATGGAGGGGTCACGGGCAACGTGCGCATGGGAAGGATGACGGCTGATTTGGGCGCGGGAAAGAAAAAAGCGAGGGAGAAAGAAACGGAGAGGCGCGCGCACGAGAAAGGAGACATGGCTCTCCTCGGCACGTGCGGCGCACGTGACCGGGGAGGGGTTGGACTAGCGAGAAGGAGAAGTGGGCCGAGAGTGGGCCAAGAAGGAGAGAAGGGGAGCGAGAAAGATGGGCCGGCCAAGAGAAAGAAGGCCCAAGGAAGAGGGAGACGATTTAGACTTTGCAATGAGCTGAATTGGAGAGAAGGGGTTGGACTGGGTCGGGAGGAAAGGGAAACGGCCTAATTATCGAGGGAGGCAAAATAGACTTTTTAAAGGAAATTGACAATGAGATGATTTGGACTTAGAATTGAATTCCAATTTGAATTCAAATCGCATATTTGAACTCAGAGAAATTAGGGGAAATCAAGGAAGGCACAAATTAGGAAATTTTGATATTTTGAATAGATTTGCACTCAAATTTCAACGGGGAAACATTTAGACTCAAATTTGGGACTTGGGTAAATTTGGGAATTTTTGAAAGGTTTGATGGGGAATATACGGGGACAAGAAATCAAATTTGAAATTTGGATTTCAAATTCAAGGGGTGGATTCTAGGAGACAAGAAATTGAATTCGAAACTTGGATTTCGAATTCGATATTTGAATTCAAGGAATTTATTGTGAGGACAAGCTAGAGGGAATTAGGGTTTGATTCTGAACCGGGATTTGAAATTTGGCAATTTAGCCAAGAACAAAGAATCAAGGAGATGGAATCAACTCAAGATTTTATTATTTTTAGGATGGATCTCTGCTTGGGGATTTGTAAGATTGTTTTGGCAGAGATTTCAAGCAGGAAGGAAAACAAATCTCGGAAATTGGGGTTCAAATAAAGGAATTGAATTTGGATCTGTATTTTGGGATTTAAACAAATGTTGGGGAAAGGATTTCAAAGGATGATAGAGCGACAGGTAGGGAGAGATTATAAAGAGAGGAGTCGAATACAAATATCGATTTCAAATTTAAGGTCCGTAATCACGAGATCTTTTCATGGGGAACTTGGAGAGGATTGGAGAGAAATACAAGGGATCTATTAAAGGGCATCAAATCGGGAACTCGATGTTTTGGAATAGGTTTGCGTACTTGGGGACTGGTAAGATTATTTAGATGGGATTTCGGATCGGAGCAAAATCTTGGAAGAGTGGGTTCAATGGTAGAGTTGAATTTGAATTGGATCAAATATTCAGAGAGGATTCAAGTGAAGATACATAGATAGGTAGATAGATAGATAGATAGATAGATAGATAGAAAGAAAGAAAGAAAGAAAGAAGGAGAGATGAAACTTAAGAGTTTGAATTCGAACTCGAGAATTGATTTTAGAGATGTTTATTCGGTAGCGAGGGATTAGAGATGACTTGAACGTCAGTTCAAATCTTTGGAGGGGTTATTGAACTTGGACAATTTCGGGAGAAATTGGTCGAATGAGATTTAAGAGAAAAATTCGAATACAATGATTTGAATTTCGAGCATTGTTTCAGTGAATCAAGGAAAGAGGTTGGGATTTTACAAGGTGGATGCTTGGTCTAGATTGGATTCAAGAATTCGACGAAATTTGTGGTTAGGGTTTTAGGAGCGAAATCCGAATATAAGGGTTCGAACTTTGAGACTAGTTTTGAATGAAAACTTTGAGAGGTCGGGTTAGAGATTCGGATTTGTCAAATTTGAGATTTGCAATCAAGGAACCTTTGCAAGGAGAAATCAGAGATGATCTGAGCATGAACTCAAATCTTTGGAGAATAACTGAACTAGATTTATTTGAAGGAGGATTTCTCAGTGGTGGTTTAGAAAGGAGATTTGAATACGAAGATTCAAATTCTGAGATTATTTGAAACGGAAACTTCAAGGAGGCGATTTTGACATCAGGGAATAGAGATAAAGGAGGGATTTCAATTGAGATCTACAGCACAACTTAGACTCGACACTCAAAGAACAAAATTTTCGCATATAGGATTTTCTTAAATTAGCTTTTTAACGCCACGCAAAAATCGGGGCGTTACAAAAGAGGTATCATGGAGTTCACATGCTATAGAGACTAGTAGAACCACCTATATCTTTCAAATCCTATATTATTATAAAGATCCACTTGAACCATCGTACTTTACTCAGAATATATGACAAAATGAGTCTGATATTAAATATATTCAAATTATTTATTTATTTTTCTTAGCTCCTGTAGCATCATAGTTAACTTCTAATACCATGAAAAGTTATTTTTCTATAGCAATGTAGTTACTTCTAGTACCGTGAATAGTACTTTCCTATAACAGTGTTGTTACTTCTAATATCGTAAAGAGTTATTTCCATGTAACAGTATAGTTACTTCTAATAATGTGAATAAATTACTTCTATATTTTTTATCAGTTACTTTTCTAGTAGTGTAGTTGGCTCTTATACCATTAAGAGTTACTTCTATTTCTTTCATAGTTACTTTCCTATAACAATAACAATAGTGTGTAGTTACTTCTAATGTTGCGAAGAGAGTTACTTCTTGTATGAAGCAAAAATAATATAGCGATTATTCCAAATAATAAAATCCATGTATTTACTAATGAATCTTCTCTATATTTTGCTGCTAAATTATTTTGTTATATATTTTGAATAGAGTACGATAGTTTAAATGGAATTTAAATATAATACATGATCTAAAATACATAAAGTGTCAAAAGTTTGGTATTAAAAAAAACATACTAGTGTGTTTTTGTCCTCGTACCAAATCTTAGCTAGTCATTTGCTTTATCTGGTATATAGCTGGCTAGCGACATATTAAAAAAACTCTCTAGTACAAGGATAATAAAACTTTCGGATTAGACGTAGGGCGTGACCGGTTGCACCGTAAATCTAAATGGTACACGTGCACTAATTAGATTTTGCCTAAAAAATAATGGTCTCCCCTTAGTCAACACCACAATCCTTATCTCTCCCCGATCACCTGATAAGGCCCCCACGACGCTGCGTCTCATTCCTCCACGGACAAAGCTAAGTCTCACCGCCATCTCCATTGCCATCGCCACCGCCACCACCATCACCATGGGTTCGCGTTCCAGCTCGACGACGACAAGTATGCCGTCAGTACCGGATGAGAACCGGCCGGTGGGCAAAGGAACGGCGATCTTCAGCTACACCTGCGTCGGCCTCACAGGCGTCGCGCTCGTCGCCGTCGTCGTCTTCTACTGCAACCGACACGTCCGGAGGCGCGCGCCTGTCGCCGCCGCAGGCGCCGGTGCGGCGGAGGGCGCCAGCGATGGCGGCGGCGTACGAGGCGTCGCTGACGTGGCCGCCAAGATCCCGGAGTTCGCGTACACGGGGTCGGCGAGGCACGGCGGCGGTGAGGGGGCGCAGTGCTCGGTGTGCCTCGGCGCCGTGCAGGCCGGCGAGGTGATGCGACGGCTGCCGGCGTGCAAGCACCTGTACCACGTGGAGTGCATCGACATGTGGCTGGCCTCGCACTCCACGTGCCCGCTCTGCCGGACAGAGGTCGAGCCGCCGCCGGGGGACGACGAAGGCCAACCTGCGCCGGCGGCAGATGAGTCGTCGCCGACGGAGGAGCTGCCACCGGTGTAGCTAGCTAGCTAGGTCCATCACGTCATGGTTAGTTCATACGTTGGACATATCATTTTTTGATTTGAACCTTAATCTTGACATTTACTACACTGAGTACTTTGGTGCAGGCGTGCAGCTTGTAATTAAAGAACACATAGAAAGATTGCAGTAAAATATGTTACAGAATTTCCGAGACAATATTTTTTTCTCTTTTTGCCTGTGTTTAACTGTTGTTTATCATCTGAAAATGTAGTCCATTGGCATACAGATTTGAAATTGCGTCAAATTATAGTTCTTTTTTTTCCAATAGCAACAAAATTATTAACTCTTTTTTTTTCTTTTGCTGGTGAAGGTTACCTCCCTCTTAACTTCCATGTAACCGACGGAAGGAAGCTTCGTTGACATTCTTATCACCAAACCTACGAGTTTGGCAGCTTGCTAAAGTCAACTAGGATCGTACTCAACCGTATAAGCTACCTTGATTCTTGTATAAATTAAGCCATAAACAAACACGATATTTCGTTCAATTCAAAACTTTCTTCCAACGTCAGGTTCGTTGCTATCACACGAGACAGAGAAGAGAAACAAAGGGAGAAGATGTATTGGGTTTTTCAAAGGAAAAAATGAAATAAGGTTCCGTAGAAATTTAATGAGCTCAAATCGTTTGTTCTACCGTCCTAGAGTACTTTTCTGATGGTCTCTATTGACAGCTACCAGTATTGTCACTAGTATAAAACCTGTACTGTCCGTGGGACACGACTTGAGAGGCCCTCCTCCGCTCACTACATCAATTCTGATCTTTCTTGACGAGACACTTTCTCAAGAACTAGCAAAATTTGTTCTATGACCAGCGCTAGCTGCCCTGGCCCCCAAGGTGTCAAGGCCCCTGGCCATGTACAGCTATATGCACATATAGCTATATACTGGTGTACGTCGTCGATTTTATCGTACAACATCGGGGTGAGTCAATTGATTGTATTGAAATGATGCATTGGACATTATTCTTTGATGGATCAGTTTGTATATATGGTAGTGGCATCGGCTCGATGATTATATCGTCTAGGAGAGCAAGTTTTGAGTTTGCTTTTACAATCAAACCTTATTATACAAATAATCAAGCTGAATATGAAGCAGTACTCAAGGATTTGCAACTACTGAGAGGTTGAAGCGAGATTGTTGAGGATTCATTGTTGGTAATCAATCCTGCATTAATTATTTTTTTTTGAATTAGGCCATTAGTTAATCTTAGCATGTTGCCTACTATGGTATATGCTTAAATCCCCTGAACACAAAAACTGGAGTAGTAGATAGAACTTTGATGAATTCCACTTGTTCTAAAATTCTCAATTACGAGATGTACATGATAATTAGTACCTTGGTATATATATAGCACAATATTCATGTTGATTCGTTCCTCCTCTGATCTTGCACTAATTTTCTACGTATAGCGTGCTTTTTTATTTTTTAGGAGCCATATTAGATATTATATGCTTGATAAGTCTGGCTTTCATGAGGTCTTTTTAAGGATTTTTGGTTTTCTATGCAATTGCCGCCTAACCAAAGTTCATGTTTACTGATGTGTTAGAGTTAAACATTTCATCCTATTTACAATAAAAACTCACCCACTAGGTTTAAATTCTGGTGCTCATAAATATTACACATGGATGAGATGGTTTTCTATAGGAATTTATTGAGGCTAGGAATATACTGCTGGTCTCGATCTCTTTTAGCTTAATTTAGGGGGTGGACTCGTGCATGAATGCATGTGTAGTGATGTGTGCACACGTGTGTCTTCCGTATAATAAAAGGGCAAAAAAAACTACCTGAACATATATAAATGAACACTGCAGGACCTCTGTTTTTCTCCTCTTAGGTCTCCCAAATTTTCAGGACTGGCCTTGTCTATGTCAATCTTGTGAGTGAAAGGGCGCCGCCATAGAAGCTTCGTCTAGGATTACCTTTTGTGATAAAAAAAAAGGACCATCTGTTATAGATATTCATAATGAATTGCTATCGTCATAGCGTTTGTGACGACTGAAACCGTCATAAACCAGTTTTTGCCATGCCTCTGTGATCCTATGTGGCAAAATGTTGTGACTAGGCAGGTGCTAACGTGGAGGCCCATTTTGACAATTTGTGGCCCGACGTTGTGAGTTGGCATGTGCTGATGTGGAGGCCTATTCTTTTGCCCATTTTAAATATATGTGACCCTTTTTTAGGCCCGACACCTATTGGAGGCCTATTGTTGGCCCACATGTATTGGGCCTAACACAACTCGATTTCATGCATCGGATAAATGTACACTAGACATTCCGCCTTTTGGATTGAACATCATCGTACCACTATACAACAACTGCATTTGTTATCACCGGATGATCCGGTTGTTCTAGAATATACTTCACTATACAAACAATCATCTACATACACAACTATCTCACTGAAGCACGTTGACAAGTACTGCTCGAAGACAGCAAAGCAGCAGCATTAGAAACCAAACCAAAATGTTCACAAAACAAACAACCTCATTGAAATGGACAGGAGTGATGGAAGCAAAAGATTCATTGACCTGGTCGATCAAAAATCAACTGACGAAGAAAATCAGTCGTTTCTTATGTCTGCTTCTGCAAGTTGGCGCGATCTAGGCCGCTTGTTCTTTCCTTCGTTGTTCAGATTCTTTTACCTTCAACTTCAAGACTTGCACTTTCTCGTTCTGGGCAGCGATGTGGTCGAGAAATTCTGTCGTTTATTTTCTCTCTCTCAAGGTGAGCCTCGAGCTCTTGGGCCCGAGAATAAGCAGCTTCAGATTTATTTTTTCTTCCTGAATGATTACTCAAATCCAAGGTTACGCAGGAAGAGGTCAGAAAGGAAGAACTTTGCATACAACCTGAGCATCTATCGGTGCTTCCTGTAATCCTGTCCATCCAGTACTGGTTTAGCGAGTATGGCCTCCATGGCAGCCTAGGACAAGAAGGATTACAACTCTAAAGTTGGTTTTCAATTGTACATCATGTAGAAAATGAAGAAAATACACTATATATAGCCCACATGAAAATGAGATGTTTTACAATGCTCTAGTCTCTCTACTTCAGGTAGAATCAATTTAGACTATTCATCTTTCTAATCCAATTTATGTACTACTGGTAGTAGAATAATTTTATCTACTGATAGCAGACTTCATAAATAAATAGCTGAAATTATGTTTACTGATGATGGTTTTCTATAACTTAGAGCTAGCTGCTAGTCTGTTGCCATATAGTGCCATGGAAGCCAGCATGCTCTGGAAACGGATTCTAATTCCTAAAGTGGATGCCCCCTCATATATCATTTTCTTCTAAATTCAATACAAATAGCTCCAAAAGGTTTTGAAAAAAAAGTTAAGAATGTAGATTATAGTGATATTTATCGGTCCACCAAAAATCAAGTTCAAATTCGACCTGTACATTGAGAAAAAAATAAATTTGGATATGAATAGTACGACTAATATTCTTACGTTGAATTTGTTTTTTTATATCTCAATGTGTGAGTTGAGTTTGGATCTAACATTTCATGGAGTGGTATATGCATGTTATATGAATGTTGTTGAATTTTTTTAGAGTTTTTCATAATTATTTGGATAGTTTTTAAACAAATGAGAGAACATCCTCTTAAGTGATCAAGACAGTTTTCCTCATGTTGTTGTTTGCATGTCATTCAAATAATTATCAAAAAACTTAAAAAACTCAACAAAATAGATTAATACGTGAGAAGTCACTTCACAAATATATAAGGTCAAATTTAGCTTCTACAAGTTATAACGAAAAAAACAAATTTGACTACGAATATGCATTTAGAATTCACTCTCCTCTCTCCAGCAGGTACAGATCGTACAGAACAAGAGAAAACCGAAGCTGCTTCTGAAAATGAGCCAATGCATCGTGCGATGACCATCTGGCCATGAAACCATCCCATTTGGCACATTTGCACTGGCTCGATCTCCTCTGGACACCATGAAATAGACAACCAAATAACACTAAAAGCAAAGCTATGTAATGCTTGTGTTTTTTTACTAGCACGTCACATTCACACTAACGGTCGAGTCAGTCAAGCACACTGCACGACAACGTCGTCGTGCCACCTGGTCTCATCTAATTATTTTTAAGAAAAAAACAGAGAAAGATGTCCTTACTTTTGGCGGACGGCTCTTACCCTTGTGTCAACTGGTATCGATCATGAGGGATCAAGCCGACCAGACTAATTCTCGACACCGAAAATTTTGATTACTTCAATTAGGTCTAACGGCTCCATCAACCACTTTCAAAATGTTCTGATGTGATCGTTTGCCAAATTCTGTACTACTCCTTGCATCTTCCTTCAACCAGCCCAGTCCCTGTCAACGACACATTTAACATAACACTGAACTTTTCTGTATGATCATATATACTAATCATATCCAGCGTGTGCCCGGTCTGATGCAAACAAGTATCTCGCATTCGTTACGGAACAGTACTGAGTACTGACCAAATGGTCGCCACTTCGCTAACCACCAGAGAAGCATTCATTCGGTGAAGCTTCTTCCATTATTCAGACGAGCCAACAACTTAATCATCAGAACACTCCATTTCAGCTGGATAAAAGTATAAAACCGCGAGAAGGAGGCCGTGCACGCATTCAGGCAAACATAAATGCTCCTCCAGCTTCACTCTCACCCAATGCCATGCCTACCTGAATTCTGGAGCTCACCCTCTCCCGGCATCATCGTCACCATGCACCTCGAGATGTCACCCGACAACCTCCTCTTCTTCTGCTCCGTCACGGCGTCGGCGGCCGCCGGATTCTGCCTCTTCTCGCTGTACCGGCGGCTCGCGCGGCGCTGCCACCACACGGCGCCTGCCGGAGGATTGGAAGAAAAGGATGAGCCCCGGCGGCTGACCGCGGTGGCCTCCGGCCTCCCGGCGTTCATGTACGACCGGCTGGTCCGGCACAGCGGCAAGGGCGCGAGCTGGACGGAGTGCGCCGTCTGCCTCGGCGTCATCCATGTCGGCGCCATGGTGAAGCTGCTGCCAGCGTGCGCACACATCTACCACGTCGACTGCATCGACCTGTGGCTGTCTTCCCACCCGACGTGCCCACTCTGCCGGTGCAGGGTTGATCATCCTGGACAGGGGCAGGAGACTGCCAGGCAGCTTTCCCCAGCATAGAATTCATCATGTCTGCAAGAAATGTATTAGTTAGGAGTTAGGATTCTATTGGACTTCAAGAAAAATGTGCATATACAATGTATCAATTGATGGATGTGAATGTAGTACCTGACTGGAAATGTGGATACTGTCATCAGGGTTTCATGAATTTCTTCAGATTGTTAAGACTTCGGTGGTGTTTGAAAGTCCTGAAGATAAAAATAAAGATGAAGATAAAGTGTTTCACGTAAAACGAGGTGACAATAACGTGTGATTAATTGAGTTTTAATTATTACAAACTTGAAAAATGGATTAATCTAACATTTTAGAGCAACTTTCATATTAAAAATTTTCGCACGAAACGCACCGTTTGGAAGTTTGAAAAACGTGCCACGAAAGTTTATTTTTTATCTGTATTGTTTCAGAAGAAACGAACGCAGCCAAGATGAACTTCTACGAGAACTTCATAAGTATATAAGATAAACTTCTCCAGTGTCAGTATTCAAGACATACAAAATTCATGGCATTGTAGCATTCCGACAGGGGATTGCATAATATAGCCAAAATGCTGTAGTGATATTTACAGCTGAAAGGTTACACACAAACTACCAAAGCAAAACTGAAACAAAACGAGAACAGAGATGGCAAGGACTCCTTTAAATGCTCATTAAATAACAGGAGGGAAAAGGGAAGCTTGCAGAGAGTATTCTTTTCTCTACACAGATTTGCAAAGATATGATGCTTCAACCACAAATACAACAAATTGCATTTCTGCAGTCCAGTATTTTATCATATACTAGCAGACAGGAGTTTATGAAAATTTATCAGAAGGAAACGCATAAAAAAATGTTACAGACAGACATATGCATAACAACAATGACCAGAAGTTCAGTTGCCTGGAAGAACTTTGGCTTAAATCTGCACCAGCTGGACCATAAGTTGTTGTTCCTGTGAAGCTGCCATTTTTTGGAGATGTGCTGCAATGGTACGAAGACAGGGTTAATGATTTGGCAGAGATTTAAAAAGTTGAAGACATTTTATTGTATGTGTAAAGAGAAATTCTCTGTCTGTGGTGACATTACAAAGAGTACTACTGTGACTATGGTCTCTAAGAAATACAAGTGAGCAAAGCGGCGGCGGATTAGAAAGAGTAATTTCCAGAACCACACATTTCTTTCCTCATGGTACTTATCTGTAGGTTTTATGAATAATATTGTTTCTCAAAACCCCACGCTAACCAGATATGGCATTGCCTTTAGCCATCCCTAGCAAGTGGTGTTAGTATCTACTCTCATTGAGAAGAGGATGGCACTCAAGATGGGACAATTTTCTGGTTTTCTTTCATTCACAAACTCAAAGCCATACCAACCTTAAGGGTTGGGAATACATATTTATAGTCATCCAAACTAGCCAAACATATGCTAAGATGCTAGTCTAAGATGCTAGTCTAAAAAGCAAAAAGGGAGATGCTGTCCTAGAGCATCCCAAACTGAAATAGATGTTGTCCTAGAGCATCCCAAAACTGAAATAAATACTGTCCTAGAGCATCCCAAAAGGCACACAAAGACCAAGACCAATCAGCACAAGACTTATTCCATCATTCTCCCCCTAAGCCTTGTGCGTCGTCTTGTGGGAAAGTTGGACCATCCCGGTCCTGGAGCAAAGTTCAAGGAACTTGATCCTCCCAAGGGGCTTGGTGAGCAAGTCCGCAAGCTGGTCCTTGGTGTTGATGTAGCTCGCCTTGATGCTCCCTTCCTCCAAGCAGCCTCGGATGAAGTGGTACCTCACCCGGATGTGCTTGCTCCGTTCGTGAAAAACGGGGTTCTTTGCCAGAGCCAAAGCGGACTTGCTGTCCACCCTGAGCTCCACCGCTCCAGTGTCTCTGCCGAGGAGATCACCAAGCAGTCGAGCAAGCCAGAGCGCCTGAGTTGAAGCGGTGGAGGCCGCTATGTACTCGGCCTCGCAGCTGGACAGGGCCACCACTTGCTGCTTGACCGACTGCCAGCTAACGAGGCACTCATCGAGGAAGAAAAGAATCCCGCTCGTGCTCTTGCTAGTGTCGATGTCGCCGGCGTGGTCGCTGTACCCGATGAAGTGTGCCTTGCCAGGACACCTCGGGTAGTAGAGACCGTGGTCAAGAGTCCCCGCAACGTAGCGGATGATCCTCTTCACAGCCTGCTGGAGCTCCGTCGTCGGTCGTTGCATGAACCGACTGACGTAGCCGACGAAGAAGGCCAAGTCCGGCCTTGTGTGGGTGAGGTAGCGAAGACTCCCCACAAGACGCCGGTACTGTGTAGCATCCACCTCCTCCGTCGTGTTGTCGCGGCTCAGCTTCAGTCTCTCCTCCATCGGAGTGAGGGCTGGGTTGCAATCGGTGAGCCCAGCCAGCTCAACAATGTGCTTGGCGTAGGCAGTCTGTCGAAGCGTGATCCCGAAGTCGTCCTGGTGCACCTCGATCCCCAGGTAGAAGGAGAGAGGCCCCAGGTCACTCATCTGGAAGGTGGCCTTCATCTCTTCCTTGAACGACGCCACCTCCGCATCCTTGGTGCCGGTGATCACCAAGTCGTCGACGTAGACACCCATCAGCAGGGCATTTCCTCCATTGCCCCGCCGGTAGATGGCCGCCTCGTGCGGGCTTTGCTCGAAGCCCATCCCCTTGAGCGTGGAGTCCAACTTGGCGTTCCACGCCCTCGGTGCCTGCCGCAAGCCGTAGAGGGCCTTGTGCAGGCGGAGCACCTTGTCCTCCTTGCCGGTGATCACAAATCCCGGCGGCTGGTGCACGTAGACCTCCTCCTTCAAGTTGCCATTCAGAAACGCCGACTTGACGTCCATGTGATGGACGCCCCAGCCTTCCTGAGCAGCCAGCGCAAGAAGGAGTCGCACAGACTCCATCCGTGCCACGGGAGCGAAGGCATCGTCGTAGTCGATCCCCTCCTGCTGCACGAAGCCACGTGCCACCAAGCGAGCCTTGTGCTTGACGATGGCTCCGGCTTCATCCCTCTTCAGCTTGAACACCCACTTAAGGGTGATCGCGCGGTGATCACGAGGGAGGTCAGCAAGTTCCCAGGTGCGGTTCTCCTAAACCGCGTCCATCTCCGACTGCATCGCGGCACGCCATGTCGCGTGTTTCTCGGCCTCTGCGAAAGACTGAGGCTCACCGTCGTCGAACGCAAGGTGCAACTGCGCCTCCAGGTCGCGAGGCACCAGTCCCGGCACCGGCTGATCGCCGAGAAGGTCCTCCATCATACGGTACCGTAGCTGCTCGCCGTCGTGGTACGCGTCGATGCGCTCCCTGTCGTGGGAGAGCGGAGTAGCGAACTCCACTGGGCTGCGCTCAACACGAGCTGGTGTCGGAGTAGGCGTGCCCGGAGGAGTGGCTGTTGGTGCTGGAGCGCGTGGGGTCGCCGGCTGTGGTGGTGTCGGCGAGGAGCTCGTCGCAGCCGAAGTCGTAGCTCGAGAGTGTGTCGCTGCCGGAGTCGGTGGAGGCTCGGGGACTGGGGTAGGCACGCTCGGTGAAGAGGAGCTGCCTACTCCCCCAGCTCCCTCGAAGTGGACGTACTCGACAGTGAAGTCGTCGTACGTCAGGGTCGAGCCATTGTCCACCGCCTTGTCCCATACCCACCCTCGCCCTTCGTCGAACACTACGTCGCGCACCGTGCGCACACGCTGTCTCCGGGTCGAGGATGCGGTAGGCCTTCGAGCCCTCCGCGTAGCCGATGAACACCCCTAGGGTGCTCCTGTCGTCGAGCTTGCCGATGTGGCCAAGCTCCTTGGCGAACGCGAGGCAGCCGAAGACCCGCAGGTGGGAGACCGCCGGCTTGCGCCCATGCCAAGCCTCGTACGGTGTCCTGCCATCGAGGGCCTTGGTAGGAGAGCGGTTGAGGATGTAGACGGCCGTCACCACCGCCTCTCCCCAGAAGATGGTCGGCATCCCCCTCTGCTTGAGGGCCCGAGCCATCCCCACAACCGTCTGGTTGCGCCGCTCGACGACGCCGTTCTGCTGCGGGCTGTACGGCGCGGTGTAGTGGCGCTGAATGCCCTCATCAGCGCAGTACGACGCGAATTCAGCCGCCGTGAATTGGCTGCCGTTGTCGGTGCGCAGCACGCGCAACTTGCGGCCGCACTCCGCCTCCGCAGCAGCCTGCGCGCGCCTGATGGCGTCCGCAGCCTCTCCCTTGCTGCCGAGGACCATCACCCACATGTAGCGGGAGAGGTCGTCGACGAGCAGCAAGAAGTAACGCCGTCCTCCTGGTGTGGCCGGTGTCACTGCGCGCTGAGGATGTAGAGACGATTAGTGCCTCTGGTTACCTTGGCGAGGCGGCGGCGGCGATCCCAAATTCTCATGACTCCATGCTCGACCAGCACGCGTGAGCCGTTTTCATCCAGCTGTCCCACGCTGATGATAGAGTTCCTCAACGCGGGGATGTAGTAGACTCTGGTAAGCAGCCTGTGCTTACCGAACTTGGCGGAGAAGGTGACGGAGCCGACACCCTTGATCTCCACGCCGGAGGCATCCCCAAACTTGACGGAGCCTCGGACGCTGGAGTCAAGCTCGGTGAAGAACTCCCGCCGGCCAGTCATGTGATGGGTGGCGCCGGTGTCGAGGTACCACCCATCAGCCTTGTCGTTGCTGGAGCTGTTGCCGAGGAAGGCGTGTACCTTCGGCTCGTCGAGGTGGAGGAAAGCCGTTGCGGCCGGTGCCGCTGGAGATAGCTCGATGCTTGCGTGTGCCAGGAGCAGAGCTGGCTCTTCCTCCTCCACCTGTGCGACGTGGGCCTGGCCGCGTCATGGCTGTCGACAGTCTTTGGCCCAATGGCCAAGCTTGCCACAGTTGCGGCAGGTGTCGTCTCGTGCCGGCTTGTGGTTGCCGGCGGCGCCGCCCTGGGCGCCTCTGCGAGCGCCACCCTCGGCGCGTCTTCGCGCCCACCGCAGCTGGACGCCTCCACGCGCCTTGCGCGGCTTGCGGCCGCCTGTCGAGGAAGAAGACTCCCCCTTCCTCCCGTCACCCTGAGAGGCCTCCCACTGCTCCCGAGTGAGATGGAGCTTCCCGCCAATGGTGATAGGCCCCGAGAGAGGCTGTGGCTCATCACTGTCGACGACCTTGAGGCGACCTAACGCCTCCTCGATCGACATCGTGGAGAGGTCCAGCAGAGACTCAATCGAGCGAGCGATCTGCCTGTACTTCTCTGAGACGCAGCGGAAGAGCTTCTCGACAGCTCTCTCCTCGTCGTAGGTGTCGTCGCCGTACTACACCATCTTCTGCAAGAGAGTGTTGAGACGAAGGACAAAGTCATCAACATCCTCACCTGGCTTGAAGGCCAGGTTGCGGAGTGCCTGCAGTGTGGACTTGCGGGCGCGGTCGCTGCCGATGCGTGCAGCAGCGATGGCGTCCCAGGCCTCCTTGGCAGTCCGCTTCTGGGAAAGTGAGAACTGCATCTCGGGCAGAACTGCAGCAATGAGGGCATCCAGCGCCCGCCGATCCTCATCGTAGTCGACGTCGCCGTACCGGACTGCCTCCCACATGTGCCGCACCTAGAGCCTCACCCTCATCACCGCGGCCCACTCAATGTAGTTGGTTTTGGTGAGGGTAGGCCACCCACCGCCGGGACCAAAGTCCCTGACCACCGTCTGGACGCCATGGTGGCCATGGCGCCGGTCAGGGGAGGGAGAGCGGCGTTGTCTGCGAGGACCGCACTCTCCGTCGAACCAGCCACCTCCACCGGGAGCACCGTCGCCGCGTGCGCGCTCCGGGCTGCTGCCGGCACGCCCGCGCCCGTCTGGGTTCCCGTCGGCGGACGCGCGGTCCCTTGGGCCGCCGCCGCCACCGTGGGGGTGGGCTGCTGCCCACTGCTCTACCCGCTCCCGCGCCTTTCTTCTTGCCAGCTCCTCAAGCTCCCTGTCGGCGGTGATGTCGCCGACGATGGAGCCGTTGATGCTGCTGCGCAAGGTCTCAACCTCTACCTCCGCCGCACGTGCCACATCTTCCGCCGCCTCTGCTTCCGCCTCCGCCCTGGTTGCTGCCAACTCCGCTGCCGCCAGTCTGGCCGCCCTCACTGCTGCTGCAGCGGTCTGAGCCATTGCTCGCCTGCGCTCTTCTGCTGCGGCGAGCTCGGCGTCCTGCTGACGCCGAGTGCTCGAGGCGACCGAGCGCCGAGACCGAACGTCGGACATGGCGCGCCTCCGGGAGGCTGCTGCGTGGAGAGGGGGAAGGAAAAAGGGAAGGAGGAGCAGCCGGTGCTGCTGCTGCAGCTGGCTGAGAGCTCAACCGAGCTTGGGAAGGGGTGGAACAAGAGGTGTTTAACCTACAGGAAAGTGTGGCTCTTATACCAGATGTTAGTATCTCAATGGTTACTCACATTGAGAAGAGAATGGCACTCAAGATGGGGCAATTTTCTGGTTTTCTTTCATTCACAAACTCAAAGCCATACCAACCTTAAGGGTTGGGGATACATATTTATAGCCATCCAAACTAGCCAAGCATATGCTAAGATGCTAGTCTAAAAAGCAAAAAGGGAGATGCTGTCCTAGAGCATCCCAAACTGAATAGATGCTGTTCTAGAACATCCCAAAACTGAAATAGATGCTGTCCTAGAGCATCCCAAAAGGCACACAAAGACCAAGACCAATCAGCACAAGACTTATTCCATCAAGTGGATCCTTGTCTATCCAGTCCATTTGGAAATTCTGTCCGAATGCCAGCAAGCTATAATTTGACTAGGGTGCAATATAGTGGTTATCACCATGAAACTTCTTAAGTGCCACTAGCAAAAAAAGTAAAAATAAAAAAAATTAAGTTATATGCAACTACAGCCACAAGCTACTGACTATGATTTGTGAATATACTACAGAATTATATTTATCTTGTTTAGTTGGTGTATATGAAGTAGGAACTTTTGAGAAGACAGAATTCCCTATTTGCTAATAACGTCGACACTTCCGATTTGCTAATCATTTTGACAGAATTCCCAACTGCATTGAATCGGTGTAACCGGACAGAACTACAACAAACCTTAACCAAATTTAACAAACGCATAATTTCATCTCACTCTGGTAATAATGTAAAATTGCATATCGCCCTGGTAATGATGTACAGTTTTGTTTGTTATCATGTATGAACATGCATACGCATCTTGAATCATACTCGGCAGTTCATGAATATTGAAAACTGTTGAGGGATAACAGTTTATAGAACTGTAGGGGAAAATGTGAATCCAGATTCCAGAAAAACAAAACAATGATTTGGACTTTTCGGAAAGTATATTGGACCTGCAGTTGGGCAGTTGGTCACTCTTGTCATTTGTTTACAGTACTAGAAATGTACAGGAACTATTATTTGGGAAATATCTGGTGCATCCATTAAAAAAAATTGTGTAAATGGTCAAACTTATCATTTTGAAAAAAATGGTAAAATTTAAACCAAAGAGATCTACTAAGTCACCAAATTTAAAATATAAATTGAAGAATTTTTTTACCCCCATTCCGTTGAGCTTGAGAAATCATTTTCTTGTGCTGTTTGAATCTCATGTATGTGTTCCTCAATTGTGCTATCAATCATTTTTCAAATTGGTTGGCTGTTGCACTAGCAACTTATTCATTGGTTTGCCTCATTGCCTGTCTTCAGATCACGTTGGCTTCTTCCAATGATGTTTTTGTTACAGAGAAAATATTCTCAGTCAGAGTAATGAAAGCAAGGCCAGATTATATATTGTGGTTCATAATTCTAGCAGAGACAATCAAATCCGGATCTTATTTTTCATTGAGCCAAACTGAATTTTAATGGAGCCTCTTTTCAGATATCTGAATGCTCAGTCTGTACAAGTGAGTTCAGGGCGTTTGCCATTAATGATATGTGCCGTACTTCCCAAATATTGGCTACTGGCTACATCTGTATATCATACAATGTACCCACAGACCATCAGAACTGCAAATCCCCTTTATAATTACTCATTTTTTTGTGGAAGCTAGCAACTGGAACTCAGCCTTTCACAGTTCTATTGAACTACTCCCTCCATCCCAAAATATAACAACTTCTAGCCTTCACATTTGTCTGAAAATATAACAACTTCTCCACCTGCATTCTTTTCTCAACCAATCACAACCTTCCACTTCCACCATTCAAATTCCCTACCTACCTCCTCTTCTCAACCAATCACAACCTTCTCCCATTTAATTCCACAAACTTTCTAATACTCTTGTTCAATCCTAAAACTCCTTATATTTTTGGGACGGAGGTAATACCAATTGAAATTCAGTTCCCCCAAACGGTAAGGATCAAACTAAGATCCAGCAGGAGTGAAGAAGCTTAAGCTAAATGTATTTTATCATTGATTGTATGTTCCGCCGACAAAAAGGAAATGGGAGCTTGAAGGCTAACCTGGAAGGGAACACGCAGCTCCCATGGCCTGCAAAAAAAAAAAAATAAAGCACTCGTTGGTAAAATTTGAAATCAGTGACCGAACCATCATCGAGGAGATGGGTGGTGGGGGCCCGGGGGCAGCTTACTGGGGTTGAGGGCGGTGAGCGCGGCGGCGCCGGAGAAGTCGCAGGCGGCGGGGGCGGCGGGTGCGCCGCCGGCGCGGAGGAAGTAGTCGTTGAAGGCGTAGGAGGCGTGGGCGAGGAGGTCGGGCGGGTCGTAGCAGGCGCCGCCTTGCTGGATGGCGCGGCAGTCGGCTCCCCCCGCGGGGCCGCACGCCCAGTCCACCGCCGCCTGCAGCGCCGCGTCGTCCGCGTTGTTCTTCGCCACGCACCACANCACCACAGCTGGCCCCCGCCGCTCACCCCCACCCCCGCCGCCGCACCCGCCCCCGCGGCGCCGGCGAGGAGGAAGAGGAGGAGGAGAAGAAAGGGGAGAGGCGAGGAGGCGGCGAGCATTGGATTCGCCTGAATGCTGCCAGCCAGGAGGAGTAACTAGTGAGAGAGCGAGCGAGCTGAAGTGAGCTGTGAAAGTGTCAAGTGTGAAATTGGGTCTTGGCCTCTTGGGAGGCGCTTTGATTTCTCTTTGGATGGAAACAAGGCGGCGGTGCGTTTTTAGGCGTTTTAGCAGGCTTCGTGTTCGCTTCGGGGTTTTAGGCTTTCCAGTTTCCAGGGGGGAGAGGGGGCCACGATTTGCGGCAAATCGCGTGGCTTGGCCAGTTGGCCTGCTGCTCATGCTCAGTGCTTTGTAGGAGTTTCCAGAAGGTGTTTGATGGTGTTTTTTTTAGTGAATTACGTTTTGGGTCATATTTTATTACTCAAGTTTTATTTTGAATCACCTTAAACCTATCTTTTTTATTTTGGATCAGATAAATTCGTCATTGTTGTGATTTGGACCGCCCCGAACGATTTTTTTAGTATATATCAACGACTTTAAACACATCGGCTCTGGTATACGGGCGAACTCCTCTATGTATGGTCCATATATATCAGAGCTGATGTTTTTAAGGTTGTTGATGCGTACTAAAAAAATCATTCGGGGTGGTCCAAACCACAATAATGACAAATTTATCCGGTCCAAAATGAGAAGATAGATTCAAGAGTGATCCAAAGTGAAACTTGGGAAATAAAAAATGGCCCAAAGTATAATTTACTTTTTTTCTGTAACCAACAGTGCTAGTGAGTACGACTTTTATGAAAAAAAATTATGAAATTATAGTCCTGAAAGACTATAATCAAGAAAGAAATAAAAAAAATCACCACATGCTGAACCCTCCAATCACACACCAAAGGTTTGGCACCGAATCGGCCACTGCTATGCGAGACTTGATGTCGCCAGACCTTCAAAGGGTTGCCACCGAACCGCCTACAGACACCTCCAAACACAGCGAGAAAGGGTTGCGGAGGTGAGGACAAGAGAGAAGAAGATCCACCCGACTCGCCGCCATCCAAAAGAGTCCCCCCAAACATCTAAACGTGGAAAAGTCAAGGAAAATGAAAAGATTCGTACAAACCTAAGAAGGGTTTATGGTGTTTTTGTTTGGTACTAGAAAAGATTGCTCGCAGCATATGATTTTCAGGTTATCAAGGTACAGTGCACTCCCATCATAGTCCACAAAATTTCACAATATGTGTTTGATAGAAAAAGATTGTTCGCATCATATGATTTTTGTGTTCGGCAAATTTCTCATGATTTTCATGTGTATCTAAGGTATGAATAATAGTCTTAAAAGCATATGTCCTTCATTTTTTTTCTATTTGATGTTGGTTTGTTCAAAATTGAATTACCCAATGTCATATAGAAGAAAATGGAAGGAGTATAAATGACAAGTTGCAGCCGCTGCAATACAGTTGTTGCTACCGCAACTGCTGACATAGAGTCGTATGCACGCTGGCTGCGTAGCCAAACACGCCTGGTGTCAATCTCCAATAAAAGATTTCACATGGGATCTTTATGAATGAAGGCAACTTAATACAATATAATTTTATTGTGTTGATCATCTATGAAATCAAATCATTAATTGTACAAATCTATCCTAGATTAACATTGATTTTCTACCAACACTATCCGACACTCGCATGTGTGCCACCCTTATGCACACATGCCCCACGTCGATGCCTCCTTCCTCCTCCTTCTCACTCTCCTCACCAACCCCTCCTTCAGAGAGACGGTGCTACTCGATGTCCCTTCTTCTTCCTTGTCAAATCCCTACAGATTAGGCTACAAGTAGGGATGACAATCACGCTCGATTGCCTAATAACCCATGGGTAAAAACCTATTAGGGTTCGATATGTTCTTTATTTTATACTCGTGGGTATGCTATTGGGTCAAAACCTATGCCAGATGGGTAAATGGGTTGAGCATGGGTAGCCACTACACATGCACGCTTCATCCATGTTTACTCACCAAACACAACCAACATGTGAGGTTTTAGTTTCAATAATCTTCTAATGTACTTAAGTTAAATTCTAATTTACATGTTGCACTATGTCATGTTTTTTTTGTTAAATATATGTCTAAATTGCTTACAAAATCATTTTAGTTTGTTAGTTGATGCATGAGTAAATTTGAATTTATTAACTATATGATTTTTCTATTTTTTCTATCATGTAAATATGATTGATGGATAAATGGGCATACTCATGGGCACGTTGCGCCCGCAGGTAATGGGCTTGGACAAGGTTTCTTGCTCGTCATGATAACGGGTATGCCCATGGGCTTGGACAAGGTTTCTTGCTCGTCATGATAACGGGTATGCCCATGGACACAAAATTATCTCATGGGAACGGGTATAGGTATGGGTATGCACTATCTGTGCCCGATTGTCATCTCTAGCCACATGAGACAACATATAGCATCCTATCTTACTATAAAGTTACAACCCACTAAATTCTAAAGCTCAATATACAAAGATGTCACATCATCATTCATTAGCAATTATTATATCTTAAATATTATGCAAGCATGCTATATTATCTATAATTCTATAATTTATTAAATTTTAGAGCTTTAAAATACAAACATGTTAATTCATCATCTCACATAATTCACATAATATTTAAATATCTCTTCATCTTCATCATTTTTATGATATCCTATATACCTATGTAGTTTATTCTCACTTAGTTAATGTTATTTTTTTCTTTCATTAAGCCATATCACATCAATTATTTTTAACCCTTAAATAATTAATATATGGTCCAAATTATCTTTCTTATTTCTTCTCTCATTAAGCCATATCACCTCAATTATTTTTAGCCCTTAGATGATTAATCTATGGTCCAAATTATTTTTCCCCTTTTCTTTTCTCATAAAACAACATCACCTTATCATCATTCTATATACTATTTAAATTATCATAAACCATATCAACTTATATAAGTTTATGTCGTCTAGTTATCTTATATATTATTTCTATTTATTGCTATCATACTAAACTCCTGCAGTAACGCGCGGAGTTTCACCCAGTTTACCAAATGAGCTCGGACTTAGCTCAAAGAAGAATCGGCGTGGGATGGCACCACCGTAAAGTGAGACAAAAGGATTAATGAAACTCATTTGATTTCTTCAAATTCTGATGCTGTTCTCAAGAATAGAAGAAATACATATAGATAGACAAACATAGGAGAAATAAGGAAAATCCTAAGAAATATACAAGGGTCATAAAAATGCAAAATGGAGGATAGAATATTGGAAAATGGATAAAAAATGTGAAAATTTTGGGAACATGTAGGAAAGTGTGGGGAAAAACACCAAACATGATATGTCTTTTTATAATTTTAATTCCACTTATTAGTCCCAACATAGTACTATTTATAGGAGTTTTTAAAATGTTTTTTTATTTTAAAATTGTAATGGCCTGAATCTATTTGGAGTACCTAACAAAATTTCATTTCAATCCCATCTCAAGGCAAAAATTTGAGCAAATTTCGTAGAAAATGTGAACTGTGCCTAGAATTGGAATCGTCCATGTGACCGAAACATTTTGTTGGAGCTTTGCTCCAACTAAAATGTTATGAAAAGGCCACATAATTTCACTATCATGATTTTGGAGTAGCATAAGCCCACACTTTATTTAGACCCTATTTGACACAACTCCGAATCCAATAGTTTTTGAAGTTGAATATTTCTAACTACACAAATCTATAAATATAGATCCACGATTATGTTGATAACGTGCGAATAAATCATTTTATTCCCATTTGAAATGAAATAGAAACTTTTAAAATACTATAATTTAATAAACAAACTTTAAATCCACTTTTGATGGCAAACATGGGTTTGGAGTACTAGTAAGTTTTTTTTATTAAAGACCAGCGCGGCCCACTAGCAGTGTCAGAGTACTACGAAGCACGCACAGAGCACGTGAGCAGCGGCGGAACCCTCTCGAGGCGACGAGGGTTTCAGTTTCACTTCAAAACCCCCACAAAACCAAACAAGAAAGAAAACCCTCGTCGAGCTCGATCCCCCGCGGCGCTCACCCTCCCCCCCCCTCGCCGCCTCTCGCCCCACCCGCCGCCTCCTCGCCTCCCGCGGGATCGCGCCATGGCATTGAACGCCCCCGTCCTCGTGCTGAGTAAGCGCGCCCCCCCTCCCCGCTCTCCTCCCCCCGCCGCTCTACCTCCCGGTTCCTAGGGTTATGGTCCCTCCCCCGCGTTTCCCGCCTCGGATCTTTTCGATGGGAAACGATGGTTTCGTGCTTCTAGGTTTTCGATTTGGGGCGTCTGTTTGACCCCTCGTGTGGGGGTTTACCTGATTCTCTTGGTGTGAACCCGAGATTTGGTTTTGGTGTTATGGTTTTGTTAGGTTATCGTCATTCTGATCTGATCTCTGTCGCTTCCGTATATGTGGGAATTTCTCTCTGATTTTTTTCTTTGATTTGAGCAGAGGACTCGCTGAAGCGGGAGTCCGGCACGAAGGTTCACCATGCCAACATCCAGGCCGCCAAGGTGAGGAGTCTGGATGTGGTGAAGTTGTTTTTTTTTATTGTACTGTAGGTGATACTTACCAGGCAGTATGTGGTATATCGCAGTCAATTAAGGGCAACCGGTGCTAATCAAAGATGTCAGATTATTTTTGTTATACCCTTCTTTGGACAGCACATATAGTAGGTGTGTTAGATGTAGGCATGTAGCAACTTAAGCTGTTATTGTGATTGTCGTGACCCAACCATTGCTTTTGCTTTATTTGCTGCTTAAAATTTTAAGACCTAGCTGACTGGCTGGCTATCGCTAAAAAGTGTTAATTTTGAGAACAGAAATGGATTTTCTTGTATTTTGTCCTGTTACTTGGTAAAACTGTAATCAATTGCTCTGCAGGCTGTGGCAGACATCATCCGCACTACCCTGGGTCCCCGGTCCATGTTGAAGATGCTTCTGGATGCTGCTGGAGGTGCTGTCTGAACTCTAATCTAGTGTATAAACACTTTTGTATTGCGCTTTTACAGTGCACACTTGATGATTATTTACTTGCGTGGAATAAGCTTTGGTTAGTATGTTGTGCTTCATTCTATTGCATAGTTATTTTTGTATCGTCCCACTCATCATGGTAGCCTGCCATAGCCTTTCCAGAGGAATGCGTTATGTTTAAATACAACACTTATGGATAGTCTAGATTCCTGCTATTTACCACTGAAAGTTGGGTGTATATCTTTCCAAAGGTCAGAACTATGTTGGCTCTATATGTTTGATGTTGTTATGTTCTGATGTGAAAGCAGTTAGATTAAATTAACTCATTAAAGTTGGCATTGACTAATTGTTTTTTTACGTTTATTTATTACCTACTCAATCCTCCCATAGACTACTATGTGCTTCCTAAGTAATACAAATTGGATCAATATCTTTCACAAAATATTTGACAGATCTTGATTGCTCTAAACAGACATAATATTTTGGCCATATTGCTGTAATAAATGGGCTTTTCATAACCTTTTCAAATTTTCATAGGACTAGAATTTGTAAATAAAATTTGTCACTAACATAATAACTGCCTTTTAACCTATTTTGCGCCATGCCAACTTCGTAAATGCATATGCAAACTGCAGCAACATAAAACTGCATATGTTTGAAGAAATCAAGCCAAAATGCTTATTACTAACCAATGCTTGAATTATGCCTGCATTCTCATTTCCACAAAGACAAGTTTCACCAATGCTTGAATTGGATTTCCATTAGATGTCCATGTGAAGATTATTCTTTTGTTGCTTGCACACAATTATTTTGACACAGCTTTTACACCTTTATGTATGGAAATGGCTTATTTTTTATTTTTCTCTTTATTCACATCAGTGATCTTTCCTTCACTTTTTATACTTTTTTTTTAAAAAAATGAAAACAGTAGTTGAGTTACTTGTTGCTTATATTAATACTGTAACTAATATTAATGATGAACATCATTTATTCAAAAATGTTGAGTCACTTGTAGGCAATTACATGAAAGCAGTTCAGCCATGTTGCACGAGATCCTTTTGAAAACTGATTTTGCTCATGGATAGCCCAAACAGGCTTTTCACTACTTTAGGTCACTCACATTACCTTGTTTGGCATGCCTTTGTATATGCCATTTGCAACTTGCACCTTCATTTGTATATAGCTTTTTAAGAAAATTACCGTGAATACTTTTGTGCAGTGCATTATGCTGAGAATGAAGATAGAAGATAATTCATTCTCTATCTCATCACCTTGGAGGCAATTCTGTATTCATATTTGCAGTTTTCCTGGTTTTACAAGGTTCCATTGTATTTGGGTTCTTTCTTTTTTTTGCAGGTATTGTGGTTACTAATGATGGCAATGCTATATTGCGAGAAATAGATATTGCACATCCTGCTGCCAAGGTATGTGGAATGTTAGATGTTTTCTCTCTGTTGATTACTACTGATGAAATTATTAGTCTGCTGTGTTAAATTGCCAATATTTCCTGCTAATGTATGAATTAGTACTTAATCTAACTTTTTTGTCACTCCTGACAGTCTATGATTGAGCTAAGCCGTACACAGGATGAAGAAGTTGGTGATGGCACAACATCTGTCATTGTTTTAGGTATGTATATTCCCTGTGATTCATTTTTCTTTCATTCTTACAAGGAACAGCAAGAGTGCAAGATCATTTTTTAGTTGCATTTCAGTTTCATTTAAATGCCATATGAGATTGTAACACTATGGTATAGTGACATCTCTTTCTGGTCGAACTTAACACTTGGCTATTACTATGAGCTGCAAAGTCATCAGTGTTTGTTTGTGGCAACTGGCAAGTAATGTTAACAAACTCCACTGCAAATTTTAAGCTAGTCCTGCATGATTTAATAAGATTATTTTGGTGTGTCAGGGGTAGAATAGCAATAACTTGTAGGTGCTCCATCAGATCAATGTGTGCAACTTTGTTGGATTTTATCATTTTGTTCTGACGCACTAACTTTGATTTTTTAGCTGGCGAGATGCTCCATGTTGCAGAAGCATTCATTGACAAGCACTACCACCCAACTGTTATTTGCCGAGGTATTGCTTGATCATTGTATCAGATGGTATTATTCCTTTGTTGATTTTTTTAGTCTTTTCTGAAACTTTTAGTGTTTCTCATTTTCAGCATACACCAAAGCTCTTGAGGATGCTTTAGCTGTCCTTGACAAAATTGCAATGCCTGTTGATGTGAATGACCGTAAGTATATGTCAGCTTATTACAAATATTGCATATTTTTGTTTGGAGAATATATGTATCGCCTTCTGTGTTTTTGTTACTGATGTGACTGATATGTACCGTAATGCAGGTGCTGCGATGCTAGGGCTAGTGAAGAGCTCCATTGGTACAAAATTCACTGGTCAGTTTGGTGACCTTATTGCTGTAAGTATTTCTTTTATTCAAGATTTGAGTGCCACACAACTTTTTGGTTAAAGTGTGTTCAGTTTATGGTTTATCTGACGTCTTGTTTTACTATGCTCAGGACCTTGCTATAGATGCTACTACAACAGCAGGTGTTGACCTAGGTCAAGGTATGCGTGAAGTTGATATCAAGAAATATATCAAAGTGGAGAAGGTTCCTGGTGGTCAGTTAGAGGATTCACGGGTTCTTAAAGGAGTTATGATCAATAAAGATGTTGTAGCTCCTGGAAAAATGAGAAGGAAGATAGTCAACCCCCGCATTATCCTTCTGGATTGCCCTGTTGAGTACAAGAAAGGAGAAAACCAGACCAATGCCGAACTGATGAAGGAAGAAGATTGGTAAGGGATGGATAAATTCAAATGTTTTGCCAATTTGAATTGTTGAACTATTGTGGTCTTATTGAATTACTATGGATTTATAGCATGGAATAATTTGTAAATATGCTCTTTCAGGCAGGTGCTGCTGGAGATGGAGGAAGAATACATAAAGAACCTCTGCGCGCAGATTTTAAAATTCAAGCCTGATTTAGTTGTCACAGAGAAAGGTCTCAGTGATCTTGCTATCCATTACCTAAGCAAGGCTGGTGTTAGTGCAATACGTAGGCTAAGGAAAACTGATAACAACAGGATTGCTAAGGCTTGTGGAGCAGTTATAGTGAACAGGCCAGAGGAGCTTCAAGAATCGGATGTTGGAACAGGAGCTGGCCTCTTTGAGGTCAAGAAGATAGGTGATGAATTCTTTACCTTCATTGTTGACTGCAAAGATCCCAAGGCATGCACTGTTCTTTTAAGGGGAGCAAGCAAGGATGTCCTCAATGAGGTTGAGAGGAACCTTCAGGTATTTGTTAATGTTCCTGTGGTACCTGTAATTTTGCATGACTGGAAGGTATATGGGTTCACCAATCACCATTTCTTGTTCTTTTTGACAGGATGCCATGTCTGTTGCAAGGAACATTTTGAAAAACCCAAAACTTTTACCTGGAGGTGGTGCTACCGAGCTGACTATATCAGCAGCACTGAAGCAAAAGAGTTCTTCAGTTGAAGGTGTAGAAAAGGTACTTTTTCAGCATATTTTTATGTTAGTGATTTAAAAGGTTAGCAAAGTGTCATTCTCATTAAGAGGTGCTTTCTTATTTGTATGTTTGTGTAAGTCATTCATCAATGCAGCATTCATTAGTTTTTTTTAATAGCTACTTTCTGTTTTGTGATTATGTTATATCTTGTTTATATTTTGTTTGTTTGGATCAGTGGCCCTATGAAGCTGCTGCTTTAGCATTTGAAGCGATTCCAAGAACTTTGGCTCAAAATTGTGGGTTGAATGTCATCAGGATAATGACACAACTCCAGGGAAAGGTAATAATCATCCTCTTCTTGTTAGCACTTCTGGAAATGTCTGAAGCTGGGACTCAGTCCCAGAGCAGGGACTCAAGCATTCATGGATCCTTGTCTAGAGTGCTTCACTTCAATGGCCAACTGTTGAAAATAAGCTAGAGGGAAGATGAGGTTAAGTTTCTGGGTAGAGATTTGACTAGGGCTAGTCTGAAAAGAAATACGAAAGCTTTTGTTATTTTTTTTAGCTTGTTGAGTGGACATAGGGCATATCATAGCAATAGTTTCAGATTACTGACCTTTTTACAGGGTATGTTGGTAAGTACTTCGTGAGACCCCTCAGAACAGGCCTAAATTTGCACAACTACAGAGTATAATGAAAAGGACAGTAAATTCATTTATACCGACTCAGAGGATTAATTATTAATCCTATTGATAACCTAATATTTCCATCTTTACAGCATGTTTCTTGAGGGCATGTACAACAGTAATTAATTGGGGGCTCTTAACATATCTAATTATGAACATGGAAGAGAGAGAAAGAGGAGAGACAACATTGTTGCTATGGTTAATAACCGCTCAACGACGACTCTTAGCCTCTATAAAATGGAAACTTGGCAGCATGAGGGTGGAAAAAAGGAAAAAATAAGTCATTTTCTTTTGGGGTTAATAATAGTTAGAGCCATTGTTATCTCAACTGCTGTAAGGGCAGTTTCTAAATGATCTTGTATTGTCTGAGAGCTCATACTGGGCTCTACCTTTGAACATGCCCTAAGTAATACTTAGAAAAGTAATTGTATTTGCATTACTTTTTGTTGCATGTTGCTAAATATCTTTGTTTCTTCAGCATGCAAATGGTGAAAATGCTTGGGTTGGCATTGACGGAAGGAGCGGTGACATTGTTGACATGAAAGAGCGGAAGGTTGGTCTTTTTCTCCATGCTCACTGCTGCATATATCCTGCTTATGTTGTGTACACATTAAAACACCATAGTATTGCCTTGTCGCAGATCTGGGATTCTTACAGTGTCAAGGCACAAACGTTCAAGACAGCTATCGAGGCAGCTTGCATGCTTCTTAGGATCGATGACATCGTCAGCGGTATTAAGAAGAAGCAGGCTCCTGGAGCTTCAGCTCCCAAACAACCTCAGATCGAACAGGAGGGTGACGCGGACAATGAGCAGATGATCCCAGAGTAGAATTTGTGTGCTGTTGGTGTGAGGAGCCTACACTAGCGATGTTATGCTCTAAAGCCAGAGTAAGCCCATGAAGGGAGAACGGCTAGTTTGACATGTGAAGCTTTGCGAGTTGCGTTTCTTGAATGTTTGTTCTTGGTTAGGCCTCCAGGGTTTTTTCTCGGTTTAGTTTGAAAATGTGCCGCTTTTATATGTTTGATTTAGGGGCACGATGAGCTTTCTCGTTCTGTGTATTGTATCAGCATTTTGGGATCCCACGTTCTGCGGGGTTATCTGCTGTTCGTTTTGTTTATGTACCTCGTACTGGACGGCTATCGGAGCTTTGATTAAGCAGCAAAACTAGTACTAGCTTTATGACTTGCATTCCTTAAATCGGAGAAAGAAAATTCCTGTTAAGACTTATGTTTCTGCTTGATCATTTTCTGTTTCTCTAAATCATTTATCAATCTTATAGATCATTTTACCATTGCACATGCCCTTAGGTGCGGTTGTGACTTCACTCACATTGCCTACAGAGTGTTAAGTATGAGTTTAAGCTGAGTTCGGTTCTTACTCTTTCCAACTCACTTTTCTCGTTTTTCGCGCGCATGTTTTTCAAACTGCTAAACGGTGTGTGTTTTACAAAAAGTTTTTATACGAAAGTTGTTTTAAAAAATCATATTGATTCATTTTTGAAAAAATTTTTAGCAAATACTTAATTAATCATTAGCATTTACAAAAAGTTTTTATACGAAAGTTGCTTTAAAAAATCATATTGATTCATTTTTAAAAATAAATTTAGCAAATATTTAATTAATCATGTGCTAATGAGTCGTTTCGTTTTGTGTGCCGGAGAGATTAACTCTCAACATCAACTTTAGAACTCAGCCTTAAAAATGCCGATAATGTACCACGCTTTGTTTAAAGTTTGGGTGCTATGTTTGTTGACACATACTGCGTATATTAGTAGCATAATTACTGGCGAAAGAAAGAAACCACAGATACAGACATACAGTCGCTCCAATACCATTTTAAATCTAGAATTTAATACAACAAAATAGAAATGTTTGAAAAACAGTTCAAGTCTCTAGGCATAATCCTCCTTAAACGCGCTATACAAGTTGTTTCATCATTTTGTGTTTATGTGAGGAAAGAGGATAGGAGATTGAAAAAAACTACAGCACGAGCTACTATCGATTGGGTCGATTATGAATTAATAATGCTATCTAAGAGATGGATGGATTATGTATTAATAATATAATACAGTATATATTTATAACTAACTACTGTATGAATGAACTTTTAGATTGGTTATAGATATTAACTATTGTAGGAGTGAACTACTAGGTTGGTTATAGATAAAGTTTTAATTTTTAGAGCTAGTAGTTATCTATAATATTAAACTTAACCCCAATTTTCAAAAGTTCAAATACTTTCAAAATAATTGAAATTCGAAATTTCACCAAACCCCCTTCACCTTTCCTAAATATTTCCCAAATCTCCCTCATTCAATGCCCGAACGGAACGCAAACCCAGGCAGGTGAGGAGCAAAACCAAGCGGCACCGTTTCCGTTCTCTCCCCACCAAAATCCCCCACCCGCCANCCCGCCATGCCCGACTCCTCCGCCGATCTCCAACTCCCACTCCAACCCTCCGCCGCCGCCGCCGCTGCGAACCCCGATCCGGACATGCCGCCGCGGAAGGCCCCCGCGGGCGGCGGCAAGCTCAAGAGGCCCCTCACCCTGAAGCTGCGCGCCGCTGCGGAGCAGCGCCTGGGCCACCTCCGCGCCCGCCTCCGTCTCCACCCGCTGCCCCCGCCGCCGCGCCCCCTCGCGCCCGAGGGATCCCCCGAGGAGGCGGCGCTCCGTGCCCTCGGCCTCCTCGACTTCGCGCGCCTCGGCCTCGCCCTCTCCTCCGAGCCCCTCCGCCCCGACCTCGTCGCGCTCCTCGTCGCCTACTACGACCCACCCCAGCGCCGCAGCTTCGTCCGTGGCGTCCGCGTCGCCGTCACGCGGAAGCACTTCGCCGACGCGCTGTGTCTCCCCTGCAAGCCGTCCCCCGCGGCGGCCCCGCCCGCGCCCGACGACGCGGACCCCGCCGCGGTCGTCGCCGCCGCCATGGAGCTCTTGCAGGCCTACGTCCTGCCGCCGTTCCAGGGCGACGACATGTGCATACTCCCCCAGGAGGTGGCCGCCGCGGAGCAGGCGGTGAGGGACGGGTCAGCGCATAGGGTTGACTGGGCGGGGCTGATCTGGGGCCTCGTCGAGAAGGAGATGCAGGATTTGCCCAAGAGGGATGATGGGCTGTGCTACTACGGGGCGTATCTGCAGAGGCTCATTTGGGCGCAAAAGCCGGAGCTGTTTGAGCGGATGGAGGAGGGAGAGAGAGGAGGAGAGGTTGTCTTGGAGGTGTCCGACATGGATGAGGAGGACGGGGAGGATGATATGGATGCGAAAAGCAAGAGCGTGGAGGAGTTGGAGCCGGGGGATGTGGATGCTGATGCGAAGAACGGTAGCTTGGACAAATCGGAGGCCAGGGGTGCAGATTTGAGGGGCAATTGCTTGGAGGAGCTGGTGTCGGGCGATGCGGATGTAAGGGGGACGAGCGTGGAGGAATTGGAATCGCAAGTTGAGGACAAGCTGAGCAAGGGATTGGAGGAAACGGGTGCAGAAGATGTGGATGCAAATCATATGGACTTGGATGAATCAGAGGCTGTGGTTGAGGATGCGAAAGGCAAGAGCTTTGGTGAATCGGAGATGGGGTTTGTGTCTGCCGAAGAAGTTTCTGTTATGCATGAGGTGATGCTTCCTAATTATGAGGAGGTGGTGGCGGAGGGAGATGGAGATACAGCTATGGCTGCGGTAGAAAATGATGCAGGCTCATTGGCAGAAACAGTAGTGATGACACACGAGGAGTTTGTGGCAGTGCCAGAGGATGATGAAGGGGAGGCAGATGGGGATGAGGAGAACGACGCAACAGGGTTGAGCTTGGGGATCGGCTCTGCCAATGATTACGACAGTACAGATGGGGAAGAGGATGCAAATGTGGAGAATCTGGGTGAGGGTGATAGTGGCAATGAAGAGGCAGAGGAATCAGAGGAAGATGCATTTGGGCAGTATAGGAGCGAAGATATGAATTGGACGATGGGGGATGAGAAGGGTCACGGGAGTGATTTTGTAAACCTTCAGTTCGATAATTTGAACAAAGGTGATGATGAGATCAGGAATGAAGTCAGCTACGATGATGGATTCTCTGGAAAGATGGGATCTTTGCATGGGATGACATCAACAAACCTTCTGCAGGCAATGAGCTCAATTCCTGCGACATACAATGTTTCAGAGAACGCGCCTGACCTGTCCTCCGGAGAATTCTTGGCTATGGGGGCTGATGCTCATAAAAATGGACTGGACCTAGGGACCGGGAGCTCATATTTCTTTGAGAATAATGGGAAGAGGCACATTGGAGAAATTGAAGAGTACAATGACCCTATGCCAGGCCATGAGCAGTTTGACCAGAGAAATCCAAATAAGAGAATGCGGAACAGCAACAATAGTAGTATATCACCTGGATCAGCAGTCTTCAATGCACATTTTGCAGAACCCTTTCAGAACTTGATGAGCAAGGCTAGCATGTTCTATGAACAGAAAGAGAGAGAACTTCAAGATGTTCTGGTGGAGAAGCAATATTTGGACAACATACTACAGGAGAAGGAACAAATTATCCAATCATTGAACTCAGCCAGGTTTGAGCAAGAGAATAAGTGGCAAGCAGAGCTTAGACGCTTTGAGCATGATCTGAATGTGATGGCACAATTGGTTACTGGCTATAGGAGGGCATTGAAACAGAACCGAGCCTCTTTTGATGAGTACAGGAAGAAGTTCCCATGTGACAAGCCTCGTTATTGTGATGTTGCTGGTGGCGGTGGCCTTGTTCTTAGTGTCAAGGAGTTGGAGAAGAAGCGGTTGGAGGAGGTGCAGCAGAAACTTGCTGTAGCAAATGAAATGATTGAAAACTTCCAGCATGATTGGTTTTCAAAGCTTGATGACTGGGCACGTTCTATCAATTTTATATGGTGCAGAACAGAAGAACTGACTGGGGAGCTCAATCTTCTCAGGGAAAAAAGAAAAGCGAAAGTTACAAACCCAGCTACAGAAGAAGCAAAAGTTACAACCCCAGCTACAGAAGTAGCGGAAGTTACAACTGCAGCTACAGAAGGAGTGGAAGTTACAACTCCAGCTACAGAAAAAGTGGAAGTTACAACCCCAGCTACAGAAGAAGCGAAAATTACAACCGCAGCTACCGAAGAGGTGGAAGTTACAACCACAACTACAGAAGAAGTGGAAGTTACAACTGCAGCTACAGAAGAAGCAGAAGTTACAACCCCAGCTACAGAAGAAGTGGAAGTTACAACCCCAGCTATGGAAAAAGCGGAAGTTACAACTCCAGCTACAGAAGAATGAGTTCTCCCTTTCCTGACATTCAGAGGTATGTGGATATCATGTAAACCAACATGTTGATTTCTTGTGATATGGATAAATTTGTTGGTTAGGACTGAGAAGATTAAGTAATCTGTTGTATTAGGGATGAATGTAATTGTTGGTACTCTTAGGAGACGCATGTTTTTAGTATAGTTGGGAATAATTTCTTTACAGATTTAAGAGTATGCATACTGCATGATATTTAGAGCTGTACAATACTAAGCTATTATTTGAAGCTTTCATACATTTTTATGAGAGATGTTTTCTTAGAATGAAGAGTAAAAGTGATAGGAGGTAAAGAAAATTTCCTTATTTGCCATCGAAAGTTGCACTCTTTTCTTATTTCCACACAAAGCTGGCCATTTCCTCGTACGCCTTTCATGTTCCTTCGATGTCATTCTGTCCACCTAACACCAATAAGCTGTTAACTGAGTTGTGAAAAGACCACTTTGCTGGCAGTGGAAGCCTCATTCCTGTTGCTGCACTTGCTCCCTAAGCTGGTGGGGTCCTTACTGCTGCACTGAACACCTCCTATGAGCCACTGGCCTACCGCTCATTCTTGTTCAACAGCTTTGATGATATTCAATTTGAGTTGCTCCATGCTGGATGGATTTGCCTCCATGAGTTAGTTTAATGCTCCTTCTGATCTCCCTATCTAATTTCTTTTTTCAAATTCTGCACGGATGGCTGGACACCCTCCAGGTTTCCAGGAGCCTCCATTGGATCGGCTGCTTGTGTGGCAAGCCTGCCGATGGTTGTGCGTGCCATCTCCTGGTCTTCCACTACCCCCATGATTTTGCTGTATGTCTGCTGCCACTGACAAAGAAGAGCCTGCTGACTTCCCAGCTCACTACATTCTTGACTTTGAGCTGCCAGTCATACCCATCCTCCAGATCTGCCATCACTGCCTTGAACCACCAGTTGGCGAGCTCCAGTTCACTGTGGTGGTGGACTGGCTTGAGTATATAGGGCACTGACATGTGGGCTTAGGGGCAAAGTTTGCTGTTTTTAGAAAATTCTGAGCTCTAAGGGTGGTACTCTCATGTCCTGGTGATGTGGATGTCACAAAAGGGTAGAGAAGTTGAACTAGTGGTGTACAAGGGAATAACAAATTTTGAATGAAAAATATGGAAAGTGCATCGTCAGATGGAAAATAAGGAATTTTCTCTAGGTTGAATAATGAAACGAACTTATTAACTCATTCCACGAGGTATTTATGGCTTCCTTTAATTTAGTCATGCCACTTGATATTTGGATGCCCTGTTTTAACAGTCGAGGGCTAAGGAGGTGCTGGTCTTCAAGGAGGAGGTCGGGGTTAATTGGAATGCCGAGGTTACCTCATACTAGATTGATAGTTCAAGGTGAAAAACGGACTCTAGCCAGTTCAAGACTTTTCCCCTTTTTTCTTAAACAAAAAAAGGAAATTGCCTTTGAGCATCAAATCTTTTGTAGAACCAGTCCCAGTATCATATTAGTAATTAGTTATTGCCTTGCTAGATTTACACATGGTGCATTTTTCTTTTTATCTTGTTGATTCATATAAGGTAAACGCATGTATTACGTACTAAAACATTATCATCCTTATACAACCCTATTAAAATTGCACAAAACCCAAAGTTGTTTATCATTCCAAAACAAATATTATTATGTAGACATGTGCGAAGGCAGTGCAAGCCTGCCTGAGTACCCTGTGCGTGATAAAGAGCAATAGAGTCTGGTTAGAAAATGCCAATATATGGTTGATGGTTGATACATAAATTTGATGTTGAGATTGTTTATACTTGTGTTAGCTTTTTTTTTTGGAGTAAGCTATCTTCCTATAAAGGATAAGGAGTCAACTTAGTATTTCAAGTCAGAATTGACTATTGGGGCCAGTTTTGCACCCACACAACCTTGATTTGATAGAGGAGATTGTCATTCACGTTTTTGGGCATTCATGAGCGATGAGATTAGATGTGTAGTTATTCTTTTTTGAAAAATAACATGCAAATATGCACTTCATGTCTTCTGAAATAGTTAGAATCCTTTGATGTTTTTCATAAGGCAAAATTTGCTAAAGGAAATTCTAAAATTGTGGTCTTGCCACAAGATATCAAAAAAACATGGTTCACTCATTAACTAAAAGACACTCTTAAGTTCGTACGTCGTAGTAATTTGCTGCTGGACACTTGTCCTGTTAAAATAATATATTTGGCTGATTCAGGGAGCAACTTTGGAAAATGGCTTCACTGCTTCTGTTTTATCCATCGAACTTGTTTAGCCTGAATTGCTTTTTCGCGCTCTCTTTACACAATCTAGGTCCAAAAAGGATGATTATACATGCATTGTTCGAGAAGGCGCTCGGCACTAGAGGGTCGGCAGGGTGGTGGCTAGGTCCAACATGACTAGTGAATTCCAAGCAATTAGCGAGCATATTGCATAGAAGTTACACAATAGAACCAACAAGTAGCAGCACAAGGGCCCCCAAGGATGAATAGCTGCCTAATGAGCCATCTAAATGGCTAATCGGGGTGGCTATCTAGCGCCTAGCGACTAGGGCCAAATTTTTAGACACTGAATACATGTACCAAGGGCAAAATAGACTTTCTGCAAACCGTATCTTTCTTCACTTGGGTGGAAATAATATAATGATGCTCGCAGAGTCCTTCAACAAGTAACGCAATTTTGAAATGTCTTGTAGCAAATCCCACAATTTCGGTGTGTCCTGCAGCAAAATTTCCTTTCATTAGTAATATGTAGTTATGTACTTATTCTACTTATTTAAATATGAGAAAAATCCACAATACATGACTTCCTCATACTTCTATGGTCAAACTCAAGGGAAAAATGGTTCTATAGCATGAAAAATTCATTGATGTTGCTCTATATACCATCGATGTTCTGTTACACTTAATACCTCCAAATGGCTGATCTGTTAATGTTTTTACAAGTTCTGTCAGCTTGAGCCTTCCAACCGTTTTCGTTGGACCATTCCGCCCTCATCTCCCACCCCCCCCATGTGATGATGGTCAGAATGAAAACAGTAGGGGAGGAAGTATCTGGCAAAGGCTCCTGCACATGTGAGGGGGGTGTTGTGCAGGTGGGCAAGCAAATATGGTGCTTTAGTTTGAGGCGATGTTTAGACGACTAGGTCGCCATCATGGAATATCATAGCTGGGCCATTTTGGCAGCTTAGAGTTCTCTGATGTAGCTATATCATCAGATATGGAAAGATTTAACGAGTGTCTAGAACAGAGAGTGAAGCAAAAATTGAGGGCAAATTCTGCTCCATGGGACAAGGACCCTTACCACCCTGATTTTCTCTCCAGTTCCTGTCAGAGATGAGTTAGCCCACCTGCACAGTCCATGCCTCCATTGCAGGTCAATCAATCATCGATAGACCAAGATGCACCTGGATGTTTTTGGTACGTAGCATTAATCTCCTTCAATCCCCTCCAATCCCTCCCTCATGGGAATAACCGAACAAGGTCTAAATGAGTTTTCGGCCGTTGGCTCTCCCAACTCCACTGCGCTATGTGCGTAACCTCCTGTTATCCCCTACAAAACCGAAAAAACCAACTTCCCCAAAAGACCAGCTACCCAAAAAAACTGGTTCTGATCTGCTTGGTTCGGTGCCACCCTCACCAGAGATCGCACATGTTGCTGCTGTCCCTCATATATTGTTTTGTTCTGTAGCAATGCACAAGTATTTGACTAGTAATACAGGAATATGGCAGACAGTGACTACCATAATGGTAAAAGATATGAACAGAGCAACCTTTCGATGGAATTAAAGTGTACCAAGATATTCCAATGGTATATAGCGGAGGTCCCGACTCCTGAGTCCCACTTCTAATGGTTTATTTGTTTGGTCATGTTTTGAGATGCACTTCATTAGAGGAAATAATTTATTGGATGTTAGATGTTGATTATACATTCAATACAAGTGATGAAACTTCAACCATGAAAGCCATTAAAATACTTTTTTATATTTTATACAAGTTGAAATATACCACATGCTGGCATGCTGCATTCATTACATGGCACCTGCCAATTGGAGGTAACTTCGAGGATTATGGTATAATATTTTGTTTTAATTCGTTATTGCTAAGTTATTAAATTGTTTTAAAACTCAAATTACTGGAGTGCTGATAATGTGCATGGTTCTGGCATTTTGTGACTGAGTTTCTACATCTTTTGTTCATGCCATCCATTTGCTTAACATGTACAACTATACAGTATCCAGGATCACGAAAATCCTTATTGAGTTTTCGATCTTACATATATTTGGTCTGGCATAAATTATATCAATGTTCAACATTATTTATAGATTTTATTTGTTTGTTAGCAGGATGTTCAGTGCGCCATGTTTTTCGGGAACTAAAATCATTCTGTGTGTGCCAGGTTCTGATGTGAAGATGCCTACTGGCCTCCCCACTATGGCAGTATCATTGTGGATCTGACGAGCTCTTCCTCAGAAATGCACTCCAATTCGATGGGTATTTTCATGTCAAGCCTGCGCATCAGCTATGTAGCTACCTGGTGGTACATTCTAGTAAAGATCGGCATTATTCCCACTTGTAACCCAGAGATATCGTTATACAAGGACGCTTAAACAGTTAGTGCTTAATTTAGATGCCCTTTTGACGCAATCACTTTGCTGGGCACCTGTTGGATAGAACAAAATTGTGCATTCTCATCCTCTGTTTGCAGTGATAGTTCAGTACTTAGTCGTAATGTAGATTTTTCTTCCATTGTCATGTCTTGGGTTGTACCACTGTGAGTGAGAGGTAATGAATTTGGAAGATATCCCTGTGACCTGGCTGGCATTAGATTGTAGCTGTACACGATACTGGACATCTGTTCATGTGTGGAGAAAACCACTTGAGATATGTTAGAAAAGCTGTGTGCACGTTGGATTGTTGGAATGCTGGTGTCTGCTAAAGTTTTCGTAAGCAGAAGATTGTGGCTGTGTTATGAGGTTGCCATTTTGGTTGCAAATTGTGGAAATTCTGAGTTCATCTAAGGGCATTTTACTTGTTCAGGCTGAGATGGCATACCTGAAAACTGGGTTTGATCTGCCTGCTTAAGCTTGTATAATGGAGGCTAGAGTTGATAGGGATACAGCTACAAGTTGACAACATTTGTGATATTTCTTTTGGTCCTTGAGAGGAAACGTTTGTGATTTGTCCATGGAGGATTCATCACGACGGTCGCAGATCGCTGACGAATCTTACATGTAGAACAGGCGACCGCCGACGAATCTTACATGTAGAACAGGGGAGAACACCAAAGTTTGCAAGAACTATCATTAACGTCACATGAAAGATAGGCAGAATTGTGGAAGACGTAGTTGATGGCAGTCTGCCATTCATCGGTGACAAGCAATAAGCATGCTTTGGTGGAAATTAAGTAAAATCTGAGATGCATAAATTTCAGAGGAATAAAAACAGGTACGTCCTATGCACTTCCTTTTGCACAGTTAGCAGCCTATTTTAGGTCTCCCCATTTTTCCCCTTTTGCTTTTCATGCCAAGATATGTTCCCTGTAAAAACAGCCTGATGTTTGACATATACTAATATCGTTGCAAGATATATAAAATGGCTAAATAATAAAAAGGCAACTCTTATCATGTTGACTTTTCCTTCTTATATTCTCTCTTATTCTTTCCCCTCTGAAGTTTAGTAGCGAGTAAAAGATGATTGCACAGTTCATCAATGTAATTGTGGTATAGTTTATACAATCAAATCGGTAAATTTTGATTATTTGACACGTTATCAGTTTGATTGAATTGACACTCATGAGGATGGCATGAAATAATTGAAACCCAGTTTATGGAGTGTCAAAAATATCAGATCTGAGGCACAAAACTGAAGATATATATGCCTTCACTTAGTCCATGATTGCATACCTTTTCTTTTTGCCTCTTTTCCTAAATTTATTTAATTTATCAATTATTCCCACAGTGGGCTGTACGGCTGCTCGACATGTGAGCTCTCGTTGTAACCGTAACCGTAAGTGTAACAGCACGGCTCTCTGAACTCGTACCCTGCCACGGCGGCGAGGCCGTCGCCATCGCCATCGACGTACCAGGCGCCGCCCATGTCGTGACCCATCGCCGGCGGCAACTCCGCCCGCGCCCAGTACTCGAACGGCGGCGGCGGCGGCGGCGGCGCGGACTCCGACGAGCAAGAGCCCCGGCTGCTGCTACCGTCGAAGTCTGACAGTGACAGCACATCATCCAGCTGATCCAGCCTGCCATCGCCGCTCGCCGGCGCGCCTGCCGAGCCGCCGTCGCCGGAGAACCCCAACGACGGCGCCGGCGCAACCCCGGCGCCGCCGATCTCGGCCTCGAGGGACCGCATGACGCGGTTCAGCCGGTCGTCGGCGTCGTCGGCTTCCTCCATCTGCTGCTCCGCCGCCGCCGCCGCCGGCGTGTCCTCGAGCAGCTCCATCAGGAACGCGCCGTCGACGACCACCTCCGCCTGATGACCGCTGCCGCCGTAGCTGGACTCCTGCACGGCGCCGCCACCGCCCTGCAAGACGTGGTGGCGATCCATGCGTATTCTATACGAGATGGAAACCGTGCAAAGAATCGATCAAAGTGGAGCGTTCTTGGTGGCGGTGGCGAAAGGTGGGAAAGACGAGGGAGGTATATATAGCCGTGGACACGTACGGTGGTGGTTTAGTTAGAGCAAATTTGATAATATAGTCAACAACTAGCTTAAAAAAAAGTTAAAACATCATTTATAATTAATCTAATAGTTTACTCATAAAATAATTAGTTATAGTTATATACCGTATTATTAATACCTAATTCATTCATCTCACACATAGTTTATTGGGCTATAACTGGCTACAAATCTGTAACCCGTTTTTCTTCTTTTTTCTCTCCTCTTCCCTCCACAAAAACACAAATGTGATGTGGTAACTTGTACAACTCACTTACATCATCTTATTGTACTCGCTCTTAGCCAGTATACTATATCCGTGTTTAATACGATTGTTCACTTTTAGATCGAGATGAAGTCTTATTAAAAACTACTCTCTCTATTAAAAAAATATAACAACCCAATACCGACGTAGACACATCTAATAATACGAATCTGAACAGACCTATATTCAAATTGAATCTGTCAAGATTTGTAGTACTAGTATGTGTCTTATTCGATCGGTACTGGATTGTTATATTTTGGAATGGGAGAAAGTAGGTTAGTTTATTTTGGTGTGACTTATTTTATCATAAAAATTACTTCAAACGTAACTTATATTTTTTATACTTACACTAAATTTTTAAATAAAACGGCATTTAAAAGTCTATAGTGTCATATATATTTTATAAACGGAGGGATTAGAGTTGATGACATGTAGTAGTAGCGTGTACTGGCTGTTGCACGCTTGTCCCCATGCATGGCAGCTGACTTGGCTGCACTCGACTAGCTAGACAACGACGGGCCTTTTCTTCATAGTGTGTCACTAGAGGGCAAAAAAAAAAAAGAAGAAAAGAAGCGTACAAGTGTGGATATATACCTCGTGTTACCCATGTGTTTAACCGCGTTTACATGCTTCCAAGAGGCAATAGCATTTGTAAGATACAGAAAGAGAAAGAGAAAGAAAGTATGTGTGACAATGGCGGGTCAATTTCGTATATTTGTTGTGAAGGTGATTGGGTACGACCTTTCCATTGAGAATGAAAAAAATAATAAAATAGAAAAAACGTAAGATTCTGATAGAAATACAAGTGCGAAACAGAAAATTATAACACACAAAAATAACCGTTTGATTGGACCACAGAAAAAACACATGAATCGAATAAGAAAGATAAATTAAAAGGTAATTTTTCAAAAGGTTGAAGCTCTTGCTAAATTTTCTCATAATCTCTATAGGATTGTCCATTTCATATGATTTTTAAAGGATATGATAGGATTCAATCCTTTGTTTCAAAGGTATTCATAGGAATTATTTCTATAGGATTAAAATTCTCCAAAATTCTTATGTTTTTCCTTCAAAATTTTGGCATGCCTATAGGATAGATGCGCTCATCTGCAACATTTCTATTTTATAGTTTTTTCCTTCTAATTTTGTGGCCAAATAGCGTGGAGGTAGCATTGTAGAAGAAGAAATGTACATGCTATTGAGAGGGAGGTAGAGGATGTGATGCTGGTGGGATATTTAGGATGACTAGTCACATGTCCGTACGTTGCAATGGGATTTGGGAAATATATTTTTTTCTTTATTTTCTTTCTTTCTTTTGGTTATGTGGGAGGTACATTGCAACGAGATATGGGAACATGTTTTTTTCTTTCGGTGCGGACGGAGCATTTTTTCTAGGACGTGGGATAGGTGGGAACAGGAGGAAGAGATAACCATAGGTATGTGATATTTATAAGTAAGGGCAATAACCTAATTGCATTAAGTACTTATAGGTAGTGCTTTAACACTGTCTAGATGCACATGTGCACAAAGAGAATAATGTACACTTTGTCGTCATATGATTATATATTGAATATTTTCCTCTAGTAATATAGATCATTCAGGCTATCTAGACATGTTTACGAAAAAAAACTAAGAGAAGATCATAAACGATTTAAACATGGATCATCTCTGATTTCAGGAAAAAAACCACCATCTCTGTCCTTTTGATCTCCAGTTCATTCTCGGTGGCTTTTGTTGTCAACCATCCTAACATATGCTTGCATGACGATCTTGTGGGTTGTGGTTGCATTTCTATTTTTTTTCTTTTAACTTCTCGTGGCTAATTGTGTGTAAGCATGCATAGTTTAGAAGAAAGAATGATATTTAATTTAGGTGTGTGTTTGTCACTACTAAAAAAACCCTTTTGGTGCCGGTTGCCAACCCCACATAGGTGCCGGATTTGCAACCGGCACCCAGCTTCCGGCACCTATGACTATCGTCAATGGTGCCGGTTCAAGAACCGACACCTTTGAGGTGTATGGATCGCAAAAAAAAGATGGCTTGGCTCGGCTCAATTCGAGCCGATGCCTCAAAGCCAAAAAAAAATAAAAAAATCTACAAACATCAAATTTTCATTCACATCAAACATTCACAGATTCATACATTCACATCACAAACATTCACAGATTTTCATTGACATCAAACATCAAATTTTCATTCACATCACACATTTGCAGATACATTGATGCATTCCGACGACGAGATCAGCGAGAGAGAGGATGGCAAGGGAGAGGGGAGAGGAGTAGGGAGGACGATGGGGGGACTCACCTTTGATGTCGCCGAAGCTGCCCCGCGCGGCCGCCAGAACCCTAGGCGCCCCTTGGCCTCACCGCCTCCCCTCCCACCACCTCCCCTCCCCCAGATCTGGCGGAGGGGAGAGTTCGCCGAAGCCGCCGGGCCGGTGCCGCTGGGCCGCCGTCGCCTCCCCTCCCACCGGGCCACCGATGCGGGACTGATGGAGAGCACGAGAGAGAGACCGCCGGGCCGCCGCCGCCTCCCCTCCCGCCGGATCTGGCGGAGGGGAGGGCATCGCCGCCGCCTTCCCTCCCAACGCCGGAGACTGAGAGAGAGCAAGCGAGAAAGAGAGGGACCGAGAAAGAGAGCAAGCGCGAGAGAGAGAAGGATTTGGAGACTGGATCAGTGGTGGCGCGGCGCCCTTATCTTCTCGTGGTGGGCCCCACCGGTTCGGCTCATCCGCTCGGCTCGATCAATAGGTGCCGGTTTTTAAATAAAACCGATACCTATAATATATTATAGGTACCGGTTTTTTAATAAAACCGGTACCTATAATATATTATAGGTACCGGTTCTTTTTAAAAACCGGTACTAATAGTATTGGTGTCGGTTTTTTTTAAAAAAACCGACACCTATAGTAGTTTAAAGGTGTCGGTTTTTTATTTTTAGCTCGTGGGAGATGAAAAAAGGTCAATAGGTGCCGGTTTTAAATAAACCGGCACCTATAAGCCGGTCCCTATGAAGGTTTTTGTAGTAGTGTGTGTGCCACCAGGGGAGAGGGGGGGGGTGGTTGATGAATCATAGGCATGCAGATCTATGTTATTTTTCATGCGATAAGTAAGAAGAATGACCTAAGGACACTGAGTAACTACAGATTGTGCCTAATTAACATGGATCGAGGTGCGCACGTGTAAAGAGAAAAACGTTGACACTTAAGGAAAACCTGTTAGAGCTGAGAATATCACATACAACTAAAACAAGCATCGTGTCTGATATTCAGTAGGAAAAAAAACATTTAATCACTCCTCCCTCCAGTTCACCCTCACGGTGGCTTTGTCACCTTGCCCATCCTGTGGCTTTTACAATAAAACATTAACACTGCAAGTTCCAAATTAACATCACTTGGAACAAGCAGGGTAAGGTACAAACGCAATGATACTTAAATCGCATCGCAAGTTCTTAACAAAATTCAGTGGTGTGCAGTAGAGTTGGAGGTATGTGACTACATCCAATCCAATAGGTTTTAAATCCTGATACTTACCTGATACTTACCGAGTTATCTGATGCTCAAGCAAACAAAAATATTACATGCATGCATGACGCTTCATAATTTTATTCGAGATAGTAAATTAAGTGATGAAGAGTTTGATCGATGTGATAATGATAAAAACTATATGCCGATGCCTTCATCTCAAGGGAATGCTAGTCAATTGGAAGACGAAGAGGAGGACGCAAATGTCTTCCGTGATAATATTGCCGATGCTTTATTTGCTAAGAGATAATAATTTCGTGTTCAGCCTATTATACAAACAAAAATATTCATGAATGTTTTATTTATTAATATATGATAATACTTTTTAGCTACTTCAAAGTATGTATTTGTTGTATATAGTGACAAAAGGATTAACAAGGCATCCAAAATAACTGAAGGCATTATAGACATTAGCCTTTCAAACCCAATAATCCATGCCTCCAATAATCTAGAGAAACAAATAGCTCATAAATTATTCTACTCTAGCTTATTATAATTCAGTTTATAGTAATCTAGCTTAATAATCTAGATTACAATAATCTTAAGCTGAAATAGGTAAGGCCTTAAGAATCACACATATGAAGGTTTAAATCCCGATGCTTAAGAATCACACACGTGAATCACAGTAGGAACAATTTAGTGAAGTCGAGGATTTACTACTAGCCTCCATGTGTTTTAAACTTGTGTTAAAGGGGATGTAGATATAACTGCTGGCTTGAGCATCGAGCAACCGACAACGATGGGCTAGCTGGGACCTTGGTGTTGATGTGAAATTTAGAGATTCGCTTAGCTTTAGTACAGGTCCTATCAAATCGAGTTCAGGATGTGCTAGTTAGTTTCATTCTGTAATTAATAAGATAGAAATAGATTGATGATCAAGATCAGTCAATAAATTGATGTGATGTAGCGAGGTTAGCTGATGTTGATAGGTTTTGATTAATCGGCTATAGATCCAATATAGATTCAAATAATCAAATAAATAATGAGATTTATGTTATCATCGGCTAGAACTAAACTATGGATAATCATCAACAAACCGTTCTTTATTAAAAAGCAATCTTGATAGATCAGACCAAACTGAGACATTATAAGATTGAAGTTGATAAAGATAGATTTAATTAAAGATTATATAAGTTTGAGTATAAACCGATGTAACTCAAAAATAGCAACAAGATAATATAATGTGAACCAATTGGCCAAAATTGATATAGTGTAATAGATGTAGATCCGATGGTTAAAACATACATCGGCTGAAGATCCTATGTAAGTAAATTAAAGTGTATATCGGCTAACTAACTGATATATCTAATAGCAGAAGCCCACAATAATGATAACTTATCAGTTAAAACTCCAATGAACGTTACATAAAAACCTCTTATTAGAATTAAACTTATTAGCAGCAATCTAATAGATCGGATCTAACCGAGATAGTATGATATTGAAGATAATAAGAAAAACCTATTTAGCCGATAAATCTATACAAACATGATGGATATAATAAATCTATCTAAAACAACAGTACGATTAAAAAAACATCAACTTAGTTAAAACATCAGACCTAACTGAGAAAGTCTTAACTAAGCCGATACAACTCTAAACAACAATGCAATTAAAGATTGAATTAATATATTAGATAGGAAACGCTTGCACAACCTAGATAGAATATTGGACTTAACCGAGAAAGGTCTAGCCACGCCGATACAAGCGAAGTTGACGGAACTTACTTCCTTGCCGAAGATCGAACTTAACCGATACAATCCATCTCAAAACTAAGAACTCGCTGGAATAAAAGGTGATGATGCGTCGAAAGTAACTGTATTGATTTGTGTAGATGTCTTACAAAGACCTCGAGCATACATATTTATATCCTCAAGTTGATACAAGTCCTGATCGGACACGACACAGGTTTCATAAGCATAAAATGAAAAACACAAGTCCTAATCAGGCACTAGACAAAACTTCCTAAATATAAAAAGAGATTTGCTAAATTCTGTCTAATTAATAGATAGAATTATTGTCATGCTATGATCTTTACGATTTCGTTTTGAACTCAGTCTCTTCTGAATAAACTTTCATCGGCTGATCGATTTTCTTCTTTAACCGAATCCACAAAAGAACCATACCAAACTTTTGGTGTTAACACTTGGCTACTCATGTGCGGTGGCAGAGCTATTTTGGTGGGTGCATGAGGCGGTGAGGAGGCTTGGGAGGGAAAGGACGCCGGTGAACTAGTGCTGGTCAGAGCTAAGGAAATGATGGGGAGTACAACCTTGAAGAAGGGACTCCAATTTGGTCACTCGCTTGGCTCGATTCGGCTCAAGGTGGTTTGGTCATCGATGCTGGTCACGAGACGGGAAGGAGCGAAGGCCGGCGATTCTCCGGTCGGGCTACCACCAAATTAGGCTGTCCTACGTGAACCATAGGAGGTGAAGGTGGTATAAGTGTAGCAGCTCATCGAGATTTGGCTTGTCTGAGGCGTGAGAACGACAGTTCGGGGCCTCGATATACTACCTCCATTTTAAAATGTATGATGCCGTCGATTTTTTTCACAACGTTTGACCATTCGTCTTATTCAAAAAATGTATATAAATATTATTTATTTTGTGGTGACTTATTTTATCATCAAATAAAATATAATCTTAACTTATACTTTTACATATACTAAATTTTTGAATAAGACAAATAGTCAAACATTATGCAAAATGTCAACGGCGTCATACATTTTAAAAAGAAGGTAGTATATATCTAGCTTGACAAAAAAATAAAAATTTGTAGCAGTATATGCTAGCTTGATAGCCACCACGACCAAGTCGCCGTCCAGCTTTTGCCTCGCGTCCAATTCATGCATATGCATCCAGGGGCGAAGCCAAAATTATCTCAAATCTATGACTGGATTAGTGTAATCTTTATATGTTTGTCTTTTTTCTTCTTCTAAATTTTCAATTTTTAAAGTGGTATTTTAGTGGATATTTAGGTTTAGGAGTAAGACTAGCTCTAGTCCTAACCGCCCCTAATGCATCTATTTCTTTTCGCCCTGTTTGATTTTTCGCGTATTGTACAGTACGGTACGAGTGGATGATTGAATGTTTTACAGTGCAGGCACGCGTGTTTTCGAACCTAAGCGTAGCATATACCTATATAAGTACCTTTTAGTTTCACGGCACCACACGCACATGGTGAAATATCCACCGTGTGGGTGATGATCTAGTTTTAAATTGATGACCCATAGTACTAACGTATTTTTTTTCTTGTAAACTTTTATGTGTGTGTTTTGGCTATGTACTAGTCATACAGAGGTTGAAAGTGTGCTCAATTTTTTTTAATCATCTTAACGTGATTGATCGAGTCCAATAAAATATTATATTGTCTTTAAAAAAAAATGGCGACATCTCCGCGTCGGCAAGCCTCAAATATATATTCCCTTTCTAATTCGATGTCACTTCCTTGTTCTTGTTCTTTGTTTGTTTCTTTTTATTGCATTGCTTGCTTGTCTAAAGAGAAAACTAGTACACGGAAATACGTCAGAGGAAGGCTCCTAAATTATCGGCAATTACGTCAGTCTTTTCATGTACGCCCTCTCCAAGTCCATTTTGGAGTATTAAACGACCATGTCATTTTCATCAACGGGGCATCATTTTAAATCGATTATATATTTTCTTTTTGAGTTTCATCAATTAGCTATCTAGGTTGGTCGTTTTTTCATTTCCTTCACAATTAATTGCACTGACTTATCGTCTCCTTTATCCAATCGAAATATTGGTTCTACTATTTGTTTATTGTTAGAAAGCGGTGTGGTCTATTAAGACCCAAACAAATACCCATTACGAATAAAAAGGTTAAGAAATCTATCATATATTACCTTTAAAATTTAGTTGTTAAATAAAAAGGAAAATGGGAAAGAATTAGTACGCGGTGCTAGAGTCTTAAGGGCTTGTTTGGTTTAAAGGAATTTTAGTTCGTAGGAATATGAAAAATAAAAGAATAGAAATAAATGCACACATCAATTCATATGAATTTTTTCAAGAGTTTTTAGTGGATGGCAAATTTCTTTCTCTCTACAACTTGTAGGAAAGAAAAAATTTCTTTGATTTTTCTAAACCTTATTTGTAAACCGAATGACTCTATAGAAATTAATCATTAAGAATCCAAATCCTTTATTTTATTCTTTAAACCGAACAAGTCCTAAATCTATTACTCTATCTACAAGGACTCAAATAATCTTCATGAGCTCAAATATTAAATATATACGAGTGCGTTTTTAATAGAATTTTAACGAGGTCAAGGAGTTTCCGCTCATCTCCTCGTATTTAAGAATGTGTTAGGGCTGCACTTGTAGGTTTACGATTGTGGCGTGCTTCATAGTGATGTGTGCACACATCTTTTTGTAACAAAAAATAAAAAGGATAATAATTATTGGGATGAACTATAAAGGACGATATACAGTAGTTGTACATCCTATAGATTCGTATATATCCGCCACTAGCCAGAATTGCAATTATGGGGATGCCTAACCTACTATCTTGGATTTTACAATTTAGCTAAATAATTTTTGAATTTTTTCTATCCCATTTATTTATATGGAATATCATATAATGTTTAAGTTAGTTGAAATATTCCTGATTCTTGATTTATTTTACTACTAAGATACTCCTAAGGTCTTGGCTGAAAACTTCCATATAAGTAAAATCCTAATTGTTAGATGAATTTCCTATAATAACTCATTTAGTTTACGTAACCGATGTCATTAAGTCTCTTTCCGAATGTACCACTACAACTAAACTTCCGTGGTTTACCATAAGTATATTTTTCGAACTATTAAACATTAAATATTTTTTAAAATTAAATAAATCTATTTTTAAGTTTATAATAATTAATATTTAATTAATAACATGCTAATGACTTATCTGATTGTACGTGTCACCGAAATTATTAGCAAAGACGCACAAAGAATGCGAGAAACTGTTTTAATCACTCGGGTGGACGTCCACCCGTTTATTGCATGTCATCTAAATAGTTATAAAATTTTTTTAAAAAAATTGACAAGATAGATCAATATCTAATATATCACTTCACAAACATGCAAGTTAAAATTCAACTTCTATAAATTGTAACAAAAATAACAAACAAAACTCAAATTACTATACGTATATTTGCAGTTAATTTGTTATTTTTGTTACAACTTGTAGAAGTTGAATTTGAACTTGCATGTTTATGGAGTGACATAGTATATATTAATCTATCTTGCCAATTTTTTTTAAAATTTTTTATAACCATTTAATTGACATGCAATAAACGGATGAACGTCCACACCCGAGTGATTAGAATCCATCTCGCAAAGAATGCAGCCATCCTTCACCGTGTCACAATAAAAGATGGGTTGTCCTTTACGAAAAACTCTCATAGTTGACTTGCGTGCATAATTGTTTACATATAGAAGTTTATCTATTTCTGACATGATCCATGTTTATCTCATAAAGTGACACATATATATCCTATTGTATGGGCTCTGGATATATATCCTATAGTATTATAATTTATAAATATAAAAATATTAAAGAAATATTGTCACATCTAATTAATAACCGTCCGGACCCATCCCTAACACCCACCTTTACCAATATTTTATTGTCTTGTGTTTATCTCATTACATGGTGACATATTAGTGGCCACACAATATATACATCAACCAACAATTGCCTATATACCTAAATTAGTAAATTGTGACTATTTGTTGCTGTAGGCTAGATTTGACGCGTCTAAATGTTTGTATAGTTTTAGTCATATAAACCTACATCTGTCAGCTTAAAATTTCAGTTGCATGTAATGTATAATTTTGGCCCATTTAACTTCAGTTTTGTTATTACTAGATACATACCTATGGTTACAACAGAATATGGGAAACATGGTTCAATTTTCCTCTTATATTTTTTTTCTTTCAGTTGAGCATTTTATTTGATGTGGGATGGGGTGGGAATTGAGCGGTTTTTTCCATGATGACCGATGGGATGTGGACAGGAGGAAGACTTGTTTTGTTTGTATCTTAGTTTGAATATTTTCCATGCAATATTGTAAATTTTTACTAATTGTAAGTTTATTCCATGTTTACATGTTTAAGTTAGAATGATTTATTATCCAACCTTTTTATCTAAGAAATGAGGGACTTTATAGGAAGCAATGAGAACCGTTGGATTGTTATTCAAGGAATGAGAAAAGTGACAACGATAATTTAAAATTTAAGTCGCCTGAAATGTAGACACTCCTTGATATGTTTAATTGCTTGCTTTGTACTTCCCAACATTCAGCTGGAGTGACTAACTCATGCAAAATTTTCATCACCTAAAATGAAATTATAAGTTCAAATAAAGTCCAGTAAAAATATACTAATGATTAATTTATTTGTTGCATATTGATTGTAAAATAGAGACTTACAGATTGAGTAAAATATCATACACCTACCTATACAATCTAAATCCCGGCATATATACCTTCACTAGTACACTACCTAGTGCATGAATTATTTTCTTCTTTTATGAAAAGGAAGAAGTGCCGTACATGTGTTTTTTACATTGACTATTTATATTAACAAAATTACTAGTATAATTAATTTGTATCTACGATATACTGCTCAAGATCTTTGGGTAACAAAAAGTTTTTTTTTTAATACGAGAGAGCTATCTGTCTATGTGTTTATAAATTATTTCAAAGTAGTATAGATGGTAAGCAAGGACGATTCATCTCTTGTGAAATGGTAGTCATAGATTTATTGCGATGCATGATTCTGTTTAAGTCCCTGATACCCACAAATATTCCTAAGTCCAAGAATATAACATCTAATTTTTTTTATCAATCCACATCCATTTTGTACTTTTTAGTGACGGAGTTCTTCCTTCCACTAATGTATTTTATTGCGATGTGCACATTGTGTGCATGATATATGACCACAATAATGCCTTATTTCCCCTACAAAACCTCATGGTGGGGTTGCTAACAATAAGAAATGAGACCATCTACTCTAAATTTGATAGAAAACCCCTTAATATCTTGTGATTTTTGGATTGTTAGATCGCTTTGAGATTTGAGCACATCCAAAAAACCATAACCCCCTCCTCTTCTTCTTCCCTCTACCCACCGCCGCACGAATGCCAGTGACCTCGATGCCTCGACCTTGTCTCCTCCGCCGTCACCGTCCCAACATGCCGCCGTCCAGCCTTGCTAGCAAGGCACGCCTCGACCCCATCTCCTTCGCCGCCGTTGTTCAACCTCACCAACGATGCACACCACAGGCCTCCCCCTCCCCCCCTCTCATCCTCCTCAAGCAAGCGGCGGCTAGGTGCCCCTGCCCTGCCATCTTCCCTGTCTCCGATGGCTCCTCATTGTTGGATCCACAACGACTGCCGCCTCCTAACCACCCGCTCCGCTTCGCCCTGCCTGCCAATGTTGGTCGCCACCCCCATCCCATCCCTACCTCAACACGGGACCTTAAACCCTAACTCATCGGCCCGCTGCCGGTCTTCGAAGCTAGAGGAGGAGTTGGGGGTACAAATCTTCAAGCAAATTGGGTGGTTCAAAATATATATGAAACCCTCTTAATTTTCTGTCGAATGCCATTTAGCAATTAATTCCAACAAGATATACTCATGATCCATACACATTGCCCTGGCTGTTTTGCTATCCAAAAGATCCATATGGATTTTTTTCTCTAATTTCAAAGGTCCCCAGCCACCAATAAAACGAGAAATTAACAAAAACTTCCAATAAAGCGATAAATTAACAAACTCAAAAGTGTAAGAAATATAATGTCCGTAGATATATATAACTCGATTGATGCAGTTTGTGAGGCTAGACATGTTCTGACCAAATAGTACTACACATATATAGACATCATCTAGATGTATGTACATACAAGTTGCACCATCCACTGATCCACACGCACTATAGGAGGCATGGAGCACATGGGCAGCAAAACATGTTTCTGATAGCAAGCTTAGGAAGTAGCAATGCATCCAAATTGGGGTCTTATCCATGGAATTTTCTTCCATGTATTACTGTGGTATGTGTAGAGGAGGACAATGGCAAGCGCAAAATGGGTGGCCACCTCTGAGTGTGGAGCCGTTTACCACACATGCATGCACCTGCCAAGTGGATGTCCATCCGTGTCAAGCTAGATTTCCTAGCTTTCCAAGCATATTTTCTTGTCCTTGGATGGGTGTACATGCATCACTAGCGCTGTACTGAAATGCCAATAATTGAGGTTGAGTTTTTTTTCTTCCTTTTGGGTTCTTCAATTATTAGATGCCGTAGTACTTGATATTGACCAAAAGGTTCAAGATCTGCCCGTGTGAATCATATTTGTGATCTTTACCTTTTGGGGTTTAGTTAGTCCGACATTAAAAATATTATTGATCATGGAGAGCATAACTTAAAATATAAGGACAATCGATCGACGACTTAAGCATCAGGTAGATCCGTCACCTGATTTATGGTTTCAGTTGGAGACTTTTGACCTCATAAGTGTAGATGTAGAGTCTCTCAAGGTTTGTTCGCAGTGGATAGCTGGATAGCGAGCTGACTCAACCAAATGTATTGGACTATAAGTCGTTATTACTTACAATATGGCACACTGAGTTATATAGTCAAACACTAACGTTATAGCAAAATTAAACCAACATTTTTGTGTAGCTGAATTCTTTATTAAGTAAATTGAAGTTTGTACCGGGTAGAACGTATCTTGTTTCACCTTAAACCGGGTTTACTATAATTTTCATTTTCCACCAAGTTATATCAAAATATGTTTGACATTGCACTAGTTTGAGTCATATAATTGAAGAAAAATCTTATAAACTACTGGTGAAACTTATGAAATGTTTTGAATTTAGACAATGATTTACAAAGTTCCATTTGTATTTTATAAAATTTGATGAACTTTCTATAGGTTTCAAGATGTATCCTAGTGTTTAAGTGAAACTTATTTTAAAATAACCCAGTGTAAATTGAAACCTGGTGTAAAGCAAAACTAGGTGTGTTTTTACATGGTGCAAAGAGCAATTTACTATTTTTTATTTGTTTTTTGGTCGTTGAAACAAGAGATATGTGCATGAAAAAGTTGGTGTAAATAGTTTATTTAACCAATAAAGCACATTATTTTTTCAGTTTTAGGTTCATTTATGAAAGAACGTGTTGTTTTATGACCAAGAACGTAAACTGCAATGATATGGATAACATCAGTCCCTAAAAATTAATAAAAGTAAAGGGCCATTGCACAACCTCAAACCATTGTGAAGGAATGAAAAACAATAATAACTTTCAAAATCAAATACTATTTAACCTAGACTATTAAAAACATTTACTTTTTAACCTTGGTCGAACTTGAAAAGATTTAAGATTTTAGTTGATCTATCGCTAACATGGGGATGGGTGGCCCATGGCTTCCCCTAACTCTAAATTTGAAACGTTTTGGACTAGGAGGTATAAGCAGGGGCGAAGTTATATGTTGAGAGGGGAGTGTCCAGGAACCCTGTCAAAGAAATTTTTTTAGCTATAGTTAGTCTATTTTCATCATATTTGCATCCCCTCAGTACAAACTTAAACACCTATATTAGCTTTAATTTGGTCCAAAACAGAGTAAACAAAGCATGTGTCACCCCTCTCCATTTTTGTTAGCTCTGCCCCTAGGTATAAGATCGATCACTTAGCATCGATTCAATGCATCGACTATGGATATTTCATATCTCCTTTCTTTATGCAGTATTTTTTTTACTACATCGCTTGCTGTCACAAGAGAAGACCTTATGTTTATCTTATTTTATATAATAATTCTATTTTTGGTGTTTGTGCACTACTTTATGTTATTATAGTGATGCTTCTACAAGGAAAGAAAAACCATATAGTCCACATTTAGGATCGATGTCGGCTTTGAGCTTACAGACGAAAGGTGTAAAAACCACTGTGGTTACTTTCCTTTAATCTTCTCCCGCAGCAAGTTGTTGCTCGTATTTCTATACAAAATTATGAGCCCGTCACTGATTAACCCTTATTTACTTTACTTAATTTTACTTTTATTTCCGCGAGGAACATGCATGATTGTGTTTCTCAAACAACGCAAGATTATTTGCAAACTTCTCATGTGGATAGTGGCGGTCCCATCCTGACATTTGCATTTCCCTTTCAATCCCTTGATCGAGTCTTTTCCAGCCATTTTATCTGCAGTCAGACGCATACACACACGTACACATATCTGATGATGCTAAACATATACTCGACCATAAATTAGGTATCACTCGCTTTTCACTCACGTAAGCTAATACCTAACGAATATATCAGCTAGCACTTTTCCCATCTTGCCCACGGTGGCATCGATCCTTAGTTTGACAGCTTCCTTTGAGGATATGTTAGGTCAATAATGCAAGCCATGGCCAATAGACTTGTTGTGTGAAGTAGCAGTACACGGAATATTTGCTGTGATATCCAGCAACAACTAAAGTATGTCAGTCAGGTCAATAACCCATGAAACATGCATGCATATGTAGTGACTGGATATGCTAGGATGAGGTGCTCTTTTTGTGGCGGCTAGCTAGCCCTGGCTACAATTGTAGACCAGTATATAATATACAGTTAATTTTTGAGAAAATTTATTGCATGGCACAGAGCCTACTCTAAATCAATGATTTACCATCGATTTTTTCTCTCTTTATAATATGTCACTCTGTTTATCGATTTTTTTATAATATGCTATTGAGATGGATATTTTTAAAAAATACCTAAAATACCCTTCAAGACTTACAAGAGTTGACTATGAATTGACCTATTAGAAGTCTAAAAATATATGAATTCTTTTTACATAGCCTCCTTATATAATATAAAAGTGTGTGTATATTTCAAAATTTTTATTTTGCGTGTATTAAAATACTAGTGGGTCATGTACATAATCTTAAAATATACACAAACTTTTATATTTTGTAAGAAGGCTATATACAAAAAAAAAACTTTCATAATTTTTCAAAACTTATAGTGAGTCAATCAATACCCTTGTATGACTTAAAGGGTATTTTAGTCATTTTTTGAAAAGTATCATTCTAATGGTATATTATAGAAACCATTGATAAAGTCAGTGGCATATTATAGAGGGAAATAAAGTCAATAGCAAATCGTTGAATGAGTAAACTAAGTGACATAGAATATATTCTCTTTTTTTCATCAAAACAGTAAAATTATTTTAATATGTGTTTTACACCGTAAATTCCACTTCATACAGACATACACTACTGTAAATTCATATGTTTATACACTGCAAATTACAAATCTTATGCTGTAACTTTTCTTAGTGTACTCGATATATAGAAGAACCGGGGGAAACAATTAATTACCTACTACTTGATTCCTTAAGGACATGCTAGTGCAAAATAACACATAAGTAAAAAGGACGAAAACGGAAGTCAAGAAATACATGAGTGTTATGTTAGCAATCATATGGTGAAAAAATGTGACTGAAATCATGAAAAAAGATGGCACCATTTTTTACGCAAAATTGATAGGGTATTTATTTCATTAGCACTCCGATGTTAGTAGATTCTAAGACCATGAAGTCAACTTTTTCGACACAACAAACATAATTATGCCCGATGTGGTTAAAACGAAAATCACAATGAGAAAGTGTTATCTTTCTCCCACTCAAAAATGGGTAGAGCTAGCATTAGGCCATTCACAGTGCATCTAACTGACATTCAGCCCCAACCAACCACATAGGACATTCCCCTCCACGTAGGCAACTGGCGCACCCCTACGAAGAACTCGTCTACCTACGAGGAACGAGCGGCAATGCCAGAGAAAGCAGAGAAGGAAGGAGATGAAGCAGAAACAAAGAGAGAGTGGAAGAAGGACCTAGTGAAGTGCCACTGCCGATGAGACCATCGCTGCCGAGGTCTATGTCTGCTGTCGCCGAGCGCCAAGTCCGCCGCCGCGGAGCTCCATGTCCACCGTCGTCGGGCGCCAAGTCCGTCGCCACCTAGCTCCATGTCTGCTGCTGCCGAGTGCCAAATCCGACGCGACCAAGGTCCAAGTCTGCCGTTGCGGCCGCCGAGCCCCATATCCACCGCCGCCACCTTGATCTGCACTAGCTCTGGAGGAAACAACCCGATCTTCCCCTCCTACACCTCCTTGGCGACGAGGAGGGGTCGGTGGCGGCGACCTGAGTTAGAGGTGGGTAGGGGGAAGGAGGCGTCGACGAGAGAAGGGAGAGGTGAGGTGGCGCCGACGCTGGTGGAGGAAGGAGAGAAGAGATGGTGCCGCCGGCGGTGGCGGCGGGGAGGCGAGAGGAGAGGGCATTGGCTGCATAGGGTATGGGTGGGAAAAGTGTGGGTTTCATATTATTTTTAGGTTTTTGGGGGTTGAGTGTAAAATATTGGACCATTATATAAATTAAAAGATAGAAGGGGCTGAAATGTAAACATATTGTAGCTCCCACATAAAGTTGCCTGCATTGTGAAGATGGTTTTAGAGTGCTTCATCATACGTGGTACTTCGAGGCTCCTCATAGTCATGACTTGCACTATGAGTCCTAGCTCTTAGTAAGTTCTTTGTTTTTGTCAACCGATATCTCTTGATAATTTGATATCATAGTATAGTAGTGGACGTAGACCCAATCCTTCCTTTAATGGAGTGTGGCCACCAGCATCCAGCATCTTCAACCCACTTTATGAGCTCCTTGTTGTGGCCACCAGCATCCTCCTCACCATGTTCCCTTGTAGCCAATCCAATCATCTTCAACCCTAGACATGCACACATACAGTTCATGTGGTCCATGTCACTTTGCAAACCTCAAATTTTTGATAATTTAACCCTTTTAAAAAACTTATTTCAAAAATAAACTATACCAAAAACTTATTTCAAATATAAATTGTGAACCCAATGTCATTGGGATTGGTGCTGAGGTCCAATGGCTTAGTGCCAGCGAGCATGGCGCTAACCGCTCCCACACTGACGAGGCTGTGTGCAAGGTGCGAGGGGGTCACCGCCAAGCAGCATGGCGCTGACCCCATTGTTGACGAAAAATCCACGTCCGGTCGATTGTACCAAATATGCGTTGACGCGAACTGTGTCGAAACACACGAAGGCCTAGGAGTTCTGCTTAGCTTTCGTGCAGGTCCTGAATTTGATAAGATGCGGGCGTGCTAGTCAGTTTGATCCTGTAACCGACAAGATATATAAACAGACGATCAAAGAACTGATCGGCTAGCAAGCTGATATATTAATTCCAGCCGATGTCGATACCAACCGAGGTCGATAGGGTTTTGAGCAATCGGTTATATGTCCAATGTAGATTCTGATACTTGAGAGTAAATAATAATATAAAGACAATCGACTGATAATAATGTAATAATACAACAATATAATCCAATAGAAACTAATCGGCCAATAATGACATGATAGAATAACTGTTGATCCGAAGGTTAAAGCATACATCGGCGGGAGATTTGATGTCGATAAATCCAAATAATTAAATAATCAATGAAACATTTGCTGTCATCGGCTAAAACCAACTTGTATGTAATCCTTATAAGCCGATGCAACATCCAGATAACTCATCGGCTGAAACCCCGATGAAACCCTTATTGGCAATCAAAGAGCAAGCTAGTTCTTATAATTCCAAGCACGACTCAGTAGGTCAAACCCAATTGATGCAGCACTAAGTATGAAAGAAAGTATAAGGTCTAGACAATCGAGCCTTTGATTGATTTTCAGGGTGATCATGTACTAAATTTAACCAAGACAGTAAAATCATCAAAGAGAAATTTAATGCATCCAATAAGATCGGCTAACCCTTTGATGAAACATTCGCGTGAACCTATCGGCTTAATAAGACTTAGATTATCAACAATAATCTAGTAGGTCAAACCCAATCGATACAGCACGAGATTGTATATAATAATCTAATGCTCAATGAGTCGATAAATCTGTCTAATGTGATGGATATAACAAATCTACCTAAAGCATCATTGTGGTTGTAGAGAAATATCGGCTAAGACAGAAAATCAGACGTAATCGAGACAGTCCCAGCTAAACCGATGCGTCTCTAAACACAATGCTATTAAAAATAGGATCGAAATATCATGTAGGCAAATATATTAACCGAACCAGAGCGATCCAAGAGGTCGAAGCAATGCAGCCTTGAACAACACCAATGTAGCCGATACATTCACCAGGGTCGACGAAACGTTGGACTTACAACTTCACCGGAGATCGAAAGCCGATGCAGTCCCATGTCAGGTGCCAAGTTTCGCCGGTTGATAAGTAAAACCTTGGGAAAGAGGGTAGCGATGCGTCGAAAGTTGTATATTAATCGAGAGATAGATCACAATAGACCCCAGGTGTATATATTTATATCCATGGGAAGATACTAGTCCTTATTGGACAAGACACACATTTTCTTAAAGATAAAATAAAAGATACAAGTCCTGATCGGACTCTAAATAATCTTTCCTAAAAATAAAAGGAAACTAACTGACTCTGCCTAATTAATAAATAAATTACCATGCCGCATCCTTCATGAAATTGGCTTCTTCTGGATAAGCTTCCTCTAATTGAATAATTTCCTTAACTGAATCTGCTAAAAATCCGACTGCTGGCAAGTGATAATTCCCATCGGTGGATTTCAGGACTCTAAAGCCGATACTAATTCTAGGCCGATGATGATTTCGGGCTTTACCAAATTTTGGCGTTAACACCCATATACGTGTTAAATAAAGTGTTCGCTAATTCTTGTCATTACCTTTCATGTATCGTAGTGGCTTATTAGGTTTGATTCTCTCTTTGAGCGCTATTTTTTTTACCTTTATCCGTTGCCGATGGGAAAAGAAACAAAAAATATGCAAACCTAGGGATTGAACTAGGTCAGTACCCTACCAAGTGAAGGGCTTAACCACTAGACTACACTGAAGTTGACGATTGTAAAGGACATATCCTCTACTTAAGATTTATATGGGTCAGCGCCAAGGAATATGGAGGTGAGCTGCTGACCCCTTGCACCTTGCTCACAGTCTCGCCAGCGTGGCATCGGTTAGCGCCATGCTAGCTGGCACTGAGTCATTCATTGGACCTCAGCGTCAATACCGATGGCGCTAAGGTCATGGTCTATTTTGAAATAAGTTTTTGACACTGTTTATTTTTAAAATAAGTTTGTTTAAATAGTCAAATTATCAAAATTTCGGTCGCAAACCAACCAGAGCATTGTCTCCTATTCACAATTTCACTAATGCATGGATCCACCCATCAACTTATTCAGTCATTGCCCCATCCTTATGCCATCTCGCGCTAGGTGCGCCATAACCTCAAAGACCAAACTACCACACTCCTTCCTAGCTTGTCTCCTTTTCTCTTTGTTTTCTTCATAGGATGAAGCTCCATCAAACTTTGCACAATTAATGGAGTAACCAATGTGAGCCCATTATGCTGCCATGCTCAGCTTGGATCTATCACAATTCACAAGAGCTCTTTTTTTAATACTCCCCCCCAAAAAAAATCCTTTTTCCTCATTTTTAATTTGGTAAGAAAAATTCAAATTTGATCAAAATTTATTTAAGTTTCAAATTTGTTGTCCTGAAATTTATTTGATTTCGCTCCCCCCCACCCCCACCCAAAAAAATACCCCATTTTAGAAACGTGCAAATGAAATTGTAAGCCCTGCATACGGCGATATAACCACCAATGATGCTTCCCCTAGCTCCGAAACAATAGATTCTCGCTCCCCTCCAAACAATATAATCTCGTTTCCCTTTAAAACAATCTCCTATTGTTCTATCATAGAGAGAGACAACAATAATTAAACTGCCTCTAACAAGGAGTCCAGGATGAGGCTTTCTTTGGTAGTTGCCAAAACCTAAGACTACTTTCTTTGGCAATGCACAAAACCTTGGATCACAACTCACAACTGAAAGATAATTTCTGGAGCACTCAAAGCTAGTTAGTTGATCACACACTCCCAACTCTCAACGCACTCAACTTACGGTGGACGACTTGACCGAATCCAGAGGATTTTACATTCGTGGGACAGACATCCAATAATACATTAATGCGAATAAATTAAAGGTTATCTGTCTTTCACTGTCACAAATGACAATACCCAATCTGGAGCACCTTTTTCTTCCTTGTGTTCTAAAAAGGTTGTTCATCTCTTCTCTAACTTGGATATGATCTGCATGATATCTTCTCCCACACTCAATACAGAATGTGTAGCATCACCTCTGCATTATTGTTCCAAGTGGTCTAAAAGTATATATAGCTAGCACAAGAACAGCTCATCCCATGTAGTAAGAGTCAGATCGATCCTACTTAATTATCATGCCATGCATCAGTTGATTCATACTTGAGTAAGCATCCTAATCCCTTAGCTAATTATTGTTACGTACTCTTAATCAGGAGAATTGGCAGTGTGCACACACGATGAAACTAGTTAATTGCAGCCAAGCTAGTGGAGAGGCATCTGACCTAACTTAAACCCAGATAAGCTAAGTGCTCTAAATTGGGTATTAGCATTTGTAGCAGTACGTACTGAAAGCCTATAGTGCAGAACGTATCTGACCTACCGTAGGATATATCTAGTTTGGAGCCTTTAATTGAAAGTTCCCTGCTTAATTGGAGGCTTTTGGAGTAGGACCAGTGTATACAAGAAAGAAGAATAAGAGAGCTTTAGTAAATCTCAACCATTGAGTAACAAGATACTGATATGGCACTTGGCACATATAAAGACAAATTATCCTTTTGCTAAAAGCTGTGAAGATTAGCCAGATCTTGCTATGATGTTAATTAATTAATTAAAGAGGTTTCTTGAAAGAAGTCTATGACTTGTGACTGATGTTGCCAACTGAATTTGTCTGATTATGTCCAACATTATAGTAACATATTTCCATAATTTCAACTTGTAAGTGCTTCCATAGTTACTAGTAGTTACTAATCACTGTAAAAAAGAGGAAGTGCTTTTTTTTTTTTTGGAAACTGACTAATATGAACAAGTAAGATTGGCAGTCCGGTACTATATATTCATAGCAACGTATAGTGAATGAATTCTCTTGTACAACCGATCGGTGTGGCACCTGAGCTTATGTTGGCTAGCCACACTAAAGTTGAATCATATCCCATTAACAAAGCTAGATGGTTTTATCTTGTGGTTTATGGCATTTGATCATCTGGATACTAAGGTATTAACCTTTTTAGCTAATTTAGGAAAACATTGTACTTGTGTTTTTGAAAACATCTTAATTTGAAAAAAAATAACTATATATTGAAACTACACTCTGTACTTGTGTTTTTTTTTGCCCAAAAAGGTATTTCATGTATTCTGCCATACGATTTTTAACAAATTAATGCATGGGACTACACACTTGGCTAGATATATATATATGATTGAGTAAGAATAACTAGCTTATTAGTGACTAAGGTCCTGTTAATTTAGATTAGTGAGCGGATTATTATCATGAATTATCTACTTAATTACAGATATAATCTAAATATTTTAGAATAAACTTAATTAATAAACAACTTAAAACAAGTGTTCAGTAATGTAATAGATGAAAGTTATAAAAACATATTTTCCGAAACGTGGAGTAAATAATCCATTTTAATAATCTAGTTAATAGTTTAAAAAATAATTCTATAAATAATCTGAAAAAGTGTATTAGCACCACAACTTAGTCGACTGGTAAGCGAGATTCTAGGCCCAGATGTTATGCCCACCTGCAATGGAGACAAGTGCCAGGAAGCAACCATATATGCCCGTACAAGTACAACCAGACCAAATATTTGCAATAACTGGAACTAATTAACTCAAATTAGGTAATCAATTAGCATCTGTACCTTTTTCCAGGTATGATATAGCTTGGAATCTCTTTTCTGATTGTATTCTTGTTCGATCAATTATTAGACTAAATAGTAATTGATCCGATCGAGCACCTGCACAAGCCAGATCGATCATTGCTTGTGTACTATCTTTATGAAATGACGTATATATAATTTTAAAGTTATTTCAGTCCTTTCAGTCTGCACGTGTCAATTGATTAGCAGTCTATCTCTGTTTTTCTGTGACCACAAGGAGGCAAGCACAATTGGCCACCGGATAATTAAACAATTGAAAACAGAATATTCCAAAGAATTCTGTTTTGATATGGGATAATATTTCTTGGAACACAGATATTTTGTAGACATTTCATAGAAATTAGTTCAATTCCCACAAAGTTCCTCCATTCGAAGGGAGCCCTTAGATGGGCACCCGGCCCAGAGCAAAAGTTGGAAATATAAGTGACTTTCAATATAGAAAAATAAAGTCAAATTTTACTACAATACATTTAAAATTTTTATAATTTATTGGTAGATATAAAAAAGTGTCATGGCTGAACGGCACCTTAAAAAACTGGTAATTTACGGAACCACACTTTTGATTCAATTAGAGAGAGAAATTATTAAAAATATGATAACGCCTCTAGAGCCAAAAAGCTTCTGACATGAGGATGAATTGAAGATAGAATATGATACATGTTAGCGATGTACTTGAGGCAATGACAGATTTAGAGTTTTATAATTTTTAATTTTTCACTTCAACGTCATGTGTGAAGCCTCTAACCTCACGGTTATTCTTGTCTATTTCAAAAATTTCTCATTTTAATTGAGTCGAAAGTGTCCTCTAGCAAAATATCAAATTTCTATGATGTCTTTCCGTCGTGACACGTTTTTACAATGTCTACTAGCAAATTACACAAAATTTGTCAAAAATAAAACTTTGGCCTCTTAGGCTAGCTTTTGCTCATATTAACTCAAATTCTTTATTTGTTGCATCAACATCGAATCCGATAGAATGCTAATTTATAGAAGTCCAATGATCATATGAATCTGTTTAGGCTTTTAAAAAATCAGTAAGATATACAATTATGTCAAAATTTTGAGTATCCATATATTAGAAAAAAAAATCAAATGAAAAAAAATATATAATGGCACACGATTTGCCTTTGGATACTAGCGTTAGAGTAGAGTAGAAAAGTACATTGTTCGGTCAAACTACTGTAATACGGAGTATCATCAAGCAAAATAATTGTTTAGTTCACCCAAAAAAAGTTTAGGAAGGCCCAGCATATTGGGCCCAACCCAATTAACCATTGGGCCTGATAGGATGGCTTTATAATTGTTTAGTTCAGCTCAGGCCATACAGTAGGGAACGGGAATGAAAGCACATTCGTGAGAAAAAAAAAGACAATTGTGTTTAATCTCAATTATGATTTTATTAGGGTTTACGAATTTGCCTCTGCTTTTTTCAAACGAAGCTACCGTTTGCCCTTTGTTAGGTGGGTCTCACGAAACCGAGTTAAATAAATATAAATACAGAAGAAAAAATATTTAGAAAATATGGTATTACCTTTCTACCCCCAGGATTATAGTATAGTTAGTTAGTAACCAAACAATCGTCATCTGGCTTCAGTACTCTCCCCCCTTCCCTAGTCGGCCAGTCCCCACCATTCCCCATCCTCAAACCGACGAGATACAACAGCAGACGGCGGCTCCGGCGAGGCAAGTAGACGGCTGCGTGGGCTCAGCATCACGACCCATCGAGGCAAGAACGCGAGCAAGTTGCAGCGGCGGCGGCTCCGCGACGCGAGCAGCAAGCGGCGGCTCCGGCTCCGGCGAGGCAAGCAGGCTGCGTGCGACGGCGGGGGAAGCTCCGGTGTTGTGCCGCATGGAGGCAAGAACGCGATGCGGCGGCCATTCCTGCGAGCCGGCGCGGCGAGGGCTCCTCCAGCATCCCGGCGCATTGAGCAAGAATGCGAGCAGGCTGCGGCGGCAGCTCGGCTTGATATGTATGCGTTTGTTCCCCATAAACAGGCGAGAAAATTGCTATTCTATTGCTCCAATCGCGTGGTTTCGCTATTCTATGACTTCTAACGTTGGCTTCGCTAAAATATCACTCGAAACGTTGTGGCTTCGTAATACATATGATTTTGATTCATTTAATCTCTTTTTGATCTAAATACTTGTATTAGTTCCTAAAATGATCTTTTTACCCTTTATTCTTTACACCGTGACGCTCCTTGGCTGTCCGTGGCCTTTGGCTTGGCCATGCCCGGGCTGGTCTGTGGGCTTGGCTTGGCTGCTGGCCGTAGCCATGCCTTGGCTGGTCTGCTGCCTTGGCTGCTGGCCGTGGCCATGGCTGGCTGGCTGGAGAGCGTGGCCATGGCTGGCTGGCCATGGCGATAGGTGGCATGGGCTTGCTGGCCGCCATGTATAACTATCAACAAATTGATTCATATACACAATTACAAGTAATATATATAACAGTAAGAATTTAGCATAAACGCGTTCATCTCATAAAATCATGTCTATAGCATAAACAAGTTCATCTCAGAAGACCATAATATAGTTCCAAACGCGATCAAAGTCATACGAAATAAATCATGAGTTTACATGTCATCACAACTAAACAATTCATCATCCAATGTTTAGCTTCCTCTTCAGAGTCATCTTTTTTGCTGGCACCGGGGTAGGCATCCTCACGGGGCTAGTGTTCTTAGTTTGTGAAGATGTGCCCTCTCCTAATAACATCGCTAGCTTGCTGCACATAATTATGATCGACAATTAGTGTACAGTAAAGAGATGTGTTAATGTGTACAGTAAAGAGATGCGTTAACGTGTACAGTAAAGAAATGTGTTAATACTCTTACCTTCTTGTGATCCTTGCTGGACTATCCTGTAGGATCTCTTCTCTAGTCGGCTGCCGTGGAGTGCTAGGTTCTGGAGGTGCTTTTGTAACATTCTTCCTAGGTAGCATACGCTTCCTACATGTGATGAAATAAATTAATATTGATATTTTCATTCATGTTTGTTGATGAAGAAAATTAGTCTTACCTCTTTTTTGCGGTCCCATTGAGTGGGCACTTGGCACTAGCTTGCCTGTGACCTTTTTCTCTACATTTTTTGCAAGTCATAGGCCCTCTGATCATCTTCTTACCTTTTGAATTTGTTGGAGCAGTATCATTGTCACATCCCGCTGCACCTTCACCCTCATTGGTAAATTTACCATCTTTGGAACCTTTCTTCTTGTGTCCACCTTCCATCCATCCCTTTATTCTTAGTCTCCTCATTCTTCCAGCAGATAATTTTGCAAGAGGTGCACCAACTAAAAATGGTAGGTCCACTTGTGGCCATTGTGTTTTATCTGTCATCGGCTCAATCTCTCTTCCATAAGCAACCCTAATTCTATTCACCGAGTAGTAATCATGCACAAATTGTTCCATGTCAATTCCCCTTTGGCGGGTTACATATGCCAATACATGATGACATGGCTTACCAGTGTGTTGCCATTCAAGGCAAGTACATGTCCTTTGGTGTAACTTGATAATATGCCTCACAGAACCACTGCTATGGTCCCACACCTCTCCACTCCAATTAGAACACGGTACAATTTGCAACTGACCCAAACCTCTAGTGTTTGCTCTTAGCTGAACCATAACAGCTGGGAGTATCCTACCTTCAGGTAGCATGTATTAAATGATTCTTCTCTTATTCCACAGTACCATTATCATTTCTCTGATCTTATCAGCAAGGTCAGCAACAGGTAAGTCCTTATGGTCTCTAATCCAATTATTAAATGACTCGGCAATATTACTAGTTATGTAGTCACACTTAATTTCTGGATTGAAACCACACCTATACCAAAGAAACTTATGATTGTCCTGTAACCATTGCACTGCTTGTGATGATTCACTTACCATTTTTGCTAAATTGTCATAGAAGATCTCCTCTGTGTAAGCCCGAGCAGCAGGATATATCTGGCCAAATCCTCTAAATCTCTTCTGGAAGTTTTTCACAAGATGGTAAAAGCATTTCCTTTGTTTTGCATTTGGGAATACATTCTGCACTGCATTCTCTAAGCCCTTGCAAGCATTAGAACAAATAGCAAGGAGTGGAGGATCACATATTGCTTTCTTTAATTGTTCCATGAACCAAGTCCAGTTGTCTGTTGTTTCAGAAGCTATGAAGCCATAAGCAACTGGATACATCCAATTGTGACCATCAACTCCAACAGCTGCGGCCAAGTGACCATTCCACCTTCCATTAAGTGCTGTTGCATCTATGCTCAAATGAGGCCTACAACCTTCCAAGAAACCATCAATGCATGGTTTAAGAGCACAGAAAAAACGGTGGAAATATACCTGACCATCCACCTCTAGCACATCAATCTCAACGACACTTCCGGGGCTTCGCTTCATCACCTCGGCCTTCCACCTAAACAACAGCTCAAAGCTATCTGACCATTTGCCATAAATCACATCAAGAGCTCTTTCTTTACCCCGCCATACAGTATCATATGCAATGTCACACTTGTGATCTGTGTCCAACCTCTTTTTTAGATCCTTAGCACGAATAGTTGGTTCAACTCTAAGGATCGGGATAGCTTTGCTAGCTACCCACCTGCAATTTGGAGTTGTAGTTCTCATCCTCATGCTAGACACACATTCATGTTTGTCTTTTAAAACGGTTACCTGCAACAAAAATGATATTAATGTACATAACAAGATGAATGAATGAATGAATGGAATAATAAAAACATTATTCACCTCCACAGTTGCACTGCCTTGCAGTTTCCTGCCATTTATCTTCCAAGGGCAAGGATGGTCATCATCACCGGACTTGCAATAAGCCCTATATATCTTCTTACCTAACTTCTCCACTCCTAAATGGAACTCCTTATTGATGGCAAATTGCCGAACTGCCAGCTTGAACTCCTCCATTGTAGGGTACATTGTCCCTATCTCCATTGATGGGTTGTTCTTATCATATGTGATGACTATCTCACCTGGTACATCATCGTTAGTAGGAATGGCAGCACCATCAATATCTTGCCCAAGCTCATTACCATTCTCTTGTTCATCCATTCGGCGATCAAAACCTTGTCTATGTATAGTTGTTGTGCCCTCATCTGCCAAGCCTAAAAGCTCACACATCTGACTCTCGCTAATTAATTCAATTTGACCTTCATCATCATGAGTTTCCACGATTTGTAATGTTGACCAATCAACTTTTTCCATATTTTCTGATTCATTTACTCGAGACCTATAAAATATGATAGATCATAGGACGAGGTTATACCAAAGCTTAAATCGATAACAAGAAAAGGTATATTTTAACAGTTGCATATAGATTATAGACTTTGAACATAAAAAGAGATAAGTAGCTTGTCTACAGACTTCTTGGACTAACTATTCATTCTACTTTGTAAAAAATATACCTAGACAAAAAAATACTAGTAAAAAATACACTACAGTACTAGAAATCGCATATCAGTACTTGTAAAAAATACACTACTGTACTAGTAAAAATACAAGTACGAGGAGAGAAAAATTCACTACTGTACCAACAAAAAATGAATAGTCATTATGGCTAGGGCTAGAGCACTGGACGTTACCTTTGCACATCAACCACGGGAAGGTTGTACTCTATTGCCGAGTGACGAACAGTGGGAACCAATGATCTCGCTAGGGCTAGGGCACTGGTCATGGCTGTCGGCTGTGGCAGGCAATCGGCTGCCGTGGCCTGGACAGCATGCCATGTCGCGTCTAGGGGTAGGGCTTGGGCACCCGAAGCCTCGCCTTCAGTCCTCTTGGCGTCCATGGTGATGGGCCCTGCGTGACCACCTCTGGGTGGAGGCTCTTCCACATCCATGACGGGCGGCAGCGTGGGGAGGCGTGGAGGGGTGGCGGCCGGTGGCATGGGGAGGCGTGGAGGGAAGGAGGGAAGAAGGAAAGTCATGATTCTGTGTTTGTACGAGAGAAGAGGAACAGGCTGGGAGATGGATCGATGACTAACAGAAGGGTAGGATGGTCAATACGAAAAAATACAAGTATTTAGGACTCCAAATATGATTAAAAGTAATAAAATCATATGTATTACGAAACCACAACGTTTCGAGTCATATTTTAACGAAGCCAACGTTAGAAGTCATAGAATAGCGAAACCACACGATTGGAGTCATAGAATAGCAATTTTTTCTAAACAGGCACCGCGTGTGACCCGGTTACAGACTTACAGTGCTGCTGTGCTCGTACAACCTTGATTAATTTTTTTTGAAGGGATGAGGGATATTACCATGTCTTTCAGGCTCTCCATGCCTTGCTCTAGGTTATCACTAACAAGGATGGCACTTAGCAAGCTCTGGGTTATCGAGCAACAGCTTGATGTATTATGTGATTTGTGAAGCTTTGCAACAGCTCACATATAAACTATTTCACAAATTTTCAGTTCGAAACAGAATATGGCAAAAACACAATTAATGCCCAAAAGTAGGGACAAATATACAATGGCAAGTAAGGGTATAAATGTTTTTTTCTCGAATTAACACCGTCAAACTGACCATCCAAATCAGGAGCAAAACTTAGGCGCAAAACTTTTCTTCATTTCAAAAACACAGGTGCAAAAATGCAAACCCTAAAAAATAAGGGTAAAAACATAATTAAACTTTAAAGTAGGGGTAAGAATACAATTGCCAAAAAAAAGAAAAAAAAGCTAGGTTTGTGCGATACAAATCAATCTGACTATCATTACATAAACCAGGATTTCTCCGTCAGAATAAAAAACCTAAATCAGGACTAACTCCTTCGTTAACACTAGCTAAATTAGTTCTCCTATAAATGTAAGGCCACGGCTATGAAATTTGTACACACAATCAGACACCAACAACACTTGCATGGCTACATCGCTGTATTATCTCACTACTACAAAATGTTTTTCCAGATGGTCAGTTTGCGTTTTCTATGACGGCCAGCGTTGCCGCCAAGGATTAAAGGCAAGTGAAAATCAACCAACTTCACAAGCGGCTAGGTTAAGCTGACCGCCATGAAAAATGATTTTTGAGCAAAACAAAAATCCTCAAATCTGCCACCCACGCTCAAGCTCTGACGCCGGATGCACCGCCAGTGCCCCGAGCCATCGCCGGATTCATCGACCATCTCCCGAAACCAAGCTCCACTGCCTATGGCGACCCCACCACCCTAAGCATCTGGATCCATTGCTTGGGCCCCGAGTCGCCGCCTGTCCTCTACCAGATCTGGGAGAAGAGAGAGGGTTGGAGGAGCCGTCGGAACCTTCTTGAGACCCGGCCATCGTCATCGCGGAAGCCGTCGTCGTGGTAGCCGCCGCTGGATCCACCTCCTTCACCACGACTGTCCCTCTCCTTGGCCGCCGTGGAGGCAGATCTAACGGTCCCGAGCACCGCCGCCGGCTAGATGCGAGAGAGGGAGGGGAGGCAGCAAGGCCAGATCCGCCCCCTGCCCCTCTCCTGTGGCCAAATCCGCCGCTCGCACCCCTCCCATGGCACTTCGGTGACTGGGTCCGCCATCCGCGCCCCTCCCGGCCTATAAACACCAAAATTTGGTAAGCCCCAAATTCATCATCGGCCTAGAGTCAGTATTGGCCTCAGAGTCCTGGAATTGGCCGATGGAAATTATCAGTCGCCAGCAGTCGGATTCTTAGTGGATTTGGTTATGAAAATTAACCAATTAAAAGAAGTTTATCCAGAAGAGGCCAAGTTCAAGAAAGATGCAGCATGGTAGTTTATCTATTAATTAGGCAGAGTCAGTTAGTCTCCTTTTTATTTTTAGAAAAGATTGTTTAGATTCCTAGCAGGATTTGTATCTCTTACTTTATCTTTAGGAAAATCTTTGTCTTGTCCAATAAGGATTAGTATCTACCCATGTGTATAAATATGTACACCCGGTGTCCCTGTAATTTATCTCTTGATCAATATACAACTTTTGGCCCATCGCCACTCTCTTTTCGGAGGTTTTACTCCCGGCGGGTTCTTATTTTTGAGCATGGGCTGCATCGATTAAGTCCGATCTCTGACAAGAAGTAAGTTCCATCATCTTCGCTTACATCAGTGTAGCTAGGACTTTTTCGGTTCGGTCTGATATTCTAATCGGGTCGAAGCAAGCGTTGCCTATCTAGTATATCGTCTCTATTTTTCGATCGCATTATTGTTTAGTTTTACATCGACTTAGTTGGGACTTCCTCGGTTCAGTCTGATATTTTGATCAAGTTGATGTTTCTCTAAACATGACACTATTTTAAGATATATTTGATATATCTATCACGTTTGCATAGACTTATCGATTCATTGAGTGTTAGATTATTATATACAATCTCATACTGTATCGGTTAGGTCCGACCTACTAGATTGTCATTGATAATCCAAGTTTTGTTAAGCCGATAGGTTTTTATGCAACATTCATAGGAGTGCTAACCAATGTTATCATTATTTTGGGTTTCAGCTATCAGATGTATCAATTAGTTCGCCGATATACACTTTGATTCACTTACAGCAGATCTCCAGCCAATGTATGTTTTAACCATCGAATTTACATCTATCACATTATATCAGTTTTGACCGATTGGTTCATATTATATTATTTCATTATATCTTTTGAGTTACATTGGTTTATACTCAAACTTGTATAATTTTTAGGTAAATCTATCTTTATCAACCTCAATCTTATACTGTCTCGGTTAGGTTCGATCTATCAAGATTGTATTTGATGAAGAACGGTTTATTGATGATTAGGCCTAGTTTAGTTCCAACCGATGATAACATAAATCTTATTGTTTATCTGGTTATTTGAATCTACATTGTATCTATAGTTGATTGATTGAAACCTTATCGACATTGGCTGGCATCGCTACATCCCATCGGCTTATTAGCCGATCGGCTTCTTGATCTTATACAGTCCATCAATTTATCTTGTTAGTTGTAAAATTAAACTAATTGGCACTTCCTGATAGGACCTGCACTAGAGCTAAGTAGATCTCCCAAGCCTTCGTGTTGGCGATGAAATTTCACGTCAACATGGATCAGTCGCCCGCGCCCCTCGCGTTGTCGTTGCTGTCATCGCTGTCGTAGTCCGCCATGGCCGCTGAGAGGGGGAGTTGGAGGATAGGCTAGGGGCGCGGGGATGGGAGAGGGGGGATCAGGGGAGGAGGAGATAGAGTCTGAGTGAGAGTGGGGGGATAAGATGGAGCCAGAGCAAAATTTTAATATAGCGATTTTTTTCTGTAGTCGATGCTCCTTAGCTGCTGCCAGCGATTTTCGTTGGCCGTCACTTAAGAGATTTGCTTGTAAAAATACCTCAGCCATCAAAAATTGATTTTTGTTTGTGGTTGGTGACCGAATTCCCTCTAAGTAAGTTAAAATTAAAGGCAAAGAATGGTGCTATTAAAAATGGTTGTTGTAGTAGTTTCTGTTAGTTCATGTACAGTGCCTTCTACTAAAAAAGTGACAAGATACCTTTTGTAACCTATCAAAGACGTGGAGACATATTCAACTGAATAATCGCAGAAGAAAAAAAACAAAATTAACCGAGATCAGGACAGATAAAAGTATTAGTTCTAGGTATTAGACAAGGATTCTCAACTGCGGAAGCAGCCTGGTGGAGCCTAATTCATGGCACAGTAATCCACTAATGCATCTGTTCCCAGGCTATTATACAGTACCTGACCATGAGTAATTCGGAAACCACCGAAATCTGCAGGCATATAGCCGTAGGAAATATTTTTGCAGTACATCCAAAATTTAAATTTATGTAATTTGCTTGAATATTGTAAAAATTTGTTATGGCTAGAGAACATTCAAAAACTAATTTGTCGGAAGGTATTTTTGGTCAATTAAAAATTAAAATTCTTAAAAAGACAAAAATGCTCATGGGGCCATAAGCTTCTAACATAGTACTCGAGTGAAAAATTTGAAATTACGCAACTCTCAATCTAGGATCACACCAAATCCATTGCTAGATCATATTCCATCTTTACTCCAACATCAAGTTAGTAACTTGTGGCCCCATGGGCATTCTTGATTTTTGAAGAATTTCTTTTCATTGGGCCAAAAATATCATTTTGCAAATTACTAGTTTTTTTAGATGTTGTCTAATTGTTTTTATGATAATCATCAACAATTCACACAAATTTTGAGTGTCTTATAACAAAATTTGTCGAATATTTATTTAACCTGGTAAACATTATGAAGCATCAAATGTATAATAATTCAGAAGATAATGTAACAAGAGGACTAACCATAGTTTCAGACTTGTGCGGTCCATTAGCACCACGATAGATTCACAAACATTTTGCTACAGCGTGTGTTTTGGCATCAATTAGTCAATTACCTTCATCTGCACCCAGAAATGTGTTAAATGTGTTTTGGATGAGTTTATCATTATTTTAAAACTTGACACTAAAATCAGCGTATCCAGATGAATGAACTCATCAATTGACCATAATTTTAGGGTCAAGAAACATACATGGACGAAAATAACGAAAACAGTTCGGGCAAACTATAAAGCAAATATTACTACGAACTACGGTAGATAAGATAATTGACAGATGAGCATATTGTTAACTTGAAATCACATCAACAGATCAACCTTCAACCACAACAGTCTGGCCTGATCATGTATTATCAGTATTGAAATCCATTTGATTTGTGTTTTAACAACGGTTCAGCACTAAGAGCGAGATTGCTGTGGAGACCTTTTGACCTCCTTTTGTTCTGTGGGGATAACTTGCAGTGCCAAAATGAGGTAGAGGTTGCATGAGCAGCTGAAAGTAACTGTAGTAGAACAAAATAAACACATCCATGCTCATGTCTGTTGGGGCATCCACATTCCCAGTCTCACATGAGTCCACATAGTTAAGTCTTTTTCTAGGCAACATCATACCTGTTGGCATACAAGAGTGCAAGTAATAGAATACAAGAGTACAATTATACACTAGCTATAGGATTTATCAAGATGAGATATTTGTGTTCCTTCAGAAAGAATTGACACAGACACTGACACATTAATTATCCATTAAAAACTGAATTGTACCTTAGGGTACTGAATTCACATCAATTGACAAGTGACAACAAGCCAAGAAAGCGCTTTCAATTCATGACACTAGAAACTAATAATGGAGTTCAGAGCAGGCGTGCACATCAACTTGACAACAGAAGTGAATAATTGGACTATGTCGGCCTGATTAAGGCCTGCACATTCTGAGTAGAGGAATCCGTACTCACATTGCAGATCAGTGCCATGAAGGAATGGAGTATAATGTCGGCATGATCCAACACTGTCCAAATACAGTGTCAGCGTGATTCAACGATTTTTTTTATGTTATGTATTTTGCTGCACACAAAAATGACAGTTTAAATGGATCGCAGGAAAAGCAATTTTTACAAGAGGTTAATGTGATTGTACCTAGTAAGATTTATGCGAACCTTGTGGCCAACGGACACTGTGCTAGGGCTGCTTGATTTAGAACCAGGCTCAGTCACCGACTCTAAACTCTAATTCAACAGTTCATCTCCACCCGCTGTGCCCCTGAGTTTTCTCATGGCTCATGTGAATTAGTAGTACCAAGAACAAACGAATAAAAGGTATAGGATTGGAATGTCATGACTTGTTAGACTGCATTAGAAACAAAACAGATAAGTCCAGGAACGGAGGCACATCTGTTTTATTACAGATCATGCTGCGTCATCGTAATTCATAGCTGATAGTTTGATGAATTGCTACTGCTACATTCCTGTAAACTCTTCCAAATGATGCTGGGTTTGGAATGAATTACTAGTACAACATTCCTGTGAACTCTTCCAAATGAAGCAGTTCTTCATATGAAATGCTAATGGACACAAGGTTTTGTTTGACAATCTCAACACCAAGACAGAGAAGCAGTCTTGTTCAAGGGTGAACGAACCAACTACAAGAAGCTTGGAGCTTACTCTTATCCAAACGAGTCTTGAAACTGATTTGGATTTCGTATTGAGCTCCAAGTAGGCGCAGGCGCTTCAACCAGAACAGCTGCTTTTGCAGCTCGTGCGTTTCCGCTTTCTGTACCAGAAATTGTTTCTTGACACGCATCGAAAATTGCTCCCTGGACTTCTTGTCAATATGAGGTGATCGCAATACAGTATACAAGTATATTGTGATTCAGGCAATTGATTTTGCAAATAATTTATTTGATAAATTGGTTTGAGAATATTTGTGAATGTTGGTGTTAGTGTGTGTGACTAATATGGATCAGATTGTGATATCTGTGTCCAAAAACGGTTGTCTGATTGTGTGCATGATTCTTGGAGGTCAACTTCGATCAACGGTGGGATCGGGACTAGACTAAGAGAAGAGTTGAGGTCTAGACGATCAAGAATATCGGGTGACGAGGTTAGATACGAGATGACACACGGTGGATGGATATCGTGTGAGAGAGATCTTCGCAACGGGCTTCACGAGGTATGCGTGCAAGCGTCGGTGTTTGCGAAAGAAATTAATGGAGAAAAATCTATGGTGCTACAGTATACGAGGTACTGTAGCATGTATATATGTGTGCTGTGCATGCAGTATGCATGTACAATCGATGCATTTGCTGCATGCAGAGTTTTTTTTATTTTTAATTTTATTTATTAAAAGATTTACAAAAATAATTTTCTATTTTGAAAATTTACAAAATTAATCGCCCATCGCTCTCAGGGAGGGCGTTTTTTAAAAATCGCCCTCCCAGAGGGCGATTTTAGTGACGTGGCACACGGCCGTTGGCCCGCGGGGGACGGCCGTCCAAAGGGGGAACGACATTTTTGCAAGCGGCCCCCTCGCCGCCCTTTGGAAGGGCGATTTTTCACTGTTGGGGGGGCCGCCTGCACAGGGCGACGAGGGATGACATTTTTGCAGGCGGCCCCCTCGCCGCCCTCTGGAAGGGCGATTTTTGCCCGTGCCGGTTTTGCAGGCGGCCCCCTTAACGCCCTCTGGGAGGACGATTTTTAGCCCCCCATATATAACCCCTCCCCCTTTGCAAATTTTCATTATATTCACTAAAAATCCAGAAAAAAAGAAGGAGAAAGAGGGGTGAGGGAGAGCTGAAGGAAAGCGGCGAAGCCCTGTCCATTTTCTGACTCCATAGCAGGTAAACACAGTATTCTCTTTGAAATTTACGTTGCATTTTAGCTGTACTGTCATATATTTTAGTAGATCTGGAGCACACTTTTTGTTTGTATAATTTAAGAACAAAGGCATACGACATATTTATAGAAATTGAGACTTAGGACATAGTGCAAACTATATAATATATTTGAGTTATATGATACATCTGGAGCACGTAGCCGATTTGTAGAATTTGAGACCTAGGACAGATAATACATTTTCAGAAACTTTAATTTATGGCGTAGTACATATTGATGAATTCGACATTAGATCCGGTGGTTATGTTTCAAAGTTAGTTAACCTATTTTTTTGTTTTATTAGGCAGAATGTCAAGTAAGGTCATGTTTCAGCTAGTACACGGTCAAGGCAACCTTAGATTTGGTCCAGATGGTGTTGATCTGTCAGATTTTAGAATGACATCGAAGGGCATTGATAGGCCTGGCGAGAGAACATTTCAGTCAATTTATAGTTGGTTGCTGCGAGGATTTAGAATAGACCCAGAAGTCAACACAATGTCAGTATCTGTTGTAGTGAGTCGTGCAACAGAAGGTTATTTTTGGGAACTAATGCCCATGGATAGCACTGATGCTTGGAGACGGTATGTGGAGATGGCTTTTGAACGCTCATGGCCCCTTGTTATTTTTGTTTCGGTGCATGAAAAGGATAGAAACCTTCGAATAGAAACTGAAGATGTTGAGGGTCCTAGCCATGTGGGCGATTGTGTTGGACCATCAAACAATGACGAAAATCAAACAAGGGTCGTGCAGGCCATGGGCATGGCGGATGAGGGGGAGATAGTCGGTACAATCGTCGATGGAATGGAGAGGGAAGATTCGGATAACGAGCAAGCGGAGGGCGACTTGTCATCCGTTGAGGAAGACGATGTAATGCCCACTGATTGGACAAAAGAGGACTACTCAGGACTTGTTATCTCAGAGGGGCAACATACACCCTGGGAATACAAGGAGAACGAGGTAATTCAGGGTGCTAGATATGCTCATAAGGAGGATATGAAGGAGGCGGTGAAGCATTGGGCGGTCTCATTGCAGAGAGAGTTTAGGGTGGTCAAGTCAACGAACTATGTGTACGAAGTAAGGTGCGTGAGGGAAGATTGTCCATGGCGCATCCATGCATATAAGGGTAAATGGTTTGATTATTGGAAAGTTAGCATAGTGACAGAGCATCAGTGCCACTTACAAGGGGTGGAAAAGTATCACCGCAACATCACTACAGCTTTTGTTGCAAGTGAGATGTATAGCAGTGTTGTCTCCAACAGTGGCTTTGAACCAAGATCAATTATTAGCCACATTGAAAACAAATACAAGTACACAATAAGTTATGCCAAGGCTTGGAGCGCCAAACAAAAGATTATAGAGATGAGGTATGGCACATTTGAAGCATCGTACGATAATTTGCCTCGTCTGTTAGCCAACATTGCACAGAGGAATAGTAATACCTACTATGACATCCATACATTTCAATCGGTTCATGATCCTACCAAGAGTGTGCTGCAAAGAGCATTTTTCTCATTGGGTGCTTGCATCAACGCTTTTGTGCATTGTCGTCCTGTACTATGCATAGATGAAACATTTCTGACCAGTAAATATAGAGGTCAGATATTGACAGCGATCGGAGCTGATGGGAACAATCAGGTGATACCTATGGCTTTTGCATTTGTAGAGAGCGAGAACACTGAAAGCTGGTACTGGTTCTTGGAAAGAGTGCACATGGCAGTTGTCCGTATGAGACCCAATGTTTGTCTTATACATGATAGCCATGCGGGCATGTTGCGGGCTATTGAATACCTGAAGAACGGTTGGTATGAGAAGGGAATTCCAGCAAGGTAGCCCGATGTATGTAGTAGGTGGTGCATGCGTCATATGGGTGCTAATTTCTACAAGAAATTCAAGAATAAGCATCTGACGGATCTTTTCAAGAGGCTCTGTGCACAGAATCAAGAGAAAAAATTTAATGAGTTGTGGAGAAGGTTGGTTGAGTTGACAAGTAAGCAAGCAGACGAGCAATCTCGTCGGCCACAAGCTGAAGTTGACGAGCCTCCCGTACCTCTTGGTCCACTGCATGACGATCCACCCACAATGAGAAGGAGGTCGGGATCATCTATCCGAAATTTCACCCATTGGATTGAGAACGAACCAAAGGAGAAGTGGTCTCTGCTGTACGACACCGATGGTTCTCGGTATGGCATAATGACAACTAATCTGGCTGAGGTTTACAACTGGGTAATGCGAGGAGTGCGAGAACTCCCGTTGGTTGGTATTGTCGAATTTATCCTTCACGGCACACAGGCCTACTTCAGGGATCGATACAAGAAAATTTTTCCCTCAATGGCTGATAACAAGATAATATTTGGCAGTGTAGTGACTAAGTACATGGAAGATAAAATTGCCAAGGCATAGAGGCATAGAGTTGTTCCTCAAGGCACAAAAGTACATCGGTATGAAATAATGTGTGTTGATAGGAGCAGGCAGGGTATCTACCGCAAGCAAGCCGTGCAGGAATGTGTCCTTAAGGCCGATGGCGGATGCAGTTGCAGCTGTATGAAGCCAAAGCTTCGACACCTGCCTTGCTCTCACGTACTTGCCGCAGCCGATGATTGTGGCATACTTCCCGATGTGTACGTGTCACATTATTTCAGGAAAGAAGCAATCTTTCATACATGGAGTGAGGAGATATATGGGTTCGGGATCACAGGATCTTACACAACTCTGACGCCCCAAGTTTTTTACATTCCGGATCCATCCAAGGTAAGGGTGAAAAAGGGCCGGCGTCAAACAAGACGCATCAGAAATGACATGGACGAGGCCGAAGCTGGTGGTAGGACTATACATTGTAGCAAGTGTGATCAACGCGACCACACTTACAAGAAATGCCCGAAGAATGTGGAGGGTCCGAGCGTCTCAGATGTTGGTCCATCTGGAGAGGCAGGTGATGGAAGCCGACCACCTGGGGAAGGAACAACAACCAGGCGAGCACGTCCTAGGCGTTCTCGTGTGGCAGGGGATGCGATGGTCTAATATTGTTTAGGAACCATGAAGTAGACCGATATTGTATCATAATGAGTATTCGAACTAAGTAGTCGTATCATGTAATTTCAATGAATCTTGTTGTAAATCTGATGTTCGTGAACCTTACAAAATCTTATTGTACACCGGTATTGTATTGCGAATTTTTCGGTAATGTAAGCTAGACTTGCAAACAATTTGATGTAGCACCGTAATGTTGTCGTAAACTCTGTATCATTGTGCTGAAGTAATATTTGTTTGTACTGTTCCTAACTATGTTTAAGTAATTTTTACTGTTTTTCTAATCATAATTTGGCATGCAGGTATGGCTGACGACACACCTGAGCTCTTTAGCCGTGGCCTCGACAGGAACCACCGCTCGTACATGTCAGCCGTGCAGGGTGCGCAGCTCGGCACCCTTCGCCCACGTACTTCACGCCAGTTGCTGCGTGTTGACCCGTGACACGTTCCCTGGTATAGCTCGTTCAAACTTTAAATCATCATATTTGACCGCAGTAATACTTTTTTGGTACTAATGTGTGAGGTTTACATTATGCAGGTTGCGTGAGGTAGGGCTCCTACCCCTGTGTAGGCTTGTTGAGGCTGGGGCGGACGAGAGAGACCCAGCGAGGCGCTGGGATGTAGACCGGTCTCTCCTTGCCGCTCTGGTAGACCGCTGGAGGCCCGAGACGCACACGTTTCATCTTCCCTGTGGGGAGATGGCTCCGACACTACAGGACGTGTTGTACCTCCTGGGTCTACCTCTCGCTGGAGACGCAGTTGGGCCTGTGGACGGTGCTGGGGGATGGAAGGAGGATCTCACGGAGCGTTTCGCGCACGTGATGCGCCTTCCGGGTGTACCTCCGCCCACTGGCCTACACCCGTACACTACCGCCGGGCTGAGCAAGGCTTGGCTGCTTCAGTTCACCGTAAGTTGAAAGTTTGAACGGGTTTATGGTTTTTTGATCAAATATATTCATTTGTACTAATATTTGGTTCATTGCTACAGGCTGACCAGCTCCACCCGGACGTCGATGACTACTCAGTTCGACGCGCCCTAGAGGCATACCTGCTCTGGCTGTTTGGATGGGTGATGTTCACCAGCACTACAGGCCACGCTGTGGACAAGGGTTTGATCCACTACACACGTGGCATCGCGGATGTTGAGCTAGGCAACGTGCCTAGGTGGAGCTGGGGGTCAGCAGTGCTAGCGGCCACCTACCGTGCCCTGTGTGAGGCGTGCACGAAGACTGACATGGGAGCGCTCTTCGCTGGTTGCCCTCTGCTGGTTCAGCTTTGGGTAGCTGAGAGGTTTGCCATAGGACGGCCTGTGGTGGACCCCGCACCGTACGGGACAGGACGCAGCACGGAGTGGCCGGAGGACGGCCCCACGATGGGGACGTACTAGTGTCGACGTGGGGTGAGTAGTTCTTTCGTACATTGCACCGTCCATTTTCTTTCACGTTCGTCTGTAACAATCAATTATATTTGTACCATATTTGTATCTCGCAGCGTCGTTACGCCCATGTGCAGGTAAGACGGGGTTACCCGGACTTCGTGTTCGAGTTCGACCGTCTCCAGCCCAACGACGTTGTCTGGCAGCCGTACACGCAGCAGGCGATGGCAGCGAGAGCACCGCTTGGACTTTCGTCCCTCTGCACACGTGACGCGACGTACTGGCTCACGACGATGCCGATGGTGTTCGACATCTTCGTCGAGCCTCACTGCCCGCAGCGGGTGATGCGGCAGTTTGGGCTGAGGCAGGTTTTCCCCGGAGACATGGCGCCTACCGTCCTCCCTGCAGACCACTCGTGAGTACAATGCGTCCAGATTACACATATGATGTTTCTACATTCATTGAGCTATCTAAGTGTCTGCTCTTCACAGGTTGACCCGCCGAGGACAGCTAGCCGGCACACTGTGGGCACCACGCGTACAACAGTTCGTGGATGACTAGCTGTTAGCACCGAAGGAGGTGATCGAAGAGATCTTTCCACACGTAGACGACCACTACCGTGACTACCTCCGCTGGTACTAACCTCGCACTCGTGCTCGTGTGACGTACACTCCAGCCGCTCCACAGCCACACGCTGCTGCTGTCACGGACGCGTACCCCACGCACCGTGACCAAGAGTACTTCTTGGGGGTACGTTCAACTTATGCTCGCTTGTTTCATTTATTTCTCGGATTGATACTGACATGCTTTCATATGTCGTGAATAGGCCGACGCTGCACGAGCGGTCAACGCCGATATTAACTCGGTGCTAGTCAGGTTGGACGCTGGGTTACACCTCAGTGAACCTGAGCAGAGGCTGACGTTCTACCGGATGTAGTCGAAGATGAGCGTTGTGATGCGCTTCTTCTCTTGTCACAGTGCCGTGGACGCGGTACCTCCAGGTGGTCCACAGCCAGCACGTCCACGCGCCCCTAGGGCTGACGTTGTGCGACCTAGAGCAGCGGCTTCCCACGGTACTGCTTTGCCCATAGATTATTTCCATAATATTTGATTTATTATCGCTAACATGACCACGTCACAACAAAATAAACGCACACGCAGGTCCCCCTCTGCCTTCCCACGCCTTTGCTGGAGCTAGCAGTTCATCGCACAGAGCATCAATCCCTCGTCCAGACATGCAGCCGCGTGTCCCTCTAAGTGAGCGTGCGTGATCCGTTATTCACGTTCGTTGTACTCGTTCATACAAGAATTTTTTACTTCCATAAATCTTATGTCATTCCTTCCATAGGGTTTCAGGCGGGGATCTTTGGTGCAGGAGCGTCCTCTTCACATGTCGGCGGGGCTGGTCCTAGCGACCATTTCTACGACGACGACTTGAAGGACACGACACAGCAGGATATACTTGGCTCGTCACAGCTTGGCGGAGCTCCACCACCGCAGACCCAGGAGCAGCCAGCGGACACACCAGTACCGGAGGGACGGGCAGGTCGTGCCGTACCACCGGACCGTTTGACGTACTCGCAGGGACATGTTAGGGCCCAGGGTAGGAGAGACAGGGGCAAGAGGGCTCGGCAGTAGTGGTCCACCTCTAGTGTGTCTGTACATACAGCTACCTGTTTGTAATATTTACAGTTAGTAACTTTGTGTTACCTCTTTGTATATAACTCTATTCGGTCGCCACACTCATATGTCACGAAAACATTTCATGTCATTCACTGCATCTACTCAACGAAACGACGAAAAACTTTCGGCGCGTAACAGAGGGCTACGATTGGTCCCTACCAGTTTTTGGCCCGTGACAGACTTTTACGATACGATTCAGCTTTTGCCTATGCTTTGTTCGACACAATCATTCAATTTGCGCTGCCGCGTGAACGTGTTGTCAAATCCATGCTACTGGTGAACTCACGTTAGATGGATATGTGCCTCTCCTTCCTCCACTATATATTACATAGGTCCGAATACATGCTCTTCATCCAATGGCCCAAGGAAGTGCTCATTTCAACCGGTCACAATTGAAGGAAAAAAAAGAGAGAGGTGAGGAAGAAGGAGAAGAGCCGCGAAGCGTTGTTGCTGTGCTTATTCGATCGCAGGTTAGTATAATATCCCGACGTATGGTTATATTTTGTGTCGCATACTAGTGTAATTACCATGTATTTGAAATTTGTGAGTAGATCTGTAGCACTTAGATGCGGACCCTAGATTTTTTGCGAGTAGATCTGTAGCACTGTGAGTAGATATGTTGAAATTTGTGAGTAGATCTGTAGCACTTAGAAGTGTGAATAATTTTAGGCTAGATTTGTTGTGCACACGTTTGGTTTGTAGTAGTACTATATTTGACCGTACAATGAGAAGTATTAAGGGTGTTTACAATATTTGATAGTTGTTTTTTAAAACTGTAGGATGCCAAGGCGTGGAAAAGCTACCAACTCAAGGTAACATAAATCGTTTCTGTGATATTATGTGTTATTCGTTGTGCATGAAATGAGGAATCCTAGATTAATGGGTTAGGTGTTTCATTTATTGTTGACTTGTAGTTATCACCCGAAGACTGGAAATGCCTTCAACCCATTGCCTTTGCCTAGCGGTGTTCCAGTGCCCATGTGCTGGTGCGGTGATCCTTGCAAGGTAGCCAAGTCTGATGAAGAGGAGACGTACATGCAGACATACTGGATGTGTGCCAATTTTGAGTTTGAGCCAACACCTGAGATCCACCGCATTAACTTAATGGTGAGGAACTGATGTTTTGTAATAATTATTTGGTGTATTAAGTAGTCTTGAACAACTTATTTGATTAGTAAATATTGCATTTGTTGCAGACCCCTCCACCGCTATGTGATTTTGAGCAGTGGATTGACACCGAGATCAAGCCGCAAAACAAGGAGCGGTTAGAGTACATGCGGCAATGGGATGCAGAGCGCAAGGAGAAGATAGAGCAGAGACTCAAGGAGGAGGCCGCAAAAAAAGAGCACAAGGCTGAGGCGGAAAGGAGGCGTGTTGCTGCGTACAAGGAGGAGCGGGAGCGGAAGCTTGAGCGTGCGCGGCGAGCGAAGGCAGCAATGGAGGAGAATCCCGATGCGGCAGAGGAAGGGAAAGTGGCCTCGTTGCACTCAGTAGTATGCACGAGTTGGTAGTTGTATTCTCGTCGTGTTCAACTCTTGCACTACCTTCCTTCTAGTTCTAATCTAATCTTATCTATGTAACCGCAATGGAACCAGGTGTATCATGTTTAAATTGTACTACAACTTCTCCTTGTTTTGGTATGGTCATGGATGTGCTCAACATCAATTCTTAAAAATAGTTTCTTCTTGGTTTCTAAAAACATGTTCTGTGAATTCGAAATTTTTTGAGTCCTCCGAAAACGATTTTCGGAATTTTCGAAAATAGACAGAACCAATTTTCGCTTCTGCAAATTTTTGGCCCTATCCGAAAGTGATTTTTGGAATTTCCCAAAATAACCGATAAACAAAATAAGGTTCTGTAAATTAATAAAGTACAAATGGATATATCTAAAATTATTAAATTATAACTCCGATATGTTTATCCAAATATGTAGTTACAAATGTGTATTAGTCAATTATTATAAATTATAATTATAATAACAACTTATAAATTATAATTAATCAATTATAAACAATTCTGTCATTAATTATTTACTAACAACTTAAAAACAATTCTTACCAAATTAAAAAAACTGTACATTACTAAATTAAAAATGGATATATCTAAAATTAATAAATTAAAAATCCGATGTGTTTCTCCAAACATTCAATTCAAAATGGGTATTAATCAATTATAACAAAATTATATTTACAAAAACTACTTACAAACTTAATTATGAAAACAACTTACAAATTATAATTAATCAATTATAAAATATATGTCATTAATTAATTAATAACAAGTTAAAAACAACTCTTAACAAATTAATTTGTATTAATAACAAAAAAAAACTATACTTAACAACAATATTATTTCTAAAAAAAACTCTATTCACAACAACAACTTCAAAATTATATTTACAAAAACAACTTTAAAACTTTCAAAACTTAATGCAATAGTGAAAAAACGCCCTTCCAGAGGGCGGGGAGGGGGCTGCCTGAAAAAGTGCCTCTCCCTCCCTTGCCCCTGTACAGGCGGCCCCCCACAGTAAAAATCGTCCTCCTAGAGGGCAGCAAGGGGGCCGCCTGCAAATTTGCCGTGCCCTCTCGGACGGCCGTGCCCCCTCGGCCAACGGCCGTCAGCCACGTCACAAAAAAGCTCTCTGGGAGGGTGATTTTTAAAAAACGCTCTCCCAGAGGGCGATGGACGATTAGTTTTGTAAATTTTCAAAATAGAAAATTATTTTTGAAAATCTTTTAATAAATAAAATTAAAAATAAAAAAAAAGGCTGCATGCATGTGTCAGGTGTGTGCAAGTCCAGACATCAAGAGTGGCTGTCGGCCCACACAAGGAGCAGCAGCAGTTGGCCTGGCCCAGGAGGAGTAGCATGATGGATAGGTTGCGATGGCTTATTGGACCAGTGATGTGCGACGAGGAGACCGAGTCCGATTTGTTAACTGATGCAGTCGGATTTTGGAGGATGAGAGAAAATTACAAGTTTGAAAAATTATAATTTGATTTGGTAATTGAGGAATTGAATCCTAGTGAAACTAGGAGTTCTACTCCTACTTTGAACAGGAGATTTTAGGTATAAATAGATGAGGGGCTGAGACTAGAAAGATATTGACTTTTTTGGAAGAGAAAAGTTAGGTTTACTTTTACGCTTCAATCTAGTTCAAGAGTTGAGAGAGGAGTGCTTTAGATGCATTTTGTAAACACATATTGATGCAATAAAGTTGATCTACTTTCAAGAGTTCGTCGATACGTGTTTTATCTGGTTCCCGACGGTCTAACTGGCGGTGACACGGCGGTCTGACCAATGCGACTTCATCAAGTTAGAGGGTAGACTTTTATTTCCGCTAAAAATTTTGGTTTTTGGTTTTTTCTATCATTTACCTTCTCTGATAGGTTTGTTTGGTCTTGTTCAATTATAGAGTCCAATCTTCTGTACGTATGGAATAGCCCCTTGCACCTTGTTAGCTTGGCTCATAAAAGATTTCATTATTATGCGTATCTGGGTAGCCACGACATCACAGCTAAGGAACTTTTTGTCACTGATTGCAAATATCCTGACACTTGGAAAAGGTAAAAGTTAGTTTTGTCATGAACCAAGAAGCAATTTAAGAGTTTTTTGGCAGCAATGAATACAAAATCTAAAAAAATTTAATAAATTTTACATGGATTCATGTTTATTTTTACATGCATTTGCTTTAATTTAAAAAAAGAGAAAATGAGAAAAATAAAAGCTTTGGTTTATACCTTTAGTATATTTTTGTGCATTCTAGCAAAATAATTGAGGCCTATTTGTTGCTATGTTAGCTTTTATGCATTCCAGTATTTATATGAGCCTTAGTTATTGCTTTTAAGTGAGATGATGCATGACACTAATTCTTTTACTTGAATTAAGAAAATATGTAATGTTGAAGCTAGTGCTTAGTTTGGATGATTAATGCTTATATATATGCTTGTTGTTGTATATTCCTCAAATTGCTTTTCGTTGCAAATGCCGCAAGTGCACATATTGCTTTTAAGAGAGAAAAAAATAAATACCAAATCCTTCAAAACAGTTTTGACGACAAGGATGTATTCACGGTGAGAAAAATAATGGGTACTAAATCCTTGGAAAAGTCTTGACGACAAGGACGTACTCGAAATAATTGAGAGATATTTTATTAAATGTTTAATGTAAAAGTGAGCACAAAAATCTCAAATAAATGCTGAAAGTTCTCTTGGTTATTATTTTTTATGAGAAGGAGTTAATTTGAAAAAGAGTAATAATGCAATAGTTATATGTGTAGAGGTTTTTCTTTCAACCTATGTGCTAGTGAATATGTTGCATTATAAATTGCTTGAATACATGAATCTTTATTGCTGATTTGAGCTTAATTGTAATATGTTTGCTTCATGTTTATACTCTAATGCATGCTTGTTAGCTAGTTGATGAATTTATCTCTTTTGTCTTGCAACACATGATCATGAATTGCTTTAGGTACACTTCAAAGCTCTTGAAAAAAAAAATCAAAAAATAGAAAATAAAAATTTGGTTATTACAAGTGGCAATCATGATATCATGATTTTTTTATCGGTTATTATTTCTCTTTTGAAATTCTTGATGAAATCATTGTCAAAGGGAGAGAGAAATATACAAAATACATGCTTCTTGAAAGGGGGAGAATTAGTATGCAGGTGATTTTTGGGAGAAAACATACCCCTCCATGCGACAAAATGATCCTCCGGCAATCACACACAAGTACAAAGATTGGAGGGCCCACAAGTCAGTCAAAACTGACATAAAGTGGGGCCGGACCATCCTCAATCGTCATAGGGGCTCACCTGTAAGCCTCTGAAGAAAGGCGGTAGAGATTGGTGGGACCCAGGGGTCAGCCGACCCCATGGTTTGGCCAAACCACCCCTGGCCTACCTCATCTACACCTTACATGTGTAGGTCCCTGATGCTCTCCCAATGACGGTTGTGGAGGAGTAACCGTCATTCTCAACCATCATAGACACTATAAAAGGAGGAGCTCATTCACTTAGAAGGTACACAACAAAGTAGAGAACAACTCACTTTCATATATTAGACTTTACTTTAGTATGTGGCATTAGAAAGAGAGTGAGGGGAAGCTCTGGAAGAAGTGCCACGAATAATCAGAGTATTCTCTGAGAATTTCGAAGCAGTGCTGGTTTTATCAGCATTCTTCCGGTGGAGTTCCGAAGAAGCGTCGGGATTGTCAGCCTTCTTCTGCTTGTACCTTGGCGGATGCTTCTTTTATAAAGTAAGTGTTTGAGATTTCCTTTATGTTATTTGATTAGCTTATTTAAGTGAGATATATTCTCATTAGTGCGGGTTCTTTGCTTATTTTATAATTAAGTTCATCGGTGTGAGGCTAGAGTAGTAATCAATAACTTAGGCGTGGTGTCTAGGGTGACGATTACCTTCGTTTGTTGTGTGCTCCACGGAAAGTGAGGTAGGTGATAGGTGATGATAGTCCTGTCCGTCCTTCATATCCCTCCATGTTTGGGTACATCATAGAGCTCAAGGTCGGATTCAGCTTGGTAGACCAGGGGAGGGCCGGTGCCTGAAGCATTCGATAGAGTTTTACCTTTAACTTAAATCAACTAATTAAATCCATAGGAATCCTTTCTAGCCTATCCTGTCATCAGTTGTTGTCCTTGGATATAATTCTATTCTTAGATAATATACACATGTTGCATGTGATTCGATATCCTTGGAATACTCTAAGGTGAAGTGCTACAGCGGTATCCGTGCACTTGCAGATTTATCTGCATGCGTAGTAAATACCAACAAGCATTTAATCTTCGAACTTGATTCATCCTCGTATCTTTTCTTTTATTTTATTTCTTTGTCTTCTTACCTACCATGGAGCACCTTTCTGTCGAAACCTGATTTCGGCAATAAGAAAAGGGGGTAGCGCACAAGTGCCAAACACGATGGGTTAGTAGACAAAGAGATTTAGACAGGTTCAGGCCTTCTATAAAGAAGTAATACCCTACTCCTGTTTCGGGGATTGCATCCGTCGAGTTATTTATTGATCTCGTAATTAAGCTGTATATGACGAAAAGCTTAGCTAATTGCTATTGCCTCTATATCCCTCAAGTGACGTCCTGTCCTCCTTATATAGGCTCAGAAGGCAGGCTCACAAGTCGGAGACCAAACCACATACGGTATAGGACTCCTAATATTACCCATAACACTCCCGACTTATGACTATAAGCCGTTCCTTATTACACAAGACAACGTAAGACTTAAGTCCTAAGCCTATTATATGATTATCACTCATAACCTATCCCCTACAATCAGTCGGATAAACTAGCCGTGTGGGTATATGATACCCATAATCTCCACAGTAGCCCTTGAGACCTTCACAGTCGACGAGATAATTCCACCTCGAACCAAACTAATGCATAGCCGAGTGCCTCCATAGCCAAATGCCTCCATTGCCGAGTGCTTCTATCATCTTTGCCTAGGTCTCTTGAATGCTTTAATCAATCCAAAAAGAAGGCTGTGAAGGGCTAAAAATCATAAAAAAGATACCTAGGTGCATCGACTAGATGCACCTAATTAGATGTAGCCCCCGACTATGTATTTAGTTGAACAAACTATGCATATAGTCAAGAACTATAATCATCCCACTCATCCAAGTGGTTTTATATAAATAAATGCTTAGCCAAAGCCAAAAGCATCCTGAAAAATCATATAGCACATAACCTCATTAATAAGGCATGATGCATAATGACCCCAAGTACTGACATCATATTCAGCTCATGCTGCCCAAGCTGTCATGCCCGAGTCCTCTCGAAACACGCAACTTCATCATCCTTAGGAATATATGGCATTTGTGCTATAAAATCCGAGTTAATAAAACCCATAAATAGATTTACCAATCGCCTGAAGAATACGACCGAAATATAATTAGCCTAAGCCATAATATTGGTCTTAATCAGAAAAGCACACCAAGATGGCAAAATAGCATTGATATAATATAAAATCAATTGCTTTGTAAAAACCAAACAGCTCCTGTAACCTATAGAAAAGTTACCAGGACAGTTATAAAAAACTTTACTGTTTGTCACCTTCCAAATTACATCGTACCAACTCCTAAAAAGTTGTGTAACTGCTGTATGAAAAGATTTTGAAGGTACTGGGCAATTGAGCACGTGCATATTGCCAAGGCAAATTTGCTTGAGTCCCTAGAGACACGTGACAAGCCACACCTGAATCATGGGCTGTAGGCTTCTCATGGGCTTTGGCCCAAACAAAGGAAAACTCATCGATACCCTAATAAAATAACCACTGAAGCACCGTCGTCTTCCCCGCCGCTTCTACTTCCGAAAAATTCCCCTTTCACGCTCCTGTTCACAAGCACCTCCGCAGAAACCTAGAACACGAAATCCACCAAATCCATTCATCCAACCATTCTAGATCTCATCAAAATCCGCTGCGCTCGTCCTGTTCCTTTCATCCTCTCCAAAAACCTTAGCCCTCAACACCAAACTCAATCCTCCCCAAATCTCGCTCATGGAGGAAGAGAGAGAAATCCCCTTCGACCAATGGGCAGCTTCCGATGTGAAGGAATTAACTTTAAAGGAAATGGTGAAAGATGGAGTCCTTCCCACGAAAGAGATGATCAGCTGGTGTACAGCATATGGCGAAGAGTTCCCAACTCCAAATACGGGTGAGATTGTCGTCTTCACCCACTTCTTTTACTGCGGATTCAATCTGCCGACCTCTGAGTTCTTCCGTGGCATCTTAGATTATTATGGCATCAAATTTTACCATCTAAACCCAAGCTCTGTACTACACATCGCCATTTTTATCCATGTTTGCGAAGCCTTCCTCGGAATCTATCCCCACTTCAATCTTTTTCGCCGCATGTTTTCTCTTAAAACCCATCCGACCAAAGATAACCCCTGTGTTGTCGGGGGTGCGGGATTTCAACTCCGCGGTACTCTCCGCAAAGACTACTTTCCTCTTTCCTTGAAAACTTCCAACAAGGGTTGGCACGCAAATTGGTTCTATATCTCCAACCCTGCTCCCAGCTTACCTGACTTTATCGGCCTTCCACCAATCCAACGAGCCAACTGGAACGCCTTACCTGAGGGTCAAGATTGGATGGAAGCAAATAACCTTCTGGCAAAAATTCTCGAAATGAAGAATAAGGGACTCCAAGGAGAACAGATTACTCGGCACTTCATCAAATGCCGATTGGCTCCCATCAAAGAAAGATTCAAGCCAGCCTTCGAATATGAAGGACAGAGTGACCCTAATTGGGAAGATCGGGAATCATTAAACTTCCAGGTCTTGTGCTCCCGTATGTACAAGATCTTTTCCACTGGGATTGTAGTTGACTACAACAACAAATTACCAGTTCTTCCCTACAACATTCATCGACCACCTCCTCCGGTACGTAACTCTGCAATTTTAGTAACTTTTATCCCATCATGCTCTTCAATGTCTCTTAAAAAAGATATTGTTTGCAGGCAAATGCTCTGATCATCTCCTGACCATACTAGGTTTACCATGATGATGTGCCAACCCAGTCGACTGTCATTAGGCCAACTGGCGGTCTGAAGATCAAACCCCAAACAAAAAACAAAAGAACGGCAACTGCAGTTGAAGAAACCAGCAAACGTGCAAGCAAACAGAGGAAGCTAGTCATTGATGACTCAGATGAGGAATCTGAAGAAATCCAAACGCCTAAAGCCAATATCAGCTCGCCCAGGCCATCCACCAGATCAGCTCCAAAAATCAGAAAATCCAACAGGTACCCATCTCATAACTAGTGTTGTCTTTTTCCGAAAACTTATTTGATTTCATTCTGATCACCATATATCATCTTCTGCATAAAACCTCAAGATATTGATCCAACAGGCCAAACTGAACAACCAACTCCAGCTGCGGAGTCAGGAAACCAAGAATCCATAGAGCCAAGGTCCCAGAGCCCGCTCCCGAGTAAGACATCTCCGAGCCAGGAGCCCTCAATTGTCAGTCAGGATCCCCCGACTGGAAACCAGTCGGGTTCCTCTGAACAAACATCAACCCAAGGACCCCCGACTGGAAACCAGTCAGACAGGGTAAAGCAAATTCCGGTCAGCCAAGGAACTCCAGTTGAAGATCCGACATCAACTACCGAAGAAATCAACAAGGATCAAACAACTAGAGATGCTGCCACTCAAGAAGATCATCCAGAAACGTCAACAGGTAAATCAGCCAATCATTAAATCTTTGCCTTGAACATACTTCCTGAGTTCTATCTTTCATATCTTCCTTAGAACAAACAACTGGAGAAGATGAAGAGATCCTCCGGCTGAAATCCACAGAAGACTCATTGCCTCCAATCAAGATCGAGTGGCGTAATGCGAAAGGCAAAAAACAAGGTATTATACTAAACAAGCAAAATGAAGCCGAAGAACGAGATTTGCTTTTTGTCAGTCTTAATGAAGCCACTCGACTGATGAATGTAAGAAGAAACCCCTCATACCTCAATTATTGATTCTCATATAATCAATTAACTTACTTTTTTGTGATGCAGAGAATATACCGTCACTCCCAGGCCAAATTTGATACCTTAGAAAAGCTTGTTCCTCATGTCAACTCTTTAGAAAATATCCAACAAGAGTTTAAAGAAGCCAAGGAGGATGCTATAGCTAGAGAGACTGTCTTGCAGGAAGAAATCAGCAAGCTTCGGGATATGAACTTAGAACTTCATGGTTCAATTGGAGGTAAGAAACATTAACTCATCTGCTCTTGATTAATCCATTCAGCTCTACTAACTCTATGTCTTCATGTTCTAGCCAACTTATCTGAGATTGAATCCCTCAAGGTTCAATTGAAGAAGGCAGAAAATGATAATGCCAAGCTTGAAACAGGCAAGGTTAAAGCTATAGTTGAACTTGAAGGTAATTCTCATAGAACTCATATTCTTGATACAATTTGTCTTGGTCAACAATGTAATCAAAATATTGTTGATCTTGCAGCCAACAAGGTAAAATCACATGCTCAGTCCGAAGTCTTTGCTGAAAAGGTCCAGAGAGCCGAGAGAATCAGAGATGACATTGCTAACGCAGCCACGCCAATCCTGTCAGCAATTTATCAGAACAGTCTAGGAACAAGTGCTGAAGATGCACTTGAGATCTTTGACAAACTCAGGACAGTTCCTAAGAAGTATCTGGATAACATCACTGATGCTGCTTCCATGAGTGCGAGTCAAACTCTGGCAATGACGAAGTCACTCTATCCCCGAGTAGATATAAATTCTATAAGAGATGGCTTTGCCAACGGCACTTCTGATGAGCAAGCCTTAGAACTGATAAATAAAGCTCAGGAGTCTGCCAAAAAGATAGCTGCTGATGTAGTCGAAAACTTCCGTGGATAGATTCTCAATGTAAAAAACTCTTGTGATCCAACTTGTAATTTATCAGTTTATTTATGTTTATGCCCTGATTTGAATCTTGCGTTTAATTTCTTAAGAATTTTCGTACGACTAACACCAAGCCTAAACTTGATTAAGTCATCAAAACAATTTTCAATCCTTATTCACTTGACTCAAATCAAAACAAAAAACAATGATAAACCAAATACAAACAAGTTATATTCAAAACAAATCTCATACTTTATTATTACGGATAGCCCCCAACTGACAACTCAAGAAGGCAACTTACTTGAAGTCGGTAGTCGAGAAGAACATAATACAGAAAATTGAAGTTAAGTATAATATCGACGAAGGTGTTCAATATTCCATGAATTCTCCAGGTTGATCCATCTTCACGCTTCAAACGATACGCTCCTGGCCGAGTGACTTAAGCAATTATGAAAGGCCCTTCCCATAACGGAGATAATTTGTATCTATCCTTCGTCGTCTAAATCCTTCTCAAAACCATATCACCAACAATGAATGCTCATGATCGAACATTATGACTATGATAACGCCGAAGTCCTTGGAGATACCTCGCCGACTGAACAAGTGCAGCTTCGCAAGCTTCTTTCAGTTGGGTCAAGTCATGAACACGGTCTTGATCATAACACTCATCATTGAAATTGCGAACATGAAGAGATTTGAACTCCATCTCACTCGGCAACATGGCTTCAGCCCCATAAACTAAAAAGAATGGAGACTGACCCGTATCCCGACTGGGCGTAGTCCGTAATTTCCACAAAACTGAAGGCAACTCTTGAACCCATCTACCAGCATAAGGGCGCAATCTGTCAAAGACTCAGGTCTTAATACCCTGAAGAACCATACCATTAGCACGTTCGACCTGTCCATTGCTTCTAGGATGTGCTACTGACGCATAACAAATCTTGATCCCAAAATCTTCACAAAATTCCTTAAAAACGCCTCTAGTGAATTGAGTCCCATTATCAGTAATAATCCTGTTCGGGACACCAAACCGATGCACAATATTAAGGATAAAATCTCATGCCTTATCTGCAGTAATTATAGCAATCGGCCTAGCTTCAGTCCAGTTAGAAAACTTGTCAATTGCAATAAACAGATGCGTAAAACCTCCTGGAGCCTTTTTGAAAGGACCAACCATATCTAGACCCCAAACTGCAAAGGGCCATGAAAGCGGTATCGTTTGTAACTCTTGGGCTGGAACATGACTTTGTCGAGAAAAAAATTGACAACCTTCACAGGTTCGAACCACTTTATCTGCATCAGTAACCGCCGTGAGCCAAAAAAACTTGCCGATAAGCCTTGCCCACCAAAGTATGTGCTGTAGCATGACTGCCACAAATTCCCGAGTGAATATCCTGCAACAATTGTCGTCCTTCTTCAGGTGTAACACATCTTAACAAGACTCCAGACGAGCTTCTTCTGTAAAACTCCGAAGCAACCATGACATAATTCTAACTACGACGTCGGACTTGCTCTGCGTCATCTCGATCTTCGGGTAACTCCTGCCGAGTCAGAAAATTGATAAAGGGTGTCCTCCAGTCAGCATCAAGCATGGAAACCTGGTTTGTAACCTCTTCTTCAGTGGCTCGCTTTTTAGCAACAGTCGGCTCATGAAGATGCTTTACAAAAAATCAGTCGGGGCAGCCTCTCGTCTAGAGCCAAACTGGGCTAATTGATCTGTTGCCTCATTGTTGTGCCTTAAGACATGGGATAACTCCAAGCCATCAAACTTGTCTTCTAGCTTACAAACTTCCTGACGATAAGCAGCCATATTGTCATTTAAGCAAGACCAATCCTTCATCACCTGATTTACCACCAACTGGGAATCTCCTCGTACAATCATACGACATATACTGAGAGATACAGCAAGTCGTAGTCCGTGAAGTAAAGCTTCATACTCGGCCACATTGTGTGAAGCCGCAAAATGTATCTGAAGAACATACCGCAGTCTTTCTCCAGTCGAGGAGATTAAGACAACTCTAGCTCCTTTACCGGTAACTCGTTTAGACCCATCAAAATACATGGTCCAATATTGCGGCTCCTCTCTAGGTACGTCTCCTTGGCACTTGGTCCACTCGGCCACGAAATCAGCCAGGATCTGGGACTTAATAGATGTCCTTGCTTTGAAAGTAATATCCAATGGCATCAATTCCAAAGCCCACTTCATAATACTCCCAGTAGCCTCCCGATTATGAATGACATCACCGAGTGGAAAGGATGTAACCACAGTAACCGAATGGCTTTGGAAATAATGAGCTAACTTCCTAACGGTAATTAAAACTCCATATAATAATTTCTGTACCTGGGGATAGCGTGTTTTGGATCCAGCCAATACCTCGCTAACGAAATAAATTGGCCTTTGAACTTTCTGGGTTCACCCTTCTTCCTCTCATTCTACGACCAGAACCGTGCTGACCACCTGAAAAGTTGCAAAGAAGTAGAGTAGCAATGGCTCTTGAGGATATGGTGAGGCTAACACGGGTTGTGTTGTGAGGAAATTCTTGAAGTCTTCAAAAGCTTTCTAGGCTTCCGGGGTCCACTGGAACTCATCTGTTTTCTTGAGCAGCTTAAAAAAGGGCATGTCTCGTTGCCCGAGTTCAGAAACAAACCGGCTTAAGGCTGCCATGCATCCAGTAAGCTTCTGGACATCCTCCTGGGTACTCGGTGGCTTCATGTTCTGAATGGCGTTGATCTTTTCTGGGTTGGCTTCAATACCACGATGAGACACCATAAAGCCGAGTAGCTTCCCTGACGGTACTCCGAAAGTACACTTCTCTGGGTTCAACTTCATCTTGAAGGCTCGAATATTTGAGAAAGTTTCTTCTAAGTCGGCGATCAAATCCTGTCTTTTCTTGGTTTTGATGACAACATCATCGACATAAGCTTCCACGTTCCTCCCGAGTTGAGTTTGTAGACATCTCTGGATCATGCGCTGATATGTAGCTCCAGCGTTTTTAAGACCAAACGGCATCGTGATGTAACAATAGGCTCCAAACGGGGTGATAAATGATGTCTTCAAGTAGTCGGACTCCTTCAAACTAATTTGATGGTATCTCGAGTAACAATCAAGGAAGCTCAAAAGCTCACAGCTAGCGGTCGAGTCAATGACTTGATCAATGCGGGGCAGACCAAAGGGATACTTGGGGCAAGACTTGTTGAGGTCGGTGTAATCGACACACATGCGCCATTATCCTGTCTTCTTCCAAACTAGAATCAGGTTGGCTAACAAGTCGGGGTGGTAAACTTCCTTGATGAATCCAGCCACCAAAAGCTTGGTGAGTTATTTCTTAATAGCGTCTCTTCGATCTTGCGCTAAGCGGTGAAGCTGTTGTTTGATAGGTTTTGCATATTCTTGGACATTTAGTGAGTGCTTAATCACCTCTTTAGGAAGACCAGGCTTATTGGATGGTTTCCAAGCAAATATATCTTTATTATTTTGTAGAAAGGTGATGAGCGCGCTTTCCTATTTATAATCTAGCCCGACACCTATTACAGCAGTCTTGGAGGGGTCAGAAGGATCGAGCGGAATCTTCTTCGTCTTGGCGTCACCTTCTCCCATCTTGGCCAACTTCTTTGCTGGGATTTCGCCTTCGTCCGATGTTGATGCGGCTAGTCGGACCTCCTGTTGGCCAAGTAATCTCTCGCGAGATTGGGCCATGTCGCAGGTGAAGGCTTGCTTGACGTCGCTGCGCAGGGAGATGACTCCATTAGGTCCGGGCATCTTCATCATCAGATAGGTGTAGTGCGGGACTGCCATGAATTTGGCAAGCGCAGGTCTTCCAAGAATTGTGTGGTAAGCTACTTCAAAGTCGGCGACTTCAAAGCTGACGTTCTCTGTACGGAAATTCTCCCGAGTGCCAAAGGTGACTGGAAGAGTGATTTGCCCGAGTGGCGTAGATGACAGCCCTGGGATGACTCCATGAAAAGGGGCTGAACTTGGCTTTAATTCAGATCTTAGGATTTACATCTTGTCCAGTGTCTTGGCAAAGAGGATATTAAGGGTGCTGCCGCCATCATTGAGGACACACTTCAGCTTGACGTTGCGGACTACTGGGTCTAGTACCAAATGATACCGTCCCGGGTGAACCACTCGGTCGGGATGATCCGAGCGGTTAAACGTGATAGCCACCTCCGACCAACGTAGGTAACGTGGGACTTCAGGATGAACTTCATTGATTTATCTGTCAGTCAATTTCTGCTTCCGCTTTGATTCGTATGCGAGTGGCCCTCCAAAAATGTGGTTTAACTCGGTCCTGTGGTCTTGGAAGGGTTCTGAGCCACCGTTTGCATCGTTCTTCTTAGTTCCTGAGGTACCGGCTCCGTTTGTTGGCTTCTGGAGTTGGGTAGCGTAATGCTCGGCGAACTGTTTGTAGATGAAGCAGTCCTTGGCCGCATGTTTGTGGTTTGGGTGATGAGTGCATTGAGCGTTCATGATCTTGTTGTAGGCGCCGACGCGTGAGCGCTGTTGTTGGTAGTTCGATGTTGCAGCGACCAGATCCTCGGGCTTACGCTTGTGATCTTTTTGGCCACCGTTGCCGTTGCCGTTGCCGTTGTCCTTCTTGGGGCACCAACTACTCCCTGATTGCTTGTCTTGACATGATGCTTTGATTGCGTCGTCTGACTTGGCATAGGAATTGGCCGTCTCGAACATCTTCTTAACTGTCCTTGGAGGTTTGCGCCCGAATTTGCCGATTAATAACTCGTTGCGAACGCCCTTCTGAAACGTGGCTATGATGACGTCGTCGGTGATGTCAGGAATCTTATTTCGGTTCTCCGAGAAACGCCGAATGTAATTTTTTAAAGACTCGTCGGGCTTCTAGATTATGTAGTAGAGGTCGAAGTGAGTCCCGGGCCTTTCAAAGGTACCTTGAAAATTGGCGATGAAGTGATCCCAAAGCTCGCTCCAATAATCGATTGAAACCCTTGGTAAACTTGCGAGCTAATTTCTAGCTGAAGCGGCGAGAGCGACGGGCAGGTAATTTGCCATGGCTTTGCTATCTCCTCTTGCTGCACGTATTGCAAGAGTGTAGACAGTCAACCATGACTCAGGGTCGGTTTTGCCATCATATTTCTCGATCTCGATAGGCTTGAAACCACTCGGCCAATTCACTCTACGCATGTCCCGAGTGAATGCAGGTACTCATTCGTCGCAGTTGTCGGGGGAATTCCTTCGATCTTCATAATAAGGCTTGTTGCGCTCACGATAGCACCGGTCGAGTACCTCCCTCAAATCACTCGGCGCGGGCTTTCGAGAGCTGCTCTGGTAACTAGAGCTGTTGTATAGTGGATTTGGTCATGGGCAGGTGGTCAGCCGTGACACCTCTCTCGAGAGTCGGCCGACTGGTCTCGACGGTTCAAGGTTGCATGATGACGGACGTCGTTAGACTTGCCAGGGGTCTTGCTGTGCTCGGGTCTTCGGTAATCCTTGGATCGCAGCGGTGGTAGACGGCTACCATCGGGTGTTTCGGCAGTGGACTTTGTAACTCCCCGAGCAGTGCCCATGGTAGCACCGAGTGGGGCTGTTGTAGCGACCATGGTCTTGACTTTGTCTAGGATTGGAGTCACGTTGGGGGGTGCTACATCCATGATGGTGTCGATGAGGGTGAGAGCGGCGACCGCGTTCTGTTGGGGTGTTAGGAAGACGTTGGTGTTGTTGACTCGGGTCTGAAGTATGGCGTCGTGGGTGGAGCGCCAGGCCGCCCTCAGATCTTGCCTTCTCCTGTCATTATCTTCTTTATGCTTGAGTTCCTCCTCCTTGCGCTTGCACTCCTCTTCGAACTTGGCTCGTTCCTCTTTCGCAGCCCTGCGGGCCATGACCGAGTCGGTCTCTCCTATGTTGGCCATGAGAACATCAAAAAATAGCGAAGTGTAGTTGTCATCAAAATCGGAGTCGTTGATGTCCTCCGTGGAGATATCGTAAAGATCATCGAAGTTAGAAGAGCTGATGTAGTCAGCGATCTCGGTGGATGAGCACGATCCGAGAGGTTGAATCACGACGGCGATCTCCCTAGAGCCTGGACCATTGTGCGACGCCGATGCGAATAGTTCTCCCGAGTGATTTGGATCCGACTCAGAAGAGAGAAAGTCGAAGAAGATCTCAGTGGTGTTTGGTAACCCAAACGGCGCCGAGTGGTTTTCTTCTCCTGACTGGTTTGAATCCGAGTCAAAGAGAGAAATCTTGCCGAAGCTGTCGATGATGAAGTCGAGGCTGCCGAAGCGGTACGCCTGTCCCGGTGGGAAGGCGAAGCCATCGATGCCTGATGTAGATCCCATCGTGCTTGTCAGCGAGAAGAAAACTTGACACACCCCTACTTGGCGCACCAACTGTCGAAACCTGATTTCGGCAATAAGAAAAGGGGGTAGCGGACAAGTGCCAAACACGATGGGGTAGTAGACAAAGGGATTTAGACAGGTTCAGGCCTTCTATAAAGAAGTAATACCCTACTCCTGTTTCGGGGATTGTATCCGCCGAGTTATTTATTGATCTCGTGATCAAGCTGTATATGAAGAAAAGCTTAGCTAATTGCTATTGCCTCTATATCCCTTAAGGGACGTCCTGCCCTCCTTATATAGGCTTAGAAGGCAGGTTCACAAGTCGGAGACCAAACCACATATGGTATAGGACTCCTAATATTACCCATAACACTCCCGACTTAGGAATATAAGCCGTTCCTTATTACACAACGCAACGTAATACTTAAGTCCTAAGCCTATTACATGATGATCACTCATAACCTATCCCCTATAATCAGTCGGATAAGCTAGCCGTGTGGGTATATGATACCCATAATCTCCACACTTTCTATTCAAAATCTTTTTGCTCCAAGGACCGAGTTCTGTGAACCTTCCTTTTCTTCAAAACCCATCCGTACATCTGGCTATGAACTCCGTCCTGATTTTATAGCCATGGTTAGGAAACAATCCTTCTCGGGACGCGAAAGTGAAAATCCCCACCATCATCTGTGAGAGTTTGAGCAATTGTGCTCATGCCTAACAATCGCGTGCATGACAGATGACACCTTAAAAAGTGGAAGTTGTTTCCCTTCTCTCTTACAGGAGAGGCGAAGCAATGGTTCACCCATACTATAAGAAAATTACATGGTTAATGGGAGGAATTAAAAAGCAGGTTCTGCCTTGCTTTCTTTCTGTTAAGCCGTGTAGTTTCTCTATGTATAGAGGTGCTCGGCTTCTGACAAAATGAGAAGTAATCTATCGGTTTCCTCAAAGAGACGGTGCATGAATTAACTACCATCATGAGTGATGAGTGGTTAAGGGAGGTGGAGCTCTCTTCTGAAGCAATTAGGATTAGCTCCTCGTCCTTAACCATCCCTTGTCTCGTGAGAGAGGCCATGGTGAAAACTCTTTATAATCCCACTGTTGGTGCAAACATTATGTCCACAACCTTCGCACTAACATGCTTAGGGGACGAACTGTTAGCACCAATAGATAAAACCTTTCGGGATCTGTCTAGTCTTCTCATCGAAGGGTATGGGGTTATTTGCAGAGTGCCAATTAGGCACAACGATGTCAAGGTCATCTTAGATTTTCACATGTTCGAAGTTTATAAGTTCAACCTCCTCATAGGCCATCCCATAGAAAAACTCTTCATAGATGTGCCTCGAACCGGAGTCCTTAACATCAAACTCGGGAAAATGGTGATTTTCGTCCCGATATTACGATCGAAGAATTCTTTGACGGAACCCGTTCCCGAGTCCGAGCCAAAAGAGGAATTGTTGGCTGTCTCTCTATTTGAGTCCCCTGAATCCCTCCTCGAAGATGATGCCATTGCATTTGTCGAAGAAGAGGATGATCCTGGAGAGGTGATCGGGTTAGACAAGATCGATCCACCCTCATGACTTCCTATTGAGCTCAAAACCTTGCCTTCAGGCATACGTTATGCTTTTCTACATGGTGACACAGAGTCGCCTGTCATCATAAGTAACAAACTTATTGATGACGAGACCTTCTGACTCACCGCTGTGCTAGAAAAGCATCGCTCTGTTCTAGGCTACTCATTTCAAGACCTCAAAGGGATTTGTCTGGCTCTCTGTACACATCACATTTCTTTAGATCCTTCGTGTGCGCCCTCTCGAGAGCCACAACGAAGGATTAATTATACAATGAGAGAAGTCATGAAAAAAAGAGGTCTTGAAACTCCTACACGCCGAGATAATTTATCCCGTCCCTATAGCGAGTGGTTGAGCCCAGTTCAGGTTGTGCCTAAGAAAGGAGGCATGACGATCGTTGAAATATCTAAAAACGAGTTGATCCCTCCCTCAATGAACCATCACGAGATCGAGAATGTGTATAGACTACCAAAAGCTCAACAAGGCTACTAAGAAGGATCATTTCCCGCTACCTTTCATTGATGAGATGCTTGAGTGGCATGCAAACCACTCCTTCTGTTTTCTTGATGGCTATTCTGGCTATCACCAAATCTCCATTCATCCCAACGATTAATGCACGACAATAGTCATGTGTCCCTACGGAACATATGCTTACGGACAGATGTCGTTTGGCTTGTGCAACACACCCGAGTCATTCCAAAGGTACATGATGTCTATCTTTTCTGACATGATCAAAGAAATCATGAAAGTTTTCATGGACAACTTCTCCGTCTATGAAAAGACGTTTGATCATTGTTTGGAGAATTAGACAAAGTCTTGCAACGATGTCAAGAAAATGACTTGGTACTTAATCGGGAAAAGTGCCACTTCATGGTTCATGAAGACATAGTCCTAGCACATTGAGTCTCCATAAGGGGAGTAGAGGTGGACAAAGTTAAAATTGAAGTAATCCAACAGCTTCCATCCCTTCGCAATGTTAAGGGAGTCCGTAGTTTTCTGAGTCATGCGGGGTTCTATCGTCGGTTTATTAAAGATTTTTCTTTAGTAGCTAGACCCCTCACCAGTTTGTTAGCTAAGGATGTTCCCTTTAACTTTGATGATGAGTGTTTAAAATCTTTTAATATCTTAAAAGAAGAACTCATTTTAGCACCAATCATTCAACCCCCTCATTGGTCGCTTCCTTTTGAAATCTTCTGCGATGCAAGTGATTTTGCTGTAGGAGCCATTCTCGGCCAATCTAAAGATAAGAAACACCATGCTATCGTATATGATAGTAAAACGTTGACAGGAGCTCAGCTTAACTATGTCACAACTAAAAAAGAGCTCCTGGCCATTGTTTTTGCAATTGATAAGTTCAGCTCTTACTTAGTTGGAGCTAAGATAATTGTTTACACCGATCATGATGCACTTAAATACCTGCTCACTAAGAAAGATACAAAATCTCAGTTAATTAGATGGGTTCTTCTACTCCAAGAATTTGATCTTGAAATTAAAGATAAAAAGGGAGTAGAAAATTCCATAACAGACCATTTGTTGCGTATGCAAATCACTAACTTGCAGGTGCTACCGATAAATGATTTCCTACGGGACAACATACTGCTAAAGGTAACGGACTGGAATCCGTGATATGCAAATATCATCAACTTTATGGTTGCAAGATATGTGCCACCAGGGAAGAACAAAAGGAGGCTCATCTATGAAAGCAGAAGGCATATGTGGATGAGCCATACCTATACCTAGTCTGTTTAGACGGTCTACTCAGAAGATTTGTACCAACAGCTGAAGCCACACAGATCATTGAGAAATACCATGCAGCACCATTTGGAGGCCACTATGGTGCATTTCACATTCAGGCAAAGATCTGGCAGAGTGAATTCTTTTGGCCTACAATGTATGAAGATACAAAAGAATTCATTCGGAGATGTGTAAGGTGGAAAAAGCATGGAGGTATCACCACTCGTGATGCAATGCCCCTAACATACAATCTTCAAGTGAAACTTTTTGATGTATGGGTTATCGAGTAGATGGGACCTTTCTCAAAGTCTTATGACTGCGAGTATATTCTGGTGGTGTTGATGCGAAAACACGGTGGCCTAGGAGTTCTGCTTCGCTCTAGTGCAGGTCCAAATCTTATATTCAGGTTCAAGGCGTGCCAGTTGGTTTGATCCTACAACCAACAAGATATACAATAAAACAGATTAGATGCACGATAGCCGATTGGCTACTGAGCCGATGACGTATCGTATAAACCTAGCCGATGCGATCTGACCGTATCGGCTGTGAGGTGTAAGATGAATAAGATTAAGCAAGCCTAAAATATGTTTCATCAGCTGTAGACATAATCAAACATGTAACCTATGAACAGAGATTATATCTGTTTATATCATAGCCGATGAAACTATGCTTAGGTTAAAAATAGATACCATATCGGCTAATACTCCGATACAGCCTTATACAAGAATATCCATGTAGGTAAATATATTGAAGGTAAGCTTGATATATTTACCCAACATAATATCCTTGTATAAGGGGCAGATATAACATGAAAAGCATGATTAAGAAAATAAACAAAGTTAAACAGTTATAACAAGTAAGATCGGTTGAAACCCCGATTTTACCCTTATTGGCAATCAAGAGACAGGCTAGAGATTATGGTTCTAATTATGACTAAGGCTGATGCATCACAAAGTATAAAAAAACGTAACATCTAGACAATCAAGCCTTTGAATGTTTTTCAGGGTGGTAGATACCTTAGCTAATTTAAGCCAATGAAACGATTTAGTCGATACCGACAAAACCTTAGGCAAGGCTTGGCCGATACAGGTAAATCGAGCCATCGATTTAGATTAGCTAAGTTATATGATAATTAACGAGCCATACCTCTTATTGGAGATCGAAACCGATGCAACCCAACTCGAAACAAAAACTCGTCAAAAGTAAAAAGAAAATTATGGTGATGCCGAGAGTGTATTGAACTGTTGTCTTTTTTTTTACAAGACCCTGGGCATATATTTATACCCAAACTTATGGACCTTATCCATGTCGGACACTACTCAAAACCTGCGTAAACAAACAAGTCCTAGGTAAACTTTTGCCATAAAATTATTAAAAAGAAATAACTAACTCTTATTCCTCATTAATAGATACAATTGTCTCTTCTGGACTCAATTCTTATTTGGCAGTACCTTTAAGCTCTTCTCCGAAACCACCATGAACCTAGGTTACCCGTATCGGCTGACCGAGTCCGATTCAGGTTACCCATATCGGCTGACCGACTCGACTCCATATCGGTCGATACGGCTCCCAGCCTATGCATTATCCGCTTTTGGAAATTATCTCATCCCTTTGAATCCGCTTCGGATCTAACTCCATCATTGGCATATCTTTACTAAATTTTGCTGTTAACACATGTCCCCCCAATTCCGTAGTATAAATCAGTATGCTGCGGAATTATCTCTTAGATCCACAAAAACCTAGGGTTTCCATATCTTCATCGTTACTAGCCCCGGGCTATAAGTACCAATGGTTTCAGCTCCAAAACTCATGCCGTTAACTCCTCTTCACCTTTTACCGATGACCAAACTACACAAGCTCCCTCTTTCTTCTCCGACGACCTCGTCGACGACGCAAGCTTCCTGGCAGTGGCCCCGACGATCCTGCGATGCTCCTTCTACAAGCTCAATGGCCACCATCACCGATGTCCCCATGGTTAGTTCCTCTCAACTTTATGCTTCATCATTTTCTTTTGCTTGTATCGTCTTAGTCTAGGCCGAATTATGCTTTAGATCCCCTTTTTCAACGAATTTTCTGATTTCTTCTATTTTCTTTTATTATAGCACTTGAAACACCAAATTGCGATTCCTGTTCTCAAAGAGCCAACCCATTATTTCCTTGGGCCAATGGAAGATGTAGACCCCTGTTACTTCATCAATGCCGAGACCAAAAGAATCCCCTTCAGACAAACCAAGCCTAATTTAGCCGATCAGCAAATAGTCTTTAGATCCTAGCCCTCGAACTTGGATGGATGGAGGGACTGGTATAAAAGGATATCGGCTTCCAAGCAGGTTGTTTGGGAGGAAGCAGGAATAGCCTAATGTTTAGCTCTATCCTTAGCCAATATGAAGGATGAGCCCATGCTATCATCGACCGCTTATTTCTGTTCTGATACCTTCGATGCTTTCATGTTTGGCCAAGGGCCGATGACACCTACTTTGCTTGACATTAAGATGCTTACTGGCTTGAACATAATCTCATCGGCTAACCCCTTCACCTTGAAAATTAAATGTGAGCACAAGCTATCAACCAAGAATGTAGGCGGCTGGTCAGGTTATATATTCAAACACATTGGCACAGGCCCTGTTACAGACAGAGAACATGTAGCCTTCTTAAACCTTTGGCTAGAGATATTTGTCTTCTGTGGATCAACCTGTGGTCCAACAACTAATATGCAGTATTTGGCCTAGGCTATAGTGGAAAAGAAATCCTTCCTCTTAGGGAAATATCTGCTTGGAGCTACATATCAGATGCTAAGTCAAGCAACAGCCAAACTTTTGACAAGGAACCCTATTAGCTATGGAGGTCCTTGGTGGTTCCTACAGCTTTGGTTAAACCTGTACACCATCAATGTCGCTGAGAGAACCCCTTTGAATTCATCAAGCTTCCCATCGGACCACTCTGATGATGAGAAAGCTAGCACTCGCCGATGCATGTCTTTTGGTGAAGCAGCATCGGCCTACCGAGGATCAAGACCATTGGCTGAAACCTTCTAGGTGTGGTTTGATCAATTTTACAATGGATTCTCGAAGAATGCAAGGGTCTGGTTTCCCTACAACAACTTCACAGACTATGAACTTCCTACCAATCTAAGGCTTAATTATTTGAATGATGCAACCGACCCCAACTCTAGGGACAACTTCATTTTGGCCATCTCACCATGCATCCTCCCAATAGGAATATCTCAAGGCCGAAACGTTCAAATATCATATGAATTTTATCATCCAGTATCAGCTGCAAGACAACTGGGCTTAGGTCAACTCCTCATCGGCCTGTACTTCTCAAGGAAAATACAAACCAGGGGTGTTGTTACATCGACTCTTCAAATGGACAGAATCTTGAATATTGAAAGCCTTGTGCTTGGCTTTGTTAACCATGTCAACATCCATCTCCTGCGTAGTCAACTATTTAACCGATGGTGGAGTGAGTGAAAAAAACATCTTTTTCACCTATCGGCTAGCTTCTATCTGACCACAGTTATTCCATCTATCAGCTCCCAGGTACATTACTTTCCTTCTTGTTTCAATCAACTCTAAATTTGTCTTTAAGATCATCTAACATTCTTTTTGCCTTGCAGGCTGTTAGCAATTCTCCTCCTTCTAAAAGCATAAGTTGCCAGTCGATCATATATGCATCGGCCCTGATGCCGTCAGGAGATTTGGCCCCATCAATAATCGACTTCGCTACCTCAACAATAGCTTCCCTACTCCAAGGCCAACTAAGAGAGCCGATCCCAAAGGTTGTCGGAAAATGCAAGCAATCGATCACCAAGAGGACCTCAAAGAAACCAAAGCCTTCAACTCCCAAGAAATCAGCCGATGATACCCCTCTTGCCGATTCTGTTGTCGAACAATATCTGAAGGAGGCAATCATTGATGAAGAAATCAATGAAGCTGTTGCTGATATGAGTGATAGTGAAGACCAACACTCAACCGATCAAAAACCAGCCAATACAGCTGTTGAAAAATCACCTGCCTAGACTAATATCCAAGCTTCACCTCAAACACGCCAACGCAAGGCAATCCGCAAGGTCAAGGTAAGATACAAATCGTTTCAGACTTGATTTTTCCTCAATATGCTACTAATACTTGGTTAACTACAGCCCAAGACCGTATCGGCTCTTGCCAAGGACAAAAGCTTCCTGATGCTGCCCTTGTCTCCAAGTCCTCAAGCTTCACCAACTGTATCGGTAACTTTCTAAGATTCCCTAAGTTTTCAATACCAGCCGATATGACAATACCTAACACTTATTCCTTTTTCAGCCAAGAGCTCCATCGACCTTTCCTCATTGGCTGGCCTCAAGTGATCATACACATTCTGCCACCGGTAGCCGCCATAGGGAAGAACAACACAACTGCTGCTGATGCATCGATAGCCCAGGTAAACTTATCAACATATCCTTTATCGGCTCAACTCTGGTTATTTTCTAACACTAATTTTGATCTGTAGAACCTAGCCGATATGTTCTGATTTGACATAAGGCAATTTTTGGATGAGGACAATGAAGAAACCACTAGCAAGGCCAAGTCCCTAATCTCTGAAAGTTTAAGAGCCCAACTGCTGGACATAGCTGATCGACTTAATGCTTCTTTGGATACCCTAGTTGCAAACAGTGGACTGATCAGAAGTAGGTTTTAAGATATCTAAGATCAACTCCCCGAACAACTCGCAGATGCCATGTCTCCAGCCATGTTCCTCGAGCAACATCAGTTAATGCTTCAGAGGGCCAAACAAAAAATATCTGATCGTCTTGAGCACCAAAGTATGGAATCAGCCATCCAAGCTAACCGACAACAAGTTAATGAAAACAAATCAAAATTGGATGAGCTGACTGCTGCCCAGAAGCGACCCAGAAGAAACTTGATGAACTACAGCAACAAGAAGTTGATCTCCTGATGAAGCTAAGGGAATCCCGTACTAAGATCATCGAGGCCAAGCAAAAGTTAGCCAATTTCCCTAAAGCCATTGTAGAACAGACGACTAAACTAAAGGCATTGGCCAAACATCTGGCAGGGCTCAACAAGACTCTAAAGCCGATTCCTAGGTCTGCAGCTGATGACGCACGTGTCATTGATGAAGTTGAACAAATTCGCCTGCGTGCGATATGAGCAATCCAAAGCTTCTTGGGTTGATGTAATAGCTCTAGGTCTTGATACATTCTTTCTTTACAATTCTTGAAACAGTTTTGTGTACTATAACCATTGGCTTCTGAGCCGATTTTATCTTTATCTCTATACTTGTGTGTTTTGTGAGATTTTTGTCTAAGGGCGATAATACATATCGGCCATCTTGAGGCGATGTCATCATACATCGATTATACATACATCGGCTAAACAACCAATTATGAATTGATCCAAACACTTGGGTAATATTTCTTCAAATACTTTCCAATCAATGCTTTCCCAAAAACTTCTCCATCAAGTCCTTCAAGCATATATGCGTTTTTAGGCACACAACGATGAACCTGATAGGGTCCTTCTCTGTTAGGCGACTATGTTTCAAACTTATTATCTCTTGTCCTTATCGGCAAAATCAACTTCCAAACAAGTTTTGCTTCCTCAAAAGTCTTTGGCACAACCTTTTTATTATAGTGTCTTGAAGCCCTTTCCTTATCTTTCTTGATTTTTTCCAAAGCACGTAATCTAACTTGTGCCAAATCTTCTAAGTTGTCAATCATCAAATTGTGATAATCATCGGCCGATAACTCATTTTGTAAAAACATCCTTTTTGAGCCAATTTTATTCTCCCAAGGCAAAATAGCTTCATGCCCATATACAAGCTGATAAGGTGGCACTTGTGTAACTCCATGACATGCCATCCGATAAGCCCATAGTGAATCAGCCAAAGTAGTATGCCACTTCTTAGGTTGTTTTGCAATCTTCCTTTTAATCAGCTTGCTCAAACTTTTGTTAGAAACTTCGGCCTGCCTATTAGCTTGTGCATAATAAAGAAAAGAATTCAACAACTTTATACCCATACTATTGGCAAACTGAACAAACTCATCGGCTACAAAAATAGACCCTTGATCTGTTGTTATTGTCTATGGAATCCCAAACCGATAAATTATATGCTCCTTAACAAATTAAATGGCATCTCTGGAGTCAACCTTCTTCAAAGGAATTGTTTCAACCCACTTTATAAAATTATCTATTGCCACCAAAATATATTTATGTCTTTTGCTTGATGGTGGATTACTTTGGCCGATCATATTAATTCCCCAACCTCTGAACGGCCATGGCTTGATAATTGGGTTCATAGCCGATGTTGGTGCTTTTTGAACTGCTCTAAACTTCTGAGAATCTTGACATCCCTTATAATATTTAAACAATCTTCTAGCATTGTCGGCTAAAAATACCCAACTCTTCAAAGTAACCATCTCATCTTATGGGCCGATTCATGTGTACCACAAATTCCTTCATGCACTTCACACATAACAACCTTGATTTCAAAACCCCATCAATCGTCCGATAGTATAAGTCATCATCAAGCAAAACATACTTCAAAGCTTTATATTTCAACTTCCTTGACGCCAATTGAGATGGATTCTTTATATAACTGATGATGTCATACCTCCAATCATCGGCATCAACATCTACAATTTCAATTTCCACATCTTTCAATATCGGCTTATAGCGCAATGCACATTGAGCTAGATCATTGGCTTTAACATTTTATTCTCTGGGAATATTCTTCATAGTAATAACCTTAAAATTTTTCATCAACTCTTGACATTTCTCATTATAAACCTTCAAAACTTTATTTTTATATTCATATTCCCCTAATAACTGATTGATTACCAATAATGAATCACCAACAATTTCAATTGCATCGACTTCTACTTCCTTCAAAAGCTATAAACCCTTGAGCACCAGTTCATACTCTGCTTGATTATTTGTATAATAATGCTTAATTGTAAAAGCAAACTCAAAACTTGCCCCCTCAGGCGATATAATAACTAAGCCAATGCCACAACCATATGTGCAAACATATCCATCAAAGAATAATGTCCAAGGCATCATCTCAACAAATTCTATCGACTCACCTCAGTGTTGAATGATAAAATCAGCAATTGCCTGTCTTTTTACTGCTTTAGCTAATTCATATCGAAGATCAAACTTTATTAAAGCAAAAATCCACTTCCCAACTCTACCTTTCAAAACTGGAGTCGATAGCATTTATTTGACTACATCGGCCTTGCAAACTATTATGCACTCATTCCAAAGTTTATAATGTCTCAACTTTGTACATGAAAAATATAAACATAAGCACAACTTTTCTACATGACTATACCTTGTTTCTGTATCCAAAAGCCTTCTGCTAAAGATAAAATATTGCTCTTTCTTTTCCTTCAACCTCTTGAACTAAAACAGAGCCGATAGACTTCTCATCGGCTGACAAGTAAAGCTTGAATGGAATCCCTTTTTGAGGTGGCATCAATACTGGAGGTGAACTCAAATACTCGATATTATCCAATGCGTTTTGCTACTTCCCCCCATACAAACTCTTGATCGGCTTTCAACCTTAACAATGGTGTGAAAGGCTTAATTCTCCTTGACAAATTTGAAATAAATCTCCTTATAAAATTAACTTTGCTGATCAAAGACTGTAACTTGGTTTTATTTTGTGGAGGCTCAATATCTTTAATAGCATTTATACTCCTTTGTGTTATCTCGATCTCCCTTTCATGAACAACCAGAAAACCAAGGAAACTGTCCAGTCGATACACCAAAAACACACTTATTTGGATTTATCTTCAAACCATACTTTCTTGTTCTCTCCAACACTTTTCATAAATCGGCTATATGACCATCAACTTTTTTAGATTTCACAACCACATCATTAATATAGATTTCAACTAATACACCAATGAGATCATGAAATATATATAATTCATTGCTCTTTGATATGTAGCACCAGCACTTTTTAATCCAAAAGTCATAACAACCCACTCATACAAGCCGATTGAACCAGAACACCTAAAAGCAGTCTTATGAAATATCTTCCTCTGCCATAAAATTTGATTATATCCTTCATTGCCATCCATAAAACATATAATCTAATATCCAGATGTTGCATCAACCAATAAATCAGCAATCGGCATTGGGTATTCATCTTTGGGTGTAGCTTTGTTCAATTCACTAAAGTCGATATAAACCCTAAGCTTCCCATTTTTCTTGATCACTTGTACTATGTTTGAAACCCACTCAGCATATCGGCAAGGCCTTATAAAATTGGCATCATAAAGTCTTGTAATCTCTGCCTTGATAGCATCATACATCTCTAGCTTCAATCGTCTTTGAGGCTGTTTATACGGCCGATATCCTGGTTTAATTGGGAGCCGATGTTCTACAATAGATGATATTCCCAGGCAAAACAATCTTTATATTCCTTCAATAATTTAACTAATTCCTTTTTAAACTCGTTTGACAGTTTAGCACTTACAAATGTCGGTCTTGGCCTATCGCCATCTGTAATATCTATTTCTTCTAACTCATCGGCCGACATAAATCTTTGCCCCAATTTACCCTCCAAATCATCTATAGTATCTTTTACATAGTATCTTCTTCCCAAACCTTTCCTGACAAACAATCAACTCGTTCCATCTCCCAAATAGATAAAACGACGATAGTAACATTCACTGACCTGTCGGCTTGCACGATCTCTACCTGATCTCTTTGACACTAAATCAAACTTTGATGCATTGTTGAAGGAATACAACAGTTAGCATGTATCCAATCCCTTCCCAATAGCAAACTATATGATCCTTTTCTATCAATGACAAAAAATATGATTGAATTGTTTTGTTGCCTGCTGTTAACTCAACATTTAGGACTCCTTTTGTTTCAAATGAATTGCCTCCAAAATCTTTTAGCACCATGTTGGTCTTGATCAAATCTTCTGGAGTTTTACCAAACTTCCTGAATGTGGTATATGGCATCAGATTGATAGCTACTCCTCTATCAACTAACATCTTGGACATTAGCCTCCCATTGACAAATCCCCTGATGTATAATGGCCTTAGATGCCGATATTCATTGTCCTCAGGTTTTTCAAAAATAGCTTATTCTGGTGGTAGTGTTAACTTTGCCAATGATTCCTCAATTTCCTCATCGGCTGAATGTATGTCATACTCTGCTGGTAACACAAACACCATATTGATTGAAGATGAAGCTATAGTTTTACCTTTAGCAGATGCTAAAATCCTTTCGGCTTTGACCTCATCGGCTAACACAACCTTAGACTTAACACGCCACTCCATCTTGATATGTTTCAGCCGATGATCAGTTTCTTCTTCAACTTCTTGCATTTGCTTCGTGTTTCTCAATCGTTGAACTCTTCTTTTCTAGTTTTTGTAAAAATTCTAGTTGGACACCATTGAGGGTTTTGAACTTGCTTCTCCTGCTCTTCATCTTCATCTTTGAGGTAATCTTGGTGAATTGGTTCAAACATTGATGTACTAATAATCTTTTCTGTATCGGTCAATTCTCAGATTCTGAAATACTCGATTGATTAGAACTACCATGGTATATTGCATCTTATCACTGCAGTCTGGACAATCTTCAATCAATGGTATCTTCATCCCTTCATTCCAGCAAATCCTTAAGAATTCGCACTTCTAATGAGGATCAAAGCAAACCCTATCATCTTGAGAATTTGTTTGAATCCGCTTGTCTTGTTTCCATTGGTATTTGCTGATCAACATGATGGAATTAAATCTATTTTGTTGAGAAGTCCGATAATTCCTCTTATCAGCCTCATTTGTGTGGACCATATTGACAGGAAACGGGTGGCCATCAATCTTCATCGGCTTGCCATCATCAAACTTGATTATGCCTTGTTCTATAGCTGATTGAATTTGTTTCGTGAACACCTTGCACTCATTGGTGTAATGAGATCCTGTATTATGCCACTTGCAGTACTTTCTTTTCCTTAACTCTTCAGTCGATGGAATCACATGTCCTACTGGAAGTTGGATCTGTTTCTCGTGTAACAATAGATCTAATATCCTATCAGCTTTGTTGATGTCAAAATCATATTTCTCTTCTTTTCCAATGTCTTTGACCCATTGGCAAACAATTGTCTTTTTATTTCTTGACCACTCAGCTAAATCAATGACCACTCAGCTAAATCAATCTCTAGGTCTTCATCTTCTAATTCTGAATCATAACTGTAGATATGGTTAACATTGTTAGTTTTCCTAGCAACCGTTTTTGTTTCTTGGAATCTTTGTTCATGAGCCGATACTTTTTGAACCAAGTGAGCTAAACTCTCAAAGTCTTTTACAGAAAATCTTTCCCTTATCGGCCCAAGCAACCACTGGAAAGTCAAATCGGCAAGCTGTGAATCGGTTAAATTAAGGCTATAGCACCTGTTCCTCATATCCCTGAACCTTTGAATGTAATCTAGAACCGATTCATCAAGCTTCTGTTTTATTGATGTCAAATCCGACAACTTCATCTCTTAAACCTCATTGAAGGAATATCTATTGAATTGTTTTTTCAGATCGGTCCATCCTCTGACAGAATTGTAAGACAAATAAGAAAACCAAGCAAATGCCGATCCAGACAATGACAATGGGAACAACCTAACCCTCAAAGCTTCCACAGTCGATGCTTCTCTACATTGTGCTAAGAACCAGCTGATATGTTTATATGTTGAAACATTATCCTGTCCTGAAAATTTTGAGAAATCTAGAATCTTGTATTGGTTTGGTAATGGAACTTTATCAAAATATTTTGGATATGAATATCGATACATGTTTTCACTATCCTTGGGCTTCAATCCAAATTGTTCTCTAACCACTTCTGCAATCATACCAGCCCATTGCTGCTGCTGTCCACCAAACTGTGTCATTTGCTCATAATTGTTGAACTGAGACTAATACTGATATTGTGAAATAGGTTATGGTCGATATTGTTGTGGTGATATTGGCTGTTGTTGGAAGCTTGAAGTCTGACCCAAATATGTATGATGAGGTTGATATTGAAAATTTTGTGGCACCTCATGCACATATTGTGGTCCAATTGACGGTTGTGAAAAAATCGGCTACTGAATAGGTATTTGATTCACTTGTTCCCCCATCAGCTACAAATTCTGAGATATCCCAGCTGATGTTGGTTGTATAGTCCTTGTCACCTGTGGAACCTGATTTTGTGGAACATGCTGAGATGTGTGACCCCAGGTGCCAATTGTTGTTGCATCCCTAAAGAACATGGAATCTTAGTTTTGATGGCTCTATAAGGAGGAAACACATTGTTTGCGAAGTATATTGGTCCTTTGGCCTTTTCCTCAACTATAGTCTCATCCTTCACCTTTTTTACCATATTTGTCAATGTATCGACTAACATATTTGATTGATTGATCAAGGCTCGATGCATTGCATAGTCAAGTCTATCTTGTAATGAAATTGTTTCATCAACAACTAGTTCTGTTTTTGCCTTGACTTCTGCTTTTGCTTTGACCTTATCATCTTGTGTATTGGTTTCTGCTTCAGCCTTTGAGAAAATCACTTTTCCTTTTTAAATCACTTTTCCTTGTCGAGTAACACTGAAGGAATCTAAATACATCTTGTGAAAACCTTGTGTTAGTCGATCCATCTCTACCTTCTGCTCTTCAGACAGCTGCTCAAGCGTCACTGGGATGACGTTGTCTTTAGTATTCTCAGGCATGATGAATAGTCTTAAAATTCGTGTCCCCTTGGGCGTGCCAAAAGCATGTTGATGCGAAAACATGGCGGCCTGGGAGTTCTTCTTAGCTCCAGTGTAGGTCCAAATCTTATATTTGAGTTCAGGACGTGCTAGTTGGTTTGATCCTGCAACCAACAAGATATACAATAAAATAGATTATATGCACGATAGCCGATTGGCTACTGAGCTGATGACGTATCGTATAAACCTAGCCGATGCGATCTGACCGAATCGGCTATGAGGTGTAAAATGAATAAGATTAAGCAATCCTAAAATATGATTCATCGGCTATAGACATAATCAAACATGTAATCTATTAACAGAGATTAGATCTGTTTATATCATAGCCGATGAAACTATACTTAGGTTAAAAATAGATACCGTATCGGCAAATACTCCGATACAGCCTTATACAAAATATCAATCTAGGTAAATATATCGAGGGTAAGCTTGATATATTTATCTAACGTGATATCCTTGTATAAGGGGCAGATATAACATGAAAAGCATGATTAAGAAAATTATACAAAGTTAAACAGTTATATCAGGTAAGATCGGCTGAAACCCTGATTCTACCCTTATTGGTAATCAAGAGACAAGCTAGAGATTATGGTTCTAATCATGACTAAGGCTGATATAGCGCAAAGTAACCCTGGGCATATATTTATACCCGAACTTATAGACCTTGTCCATGTTGGACACTACTCAAAACCTGCCTAAACAAACAAGTCCTAGGCGGACTCTTGCCATAAAATTATTAAAAAGAAATAACTAACTCTTATTCCTAATTAATAGATACAATTGCCTCTTCTGGACTCAATTCCTATTTGGCAATACCTTCAAGCTTTCTCCAAAACCATCATTAACCCAGGTTACCCGTATCGGCTGCCCAAGTCCGATTTAGGTTACCCGTATCGGCTGACCTACTCCGACTCCATATCGGCCGATACGGCTCCCAGCCGATGCGCTGTCTGCTTTTGGAAATTATCTCATCCCTTTGAATCTGTTTTGGATCTAACTCCATCATTGGCATATCTTTACCAAATTTTGCTGTAAATAGGTGGCCATCGATTATGTGTCCAAATGGGTGGAAACAATGCCATGCCATGGTGCCGACACCAAGCACACCCACAAGATATTCCACGAGGTCATCTTCCCTCGGTTTGGAACACCATAGATGGTAATAAGTGACGAAAAGTCTCATTTCATCGATAAGACCTTCCAAAACTTTTTACAAGAGCTTGGGGCACAACATAACATTGCAACGCCATACCATCCCCACACAAGTGGTCAAGCAGAAACATCCAACAAACGAATCAAGGACATTCTGCAAAAGACCGTGAATAAAATAGGGAAAGCATGGAAGCATAAGCTACCCGATGCACTTTGGGCATATAGGACCGCATATAAGACGTCCATCGGCATGGCATCTTACCAGCTTGTGTATGGGAAGACTTGCCATCTACTTGTTGAGCTGGAACATAGGGCGTACTAGGCCATCCGGACTTGGAACATGGATTTGGGATAAGTCGAACGACACCGATAGATGCAGTTATCGGAACTAGAAGAGTGGAGAGACAAAGCGTATCACAATGCCATAATGTACAAGGAAAAAACTAAAAGATGGCATGATAACAGAATCAAGGCTAAGGAGTTTGAAGTAGGAGACAAGGTGCTGCTATTCAACTGCCGGTTGAAGCTCTTCGGACATGGGAAACTTCGGAGCAAATAGCTAGGACCATACACCGTCATTGACACTTCAACGCATGGAGTGGTTACGCTTCAGGACGACGAAGGTAACATCTTTAAGGTAAATGGTAATCGTTTAAAAGTTTTCCTAGATCCGGCAATGGGTTGAGGTTGGAAGTAGACTTAGTGGAGTTGGTCGATCGCGAATCGAAATTTTTGAAAATTCATTCATCCGCCAATTTATCTTCTTCCTCTCCTCCTCCATCTCCTTGAACCTTAGCCCAATTCCCCTGCAATCTGCACCAAAAACCATGTCGGGGAAAGCATTGATATCCTTCTCCAGTTCCAATTCCACTTTCCACCTTGAGGGGGAGATCAACCACACCAATCTGGTGTTCCCACTGCTTGAAGACAGCGAACCGAGGGTTTTGGAGCCCTTGGCGATCCTACCTCCGGCCAAGGGGCCGAGAGGTGGCCAGGAGGGTTGGTTCGGCCGAACCAGCACCGGCCCCCGTTAGCTCCCCGTTCGGTTGCGCATTCATCCTCACCGAGGAGGATCCAGAGGGATGTGACTCGGTCATCAAGCCCCTACCAGAGGCCAAAAACAGGCAAGATCAGCCCTAAAAAGCCGATCAATGCCTGGTTGTTCCGGGGGATGACATGCCGCGGCCATTTCTCAGACTCGGAGATCACCACATTGAAACAATGGTCAAAAAATACGGGGATGTCTTGCTCGCCGGAATGCCCATGGCCGTAGCCCCACTTCCATATCCTGCATGTGCGAAGACCTACAGGATACGGGAAGATGCTTAAGCCCGCTTTTGCTCCTAGTGAGAAGATTAAGAGGGCGACCTCTCATGACTCCCCACCGATCAGACGACACCACTCTCTACCTCCCATTAAGAGGTTAACGGGGGAGTTTGAGATCGACGGAGAGAAATCTCCGTGGGAGCCTACAGTGGCATGTTTAGCCACTACTGTTGCTCAGCTGCGTGCTGAGACCAGAAGGTTAAAGAACACCGTGGCCAAGGGAGAGATCGAGCTCAATGAACTCAAAGCTGACCTTTTGTCCCTCTGTCATGGCCTATGTGTTAATAGCAAAATTTGACAATTTCCGTTAGTCAAAGACCAGGTCAAAAGAGGATCTCACGTCGTGATTTTGGAAGATGTGGTTTGTTCAAGATTGGCAAGATTCCGGGATAAGGAAGGTGTATTTTAGTTTATGTTTTTAAATAGAGTGTCAAGCCGATGGAGTCGTGTTGGAATCGGAATTGGAAGATTTGGATATGGTTAGCCGATGTGAGTCGTGTGAGAGTCGGAGTCTGTAAATATTTCCTTAAATTAGAGATAGAATCCTAGTTTGAGCCAATCATAACAGGATCGGACTTAGTGTAGCTTATGGGTATAAATATGTACATCCAAGGTCTTTGTAAACAATAGTTCAGTAATACAACTTTTGACGCATGGCCAGCCTAGTTTTCTAGGTTTTCTTGACGAGTTCTTATTTTTGAGTTGGGCTACATCGGTTGAGTTTGATCTCCGAGGTAAGTTCCATCTATTTCGCTTGCATCGGTGGGGCTAGGGCTTCCTCAGTTGGGTCTGATACTCTGTTCCAACCGGTGTAAGCATTATTTATCAGATACATCATTTAATCTTAGATGACATTACCATTTGTGCTTATCAGTCGATTCATCTTGGATAGGCCGATATCGTTTAAACTGTTTTGTTACCTAAGATTGATGAATGTATCTACCATCCTGAATAGTAATTATCGGCTGTTTGGATCTACCAAATTTAATTATAACTTGGTGCTGCATCAGTTGGGTTTGATCTACTAAGTTGTAGTTAAAGTTGTAAAAACTAACTTGCTCTATAATTGTCGATAGAGATTTCATCAGGATTTCAGCCGATCTTACCTGATATAACTATTTTTGTCTAAGATTGCTTGCTTTCTTTACTTGACTTGTTATATCTATCATCTAATGTTAATATATCACCCCTTTATATCTATTAAGCTTGTTATTGCACTGCCTCGGTTAGGTCCGATTTGCTAAGAGCATGACTTGTTTAATAAATTTAACCAAGTTTGATATTTTCATATAAGGCTGTATCAGAGTCCTAGCCGATATGTTATCTATCTGCTTCTTAAGTAACTTTATTGACTATTGTTTAAATCCATATAATTATTAATTTATCTGATCTTTGTTACCAGCAACTAATACTGTCTCGATTAAGTCTGATCTATTATAGTTGCTTGTATTAAAGAAAAAGATTTAATTAGCAATTACATGATATTTACCTCTGAGCCGATTATGGTTATTTTAGGCCTTGTTCATATCATTCTATACATCGGCTAGTTATTTAGATCATATAATTGTACAATAGCTGACTTTGATATTATCAATCTTATGTTGCATCGACTTGGTTCAATCTATCAAGATTAATCCTATTAAAGAAAGATTATTTATAATTATATTCAAACTAAATCTTGTCAATGCACAACATTCTTTAAACTCTTTTGAGTATAGCCGGTTCTTCCAGGCATCGGCTAGACACTATGATCTCTAATTGGCTTTTTAGCCAGTTGGCTATTGTTGTCTAACATCTGCATTGTTTAACTTGTTGATTATAGGATCAAATCAACTGACACGTCCTCAACCTTAATTTTTAGGACCTGCACTAGAGATAAGTATAATTCCCAGGCCTTCGTGTGGAAGCGATGGTTTTTCCGTCAACACTATGTGCTAAGGTTTATCGCTTGTACAAGGCCATAGGGAAGGTAGATCTCTATAGTGTTCCTAGCCCTTAGACCTTCTCTAATTACCCTTAGAATTTAGATAGGCATCATAGGTTTAATTTATTCATTTTCTTCTTTTATTTATTTCACTTCTTTCATACAATTATGCCTATCAATAAAGTTGTAATAAAATAAAAGACTTACCGGGCTTCACCGGGTGAGTCCCTTTTGCTTTCACATTTGTTTTTCTGTGTCTAGAAAGCACCCCAGGTACAAGAACAAGTGTAGGGGTGATCTTGTGCTCACACGATGCATTCACACATCAAGATCACCCATGTCCGTGCTACACCACGACTCCTGCATGTTTAAGAGATGAGATGTAGCAACCTTGCACACACGACTGCTCGTCATCACACTCACATTTGAGTGTTGGTTTGCACGTTTATCCCTTATCTTCTTAATTCCTAAGTTCGAGTAATTTTGCCATATCTAAAATTAACTCAAGAATTAAAATGAGTATTGACATGATCAACTAGAGTTTATGACTTGCTTGCAAAATGACTTACATACTCTTAATTCCTTGAACTCATCTGTCGCTTGTGAATCATATTCTTAGGACCACATGTTATCTAAGTAATTAATGAATGAGAGATTGTTTGATGATAAGAACCTTGTTCTTCCTGTTGAACCCTTGGGAATTTTATAAAAGAGAAAAATGAGAAAACTTTACATACTCCTCATTGATGTCTTCTTCCTACCAAAGCCATATGTCGATCCTATTGATAAACCTTATACATATGCTGCTTGATATCATTTTGAGTTTTGTCAAATGGTTGTGACTCCTGTTAGATTCTTTTCATATTCTCATTAGCAAAGTCTTGTGCACTTATTGACCAAATATATTGCACTCCCTCAACACTGGAGGATTAGCAAAATATTCCATCCACCAACCATATGCTAAACTTCTACACCAGAAGTCGGCATCTACCATATCCATCCACAAAATAAAGACTCCATATATAAGGTGACACTCCTTTGAAATGGCTTGAAATCTTGCACATATGCACACACTAAGCATTATATCGGGCCTAGATGCACAAAGGTAAAGCAATGAGCCAATGATGGAATGGTATACCTTTTGATCAATGTCGTTACCTTGCTCGTTGAGGTCTAGGTGCCCATTTGATGGCATAGGTGTGTGGATCGGCTTGACATTCTCCATATCAAACTTCTTGAGTATGTCCTTTAAATACTTTGTTTGGAGAATGAATGTTTCTTCCTTGAGTTGCTTGATTTGAAGACAAAGAAAAAACTTCAATTCGCCCATCATGGATATCTCAAAGCATTTGGTCATCATTCTACTAAACTCTTCACTAAATGACTTGTTAGTAGAGCAAAATATAATATCGTTGACATATATTTGGCATACAAACATATCATGATCATGTCTTTTAGTAAAAAGAGTAGAATCGATTTTGCCAATCTCAAATTCGTCTTTAACAAGAAAGTCATGAAGGCATTCATACCATGCTCTTGGGGCTTGCTTAAGCCCATAGAGCGCCTTGTGAAGCTTATAAACGTGATTAGGATACTTTGGTTCTTCAAAGCCCGGCGGTTGCTTTGCGTACACCAACTCATTGATTGGACCATTGAGGAATGCACTCTTCACGTCCATTTGGTAGAGCTTGAAATTAAGGTTAGTAGCATAGGCCAATAAAATGCGAATTAACTCAAGCCTAGCTACTAGTGTAAAGGTTTCACCAAAATCCAAACCTTGAATTTGGGTGAATCCTTCAGCCACTAACCTTACTTTGTTCCTTACCACCATGCCGTTTTCATCTTGTTTGTTGCAGAAGATCCATTTGGTTCTGATCACGTTTTGCCTTGGTCTCTCCACCAATGACCACACTTGATTCCAAGTGAAGTTGTTCAACTTGTCTTGCATGGCCATCACCCAATCCGGATCTTGAAGTGCTTCTTCTACCCTTAGTGGTTCAAGAGAAGACACAAAAAAATAATATTCACAAAAATTTGCAACTCGAGATCTAGTGGATACTCCCTTGTTGATATCACCTAAAATGTTGTCGGTGGGGTGATCTCGTTGGATGCTTTGGTGTATCCTTGGGTGCGAATGGTTGATTGGTGAAGATGGCACGTGCACATCTCCTTCATCATGATCCAAGTTTGAGGGTGAGGGATGATTGCCTTAGGTAGATATAGATGGCTTCGCTTGTGTCAAGGAAGAGGATCCATGTAGTTGCTCTCTAGGACGGATATCTCCTAGAGCCAACCTCTTGATAGTCTCGCTAGGATCCTCCTCTTCACCTAACACATGTGAGTCAACTTGCTCTACTTGAGAGCCATTAGTCTCGTCAAATGTCACATCACGCACAATCTCAACAATACCGGAGTTTTTGTTGAAAACATGGTATGCGCACTCATTTGACCCATATCCAAGCAAGAACCCCTCTAATGTTCTTGAACTCCTTGCTGTTGTCACTTCTAATGTTCTTGATCTTGAGATGAAAGCCGTTTTGGGCTCTTCTTGCAAACTTCTTGATTACGTCTTGTGTTTCACTCTTGTCATGCAAAAAGAATACCCACGTGAAGCGTAAGAAAGTCATCAACAATTACAAGACTATATTTGTTACCTCCAATGCTTAGATAAGCAATTGGTCCAAAAAGGTCCATGTGAAGAAGCTCCAATGGTCTTGTGGTAGTCATTATATTCTTGGTCGGATGATGAGCTCCAACTTGTTTCCCAGTTTGACATGCGCTATGCACCCTATCCTTCTCAAATTGCACATTGGTTAGTCCAAGGATGAGATCGCCTTTTAGAAGCTTGTGAAGATTCCTCATACCAACATGGTCTAGCCTCCGATGCCAAAACCACCCCATGTTGGATTTAGCCACTAAGCATGTCTCAAGTTTGGTTTTATCCGAAGAGAAATCCACAAAATAAAGTTTTCTCTTGAGAACACCCTTAAAGACTACAAAGGAATCATTCCTTCTAAACATGATCACATCAACATCGGTGAGAAAACAATTGAAACCCATAGAGCATAATTGAGAAACAAACAAAAGATTACAGTTTAGAGATTTTACCAAGAGGACATTGGAAATGAAAAAATCATTTGAGATTGCAATCTTACCCAACCCTATTACCTTTCCCTTTCCATTGTCCCCAAAGACGATGTTGTCTTGCGAAGTACCATTTGAATCAAGGGAAGAAAACATTGATTCTTCTCCAATCATGTGGTTGGTGCATCCACTAGCCAACATCTTCCACCGGAGACATATTCATATAAAAGATCAATTTCTAGTTTTAGGTACTCATACTTGTTTGGGTCCTCTCATGTTAATCACAAGTGCCTTAGGCACCGAAAGCACTCTCTTGATAGAAACATTTTTGCCCCTCCGACCAACATTCTTAGCCACAACATGACCATTAGCATTCTTCCTAAGAACATAAGAAGCATCAAAAGATTTTTGTTAAGCATAATCATTAGGAAGGATTCTTTTGGCCTTAACGAAGTTGTTAAGACCTTCTGACTTCTTGAGCATCACACTTTTGTCCACCTTCCCTTTACGTGGAGGGACATACCCAAGTCCTTCATGATTGAAGTTGTTCCTTTGATAGCTTAGGTAGTCCTTTAGGGCCTTACTACCCATGTGGCACTTAAGAAGGCCATTGTTGAGGAGTCTCATAAGCTTCTCATTTTGATTAGCCAAAACACTCAAAGATTTAGAGTTAGTAGCATAAGCATTAATATGAATATCCTTACACCTTGAGAATGGTTCATTGCTTGGAACAACCTTAGAACAAGATGGCTCACTTGGGAGAGAGACACTATTCTTTAAGGTTTCAAACTTTTCTTCAAGGAAGAGGTATGTTTTATCCAAGCTATCCACTCTCTCTTGAAGTTGTGAGTTCGCCACTTCAAGATTAGTGTGAGACTCTTTGGTTTGCTTGTAAAGCCGTACTGACGTCTCATTTCTTTCTCTCTCCTTAGCAAGTTCACTCTTGAGTTCATGAGTCAGCTCCTTCTCACGAGTGAGCAAAGCCTCTTGCCTCTGAAGAGTTTCATATTGTTATTCAATTCTCTCAAGAAACTCACTCAAGTGTGGTATGGATTTCTTGGTTATGGAAAGAAGTCTTCATCCATAACCTCATCAACCTCCTCCTCTCCATCACTAATAAGATCAACATTGAATGACTTGAGAGAAGAAGATACCCTAGGTTCTTTTGCCATGAGACAAATAGGAGCATCGTCATCACTAGTGTAGTTGAAGAGCCTTGGTGTAGAAGGTGATGTAGGCTTAATGGCGAAGGTGGCTATTCCCTCATCATCGCTTGAACTCGACCTGGAGTCATCAGACTCAAAGATCATCCTGATATGAGCATGGCCTTTCCGCTCGCGCTCGCTATTCTTTTGTTTCTCCCTCTTGTCACCCTTCTTCTCTTCCTTGATGTTGGGGAAATTGGCCATCAAGTGTTCGGGCTCATAACACTCATAGCATTTTCTTGTAGAGTGCCTCCAACTTGAGTTGTTGGAGGATCTCTTGGAAGAGCTCCCTATGAAGAAGCCACTTTTCTTCATGAACTTTCCAAATTTCTTGATGAAGAGAGCCATCTCTTCATCTTCCTTTTCCCTCTTGCTCTTGCGGCTTTCTTCTTCTTCTTTTGCTTTCTGAATTCTGCAAAATATAGCCTTTTTCAACTATTCTCCAAATAGATGGGTTAATACATTTCAAGTACATCTTCATCTTATACTTCCAAGCGGCATAGTCCATACCGTTGAAGTACGGAGCCTTGCCACTATAGATACTCACATAAGATGTAGATGGTGTGGGAGGGTAATCATATGGAATTTTGGTTTTGGATGGTACCACTTCCTTCGCATCTCCCATTTGACCCGACATGATCTCTCCAAGTGGTTAAGCTTAATAAGGAGATTAGGCTCTAATACCAATTGAAAGGATCACTTAACCCTAGAGGGCGTGAATAGGCTAAATTTAAAACTTAAGTAAATGCGAAAGCTGGAATTTTCGGATATATCCAAAGCTTTCAGAAATATCTGAAGCTTTCGGAAATATCCAAAGCGGCAGAGCAGCAACAAGCACAACAAAGAAACTGGATCTAGCAGACACAATCAATAAAAGCAAGCACAACCAGCAGTTAAACCTATTGTGGCACAAGCATGCAAAGCTAGAGGAAAGAAGAGGGAAAGTGATATCAGCAAGGTTCTTGCAAGATGAGTCGTTCCCCAAAGTTCGAATCCTTAAGAGGATTCTAGTCACCGTTGAGGAATTCACAAAGAGTCAAATCTTCACTAACTCTTTCCTCAAGTGGTTGCACAAAACACTCCATCTTCCACTAGTGATATCTCTTCCCATTCGAAGGTGAGGTCTGACCTTCACAAACTTTTCCCAGCCAACTACAAATAGATCGGTGGCTCAAGAGTGATACTTAGCCGTCCAGGAGTCTCAACCTCCAAGAGTAAAACATGAAGCAAGAAACTCTTGGGAATGAAACTAGTGATCAACAAATCTTGACAAAGTCAAACACCAAGCACTCACATGAACTCAAATCCACAACTCTCTCACACACACGGAGTCAAGACTTGAAGATCGGTGGAGAGGAGAAACGAGAGAGCAAGGCTCAAAGTGGATCTCGAATGCAAAGCAAGCCAAGGACAAAAATATTCAATAGAACCAGTAGCCTTGACTTGAAGGGAGAGAGGGTATTTATAGCCACCCACTCAATTCTGCCAGTTGGTGAGCAAAGATTTCCTTTTTGGGTAAATTTCGAACCGAGCTAGAAAACTTTCAAAAATCACCTGTACCGAATTCTAACTTCAAAACCACAATTCGGATATTTCCGAAGCACCTTCGAAAATTTCTAAAAAACACTAGTACCAAAACTTATGTTCAACACCACTTTAGATATTTCTGAAGTACCTTCGAAAATTTCCAAAAAAGACTAGTACCGAATTTCACTTTAACTCACAACTTCCGAAATTTCTGAAGTCACTTCAGAAAATTCCCAAAAATACTAGTACCAAAGTCAACCAATTCCACACAATTTGGAAATTTTCGAAACTCGTTTGGAAACTTCCAAAAAAAGACCAGTACCATTTTTCGAAGGCAAATACACTTTGGAAACTTTCGAACTTGATTTTAGAAAACTCCAAAAAATACTAGTACACAAATATAAGAAAGAGAACCACTTCAACAAAGACTTTTGAGCACTTTTCTCATTCCTAGACATCAATGCAACATTGCTCTTAATAGTACGACTTTCCAATTGACACAAGTAAATGAAAATTTACAATTTACCAATAGATTCTTTGCCGCTTTTCATCAAAACTCCATATAAAAGGATATTGCTTCGAACATCATCTCATGGCATACTACTTTTCCTTCACACATTCTCAATTGCAAGCATTAGTCCTCGCTAATCGGATTGTCATTAACCACCAGAATAATTATGGGCCTAGCTGCACTTTTAATCTTCCCCTTTTTAGTGATTGATGACAATTCGACTAGAACATAATGAAACATAATGAAAGTATATATAAAAGAGAGTTTTGGTATAAAATTTTAGTGAGAAAGCTCCCCCTAAAAGTGTGCATTAGAGGCAACTGGAGAGCTTCCCCTAAAACTTTGCATCCACAATTAAGCTCGTACAAGATTCATAATAGAATTTGAATCAACAATGCATATGACATCCAACAACCACATGATTAGACTAAAAGGATAAATAACATTGCATTACATAGTCTCAACAATAAACATCCATTAAGGTCTCAAACATGCATAAAGATAAACAATTTAGTTCTAATACAAATAAAAGCATACATAGTCTCATACAACCAAATTTAAAAGTTCGACCAACGAAGAGAATGATAGAGTGATTCTTCCCCTTTGGCATCAAGGCACCAAAAAGTGAGATAAGGGAGGTGTGCCGATTCTCTACCTTTAACTTTGTGTGGCAGGAGATCCGGATTGCCTCCTATAACCACTGGAAGGGTCTTGGCTATGCACCTCACATTATGAAGATGATTGAGACTGTCATCGGGCTCACTTTTGTGAAGGAAGTGCCTCACACCAAGATGGCTAGCACTTCCACTTCCACCGAGATGAGGGCGTCTGACATTCCCTCCACTGTTCAGTCGGCTGCCCCCGTCGCTCGTCAGGAGCTCTCCTTTGTTTTGCGTCTTGCGGAGCCTTTTTAGCCTATGCTCTGCTGAGGCCAAGAAGAATCGCAAGACGCGAAACGAGGTGAAAAGGACCGCTCAATGCATGAAAGAGGTCCAGGCACAGCTGAACATGCCTAACTTTTTTCCTAGTTCTGAGGAGGAGGAAGAGGCGGAAGAGGAGATCGAGGACCCCTTCGCCAGTCTTCCCTCGGACTTTGACTTTGGCTATGGCTATCCTCTTCCACCTCAGCCGCAAGATCCACCTCAAGCTCCATTTGGTTGATCGGCACACCTCCCTTCTCTCTCTTTTTGGTGACTTGATGCCAAAGGCAGAGAATCACTCTATCGTTCTTTTTATTGGTTGAACTTTTGAATTTGGTTGTATGAGACTATGTGTGCCTTTATTTGTGTTAGAACTATGTTGTTTATCTTTATGCATGTTTGAGACCTTGATGGATATTTATGCTTGAGACTATGTGATGCAACGTTATTTATCCTTTTAGTCTAATCATGTGGTTGTTGGATGTCATATGTCGCCTCTTGTGTAATGATCTCTCAAGAAGTGATGGTGAATATCAATGTGCTTGGTTCGGGAGTGTTGGATGGGATTGTTGGCTATTTTGATGGTACTCTCATTGTCACATAGAAGTGAAATTTTGCTCACATTTAGGGCATAGTCTATCAAGATTTGTTTCATCCAAAGTAATTGTGCACAACAACTCCCCGCCGAGATGTACCCCGCTTCGACGGTGGATAGAGTGACAGAGTTTTGTTTCTTGGATGACCAAGAAACAAGGGATCTACCCAAGAATTGGCAAGTACCCGATGTGTTCTTTCTAATCACTTTGCAACCTACATAATCCGCATTAGTATAGCCAAAGAGATTAAACCTTGTTCGCTTAGGATACCAAAAGCCAAGGTTTGGAGTGTGCAACAAATATCTAAGAATTCTCTTTATGACCATAAGGTGACACTCCTTTGGAGCGGCTTGAAATCATGCACACATACACACACTAAGCATGATATCGGGCCAAGAGACACAAAGGTAAAGCAATGATCCAATGATGAAACAGTATACCTTTTGATCGACGTCTTTACCTTACTTGTTGAAGTCTAGGTGCTATTTGACGGCATAGGTGTGCGAATCGTCTTTGCATTCTCAATCTCAAATTTCTTGAGTGTGTCCTTCAAATAGTTTGTTTTGCAATTGAAAATTCCTTCCTTGAGTGACTTGATTTGAAGACCAAGGAAGAACTTCAATTCATCCATCATGGATATCTCAAAGCACTCGGTCATCATTCTACTAATATTTTTTTGAAAACTGAGGAAGGTAATAAGAACAGCACAGTTCAAAAAATAATTTCAAATTCCAATGTTCAAGATGCACAGATTATGACCTACGTATGCATGTAAACTTGTAGATGAAGTAATGAATACTCGGTAGCGTGCAACTCTCTGCTGACGGCTGACCTAGAGGTAATCACTAATAAGCTAGAGCAACGCACTCTTCTTTCAATGCCTGCCCGCTGCCATGGTCCAGGATCCAAGCCTCCTGTTTCACTCGACTACAACCCCTGTAACTTAGCCCCAAGGCATAGCAATAACAGAGAAGATAATCTTCTGATAGATAGAACTGTGTTGTTGTAATTAGTATAAGAATTGAATAAACACTACTGCATCATCATTCAATCTTCTAGACCCTGTTTGTGATAGCTTTTTCCCTGGATTATTGACGTGGATTGCTTCTTTGATTAACGCAACAAATTAACATTTTGAAAATTAAACTTTGAAAATAGCTTAGAATAGGTGGTCTAATAAATGCAGTAGAAGAAAATTTTCTCAAAAATCGTATTTTTGAAAGCGCGGAGCAAGAAATCAGTGGTAAAAATCTGAAAAAAACAGGGCCTTATAAGGTTAACATCATCAACTTTAAGACCAGCAGCTTTGGCTGCAGTAAGACTTGCAACATGAACAGCGGCCAAGAAAGTTAGATGACTCTCCTAATAATGTTCTCGAATATCAATTAGTCTAATCTCTCTTTCCTAGTAATGTTTTTGAGACAACATTACTAGGAGAGACTAATTGATATTCATTGCTTGCTTGATAATAGCTACAAACCCATCCTTATATAGATGGTATAACTTGACCCCTAACTAAGGATTTAATCTTATCTTATCTTTAACTAACTAATAATCTTATCTCTACCTTAACTGGTATGGGCTGTCCATGGGCCTTGGCCTTACGGCCCAATGCCCATGACAACCAATTCATACAAGTTCAACCCAACATAAATTTTACCCAAAGCACTGATTCAGAACAAATTGAGATATATCCATATAAAATTCAGATTTAGGTAGCAACTAGTAAGCAAAGGTTACAACATGCTATGCAGTACTAAGGAACAAGTTATGTTTCCATTGAGTAAGCAACCGAAGGCTAAGACAGCCCATCTGAACCTTATATTTCCTCAATAAAAAAGATGGTGCCGAGCACATTGATTTTAGAACAGGGATAAATCAGTCAGGTTAAAGGAAGCAGGGAGTTACAACAGGGAATAACCAGCTCAACAAGCAGCTTCTAAAGGGCATGCGATGCCCAGAGTTCCACGTGATTGTGGAAGGACAGCAGAGTAGAGCGTGTATCCATGACCAGCCCATCTGCAATTCCGCCGCTTCCAAATATTATTAGCACTGATTCCTGATCTCCATTATTAGGATTAAATTCATTTGAATAAGCCAGAAACTTTGATAACAGCCATCCCAAGAATGGATTCACCTCTCAAGCAACGCTCTTGTGTTATAATAAACATGGAAGCAACCTAATTGTATGACACTAGACAGTAGACACTACAGGTATTTCTGAAGCTCCACAAATGAAATGCTTCCTAGGTTTCTAGAATCCAGATCTAAATTGCTAATGACCCATCAGATATTACACGATTCCAAATGTTGGAACTTAGAGCTGAAGAAAATAGACTAATCAATTCGTCCGACAGATTGAACCCCCAAACATTTTGAGTTACAAACAGACTAACTGTTATTAGTACTAAGGTTAAGGCAAAGAGAGAAGCTTCCAGATCTAGAAGTGAAACTAGGGTTTACGCAAATTCGAGAATGGTGTGGGTAGGGAGGAATGACAAAGAGGACAGACGCTCACCGGCGAGCGAGGGTGCGGCGGAAGCAGCAGGACACTGGCGCCGCCACTGCTCGTGGGGTGGAGATCGGTGCTGGCGCAGGCGGCGGGCGAACTTGCGAGGAGACGGGAGATGGGATTTTCCCTTTTTTTTGAACTTGGGAGTTTTGTTGGGAAATGATAGGCCCCAGGACGGAGCCTGGAAGACCGCTTCGTACGCTCCGCACAGTTGGACCGTCCCAACAACAAAACTCATGGGTTGTTGCAATAGTAATTTTCTTTTTTTTACTAGCAAAAATGATTGTGCGTTGCAACAGGTGAAGACAATTTTCATGATTGATAAAAACTCTGCCAATTTAAATGACAAATCAAAACAGGACAAACAAAACAATTTCAAAATAAAGTCAGAAATCATATATAGCATTGAATCTGTTAACAGTAAAATTTGGTAAAGATATGCAAGGATAAAGATGGGTTCGAAGCGGATTCAAGGAGATAAGATTGTTTCCAAAAATAGAGTAGCGCATCAGCTGGAAGCCGTATCGGTCGATACAAGTCGGACTCAGTCAACCGATACAGGCAATGCGAGTTCATATCGGATTCGAGAGAAGATCTGATGATATTGCCAAATAAGGATTGAGTCCAGAAAGAGACAATTGTACCTATTAATTAGAAATAAAAGTTAGTTGTTTCCTTTAAGAAATTCATGGTAAGAGTCCGTCGAGGGACTTGTTTCTTTATTTTGTAATTAGGCAAGTTTGAGTCGTGTCCGATATGGACAAGGTTTGTATGTTTGGGTATAAATATATTTCCAAAGTCTTGAAAGAAAACAACAACAGTTCAATACACACTTTCCGCGCATCACCACCGTGTTACTTTTACTTTTCGATGAGTTCTTGTTTCGAATTGGGCTGCATTAGTTTCGATCTCCAATAAGAGGTATGGCTTGTCACAGCGGCTTGTATCGGCGGATTAGCCTATCGTTTTAGATGTTCTAATCTATCTTATACGACAATTGGTTATTATATATCTTGGTTAATCTAATTCGATGGCTCAATTTACTCGTATCGGCCAAGCCTTTCGTAAGGTTTCACCAGTATTAGCTAAATTGTTTTAACGGTTTAGATTAGCTAAGATATCCACCACCTTGGAAATCAGTCAAAGGCTTGATTATTTAGATATTGTGCTTCTTTTCATACTTAGTATTGCATCAATTGGGTTTGACCTACAAAGTCGTGTTCAGAATCATAAAAACTGGCTTGCCTATTGATTGCCAATAAGGTTAGAATCGGGGTTTCAGCCGATTTTACATGGTATAACTGTTTCGTATTTAAGTTTACATGCTTTAAATTGCCTGATGTGTTATATCTATCATCTTATACAAATGTATCAATCATTTAAATATATTAAGCCTGTTTCAAACCTCACGCTGCCATCGGTTAGGTCGGACCCATTGAGTTCAAGATTTGTTTAGTGTATTTGATCAAGATTGATATTCTTTTATAAGGCTGTATCGAAGTTCTAGCCAATACGTTATCTAAATTACCCATAAAATGTCTTATCGGCTATGATATAAGTTCATGTAATTATTGATTTTTCTGATCTTGGTTATAAGCAATTAATATTGTCTCGATTGGGTCCGATCTATCGTAATTGCTTGCATCCAAGAGAAAGATCAAGACTTTCATCATGTCTGCTGAATTTATAGAAGAAAATATTATTCCAGTTACTATTGAACAACTGTCTGAGAAGCAGAAGGCAGAGATGGAACAACAAACACAAGATTTTCAAAAGATGTACTTGAAATCCTTCAGTGTTACTCGGCAAGGGAAAGTGATACAAAAAGGAAAAGTGATTTTCCCGAAGCCTGAAGCAGAAACCAGTGCACAAGGAGAAGTCAAAGCAAAAGTTGAAGATCAAACAATTGATGACAAAATATCCTTGCAAGATAGAATTGACTATGCAGTACACCATGCTTTGATTAATCAGTCAAATATGTTAGTTAATACAATGACGAATGTGGTCAACAAGGTGGATGATGGGACTATAGCTGAAGAGAAAGCCAAAGGACCGATATATTTGCCAAGTAATGTAATCCCACTTTATAGAACTATCAAGACTGAGATTCCAAATTCTTCATTGGGGATGCAACAACAGCTAGTGCAAGGGGGGCAAATATCTCAGCAAATGACATAGAATCAGGCTTCGTAATTAACAAGGGGCACACAACCACCATCGACTGGAATATTTCAAAATTTGCAGCCGATAGGGGAACAAACAGTTCAGTAACCCGTCCAGCAGCCTATTTTATCACAACCACCAATTGGACCACAATACATGCATGAGGTACCAAAGAATTTCCAATATCAACCACATCAGGCATATTTGGGTTAAAATATGAGTTCTCAGTATCAACCAATCTCACCGCATTAATATCGACCAAAACCTGTTCCACAGTTTCAATATCAACCTCAATACAATAACTATGAACAAGCACCATAGTATGGAGGTAATGGACAACAGCAGCAATGGGCCGATATGATTGCAGAAGTAATGAGAGAACAATTTGGACTCAAACCCAAGGATAGTGGGAGTATGTATTGGTATCTATATCCAGAACATTTTGATAGGGTTCCTTTGCCAAACCGATACAAAATTCCAGATTTCTCAAAGTTTCCAGGTCAAGATAATATTTCAACATATGAGCATATCACCCGATTCTTAGCATAATGTGGAGAGGCATCCATTATTGAAACTTTGAGAGTTAGACTTTTTCCATTGTCCCTATCGGGATCGGTGTTTACCTGATTTTCTTCTTTGCCTTACAATTCTTTCAAAGGGTAGGCCGATCTAGAGAAACAATTTCACAAATATTTTTTCAATGGGGTTCAAGAGATGAAGCTGTCAGACTTGACATCTATAAGGCAGAAATCTGATGAATCGGTTCCAGATTATATTCAGAGGTTTAGAGATATGAGAAATAGATGCTATAGTCTTAATCTAACCGATTCACAGCTTGCTAACTTAGCTTTCCAGGGGTTGCTTGGGCCGATAAGGAAAAGGTTTTCTTCACAGGACTTTGAAAGCTTAACTCATTTGGCTTAGAAGGTATCGGCACATGAACAAAGATTACAAGAGACAAAAAGGTTTGTCAGAAAAGCCAATAATGCCAACAATGTTTATAATTAAGATACTGATTCAGAAGATGAAGACCCAGAAGTTGGCTTGGCAGAATGGTAAAGGAACAAAAATATTGTTATCTGTCAATGGGTTAAGGATACTGGAAAGGAAGAAAAGTATGATTTTGATATTAACAAAGCCGATAGGATATTTCATTTGCTACTACAGGAGAAACATATTCAGCTTCCAGTAGGTCATGTGATTCCATCGGCTGAAGAATTAAGAAAAGGAAATATTGCAAGTGGCATAATATAAGATCTCATCATACCAATGAGTGCAAGATGTTCAGGCAATAGATTCAATTGGCTATTGAGCAATGAAGAATCAAGTTTGATGATGGCAAGAAGCCGATGAAGATTGATAGCCACCCTTTTCCTGTAAATATGGTCCATATAACAGCAGGTGAAGCCGATAAGAGGAATTATCAGACTTATCAGCAAAATAAATTCAATTCTATCAAAGTTTTGCTGCAGTGAAGGAATGAGATTACCGTCAATTTAAGATTGCCCAGGATGTAGCAATGCAGATGCAAGATACTATGGTAGTTCTCATCAATCAAGTAGTTGAAGATATGAGAATCGACCGATACAGAAGAAATTGCCAGTCCATCAACGTCTAGGGCCAATTCATTAAGATTATTTTGAAGATGTAGTTGAGGAAGAGCAATAAGAGCAAATTTAGAACCCTCAAAGGTGTCCAACCGGAATTTTCACAAAAAATCAAAAAAGAAGAGTACAACGGTTGAGAAACGATGCAGGAAGCTGAAGAAGAAATTAACTATCAGCTGAAACGCACAAGGAAGGAATGGCATATCAAATCCAAAGTTGTGTCAGCCGATGAAATTAAGACCAATAAGACCAGAAATTCTGCATCTGCCAAGGGTAAAGCTATAGTTTCATCTTCAATCAATATGGTGTTTATGTTACCAGCAGAATATAGCATAAATTCAGCTGATGAGGAAATTGAGGAGTCATTGGCAAAGTTAACATTTTCACCAGAACAAGCTGTTTTTGAGAAACCCGAAGACAATGAGCATCGGCATCTTAGACTGTTATACATTAAAAGATTTGTCAATTGGAAGCCGATGTCCAAAATGTTAGTCAATGGGGAGCAGCTGTAAACCTGATGCCTTATACAACATTCAAGAAGCTTGGTAAAACTTCAGAAGATTTGATCAAGACCAACATGGTGTTAAAGGACTTTGGAGGCAATTCATCAGAGACAAAAGAATCATATAATTTTTTGTCAATTCATCATAGGCATCAAGACAATTCCAACCATATTTTTTGTCATTGATGAAAAAGGATCATATAGTTTGCTATTGGAAAGGGATTGGATACATGCTAATTGTTATGTGTGAAGTACACAAAGGTATTTGTGGTACACATCAATCAGCCCATAAGATGAAATGGTTGCTTCAAAGAGTTGGGTATTTTTAGCCGAAAATGCTAGAAGATTGGTTTAGATATTACAAAGGATGTCAAGATTGTCAGAAATTTGGAGCGGTTCAAAGAGCACCAACATCGGCTATGAATCCAATTATTAAGCCATGGTCGTTCAGAGGATGAAGAATTGATATGATCGGCCAAATTAATCCATCATCAAGTAAAGGACATAAATATATTTTTGTGGCAACAAATTATTTTACAAAGTGGATTGAAGTAATTTCTTTGAAGTAAGTTAACTCCAAAGATGCCATTGAATTTGTTAAGGAATATATTATCAATCGGTTTAGAATTCCACAGATGATAACAATAGATCAAGGATCTATCTTTGTGTCTAATGAGTTTATTCAGTTTACCGATAGTATGGGTATCAAATTGTTGAATTCTTCTCCTTATTATGCAAAAGCCAATGGACAAGCTGAAGCTTCTAACAAAAGTTTGATCAAGCTGATTAAGAGAAAAATTACATAACAACCTAAGAAGTGGCATACTAGTTTGGCCAATTCATTGTGGGCATATCGGTTGGCATGTTATGGAGCTACACAAGTCCACCTTATCAACTTATATATGGACATCAGACTATTTAGCCTTGGGAAAATAACATCAGCTCAAGAAGAATTTCTTTACAAAATGAGCTATCGACCGATGATTATCACAGTTTGATGATTGACAACTTGGAGGATTTGGCGCGAGTTCAATTATGTGCTTTAGAGAAGATCAAAAGGGATAAAGAAAAAGTCAAGGCATTATAATAAAAAGGTTGTGCCAAAGACTTGTGAAGAAGGAGAGCTTGTTTGAAAGTTGATTTTGCCAGTAGGGACAAGAGATAATAAATTTGGAAAATGGTCACCTAATTGGGAAGGGCCCTATCGGATTCATCGTTGTGTGCCTAAAAATGCATATATGCTTGAAGGGATTGATGGAGAAGTTTTTGGGAAGGCATTAAATGGAAAATATTTGAAGAAATACTACCCAAGTGTTTGGATCAACTCATAATCGGTTGTTTAGTCGATATATGATATAGCCAATATATAAACTACATCGCCTCAAGATGGCCGATATATACTATCACCCTTAGACCAAAATTTCGAAAATATACATGTATGAAAAGAGCAGGAATGAAATCGGCTCAAAGGCCAATGGTTATATTATACAAAAATGTTTCAAGTGTTTCAAGTGAAGGTATCAGGGACATAGACTATTACGTCAACCCAAGAAGTTCTGAATTGCCGATATTGCACACAGGCGAATCTGATCAAATTCATTGATGGTACGTATGTCATCGGCTTCTTTTCCTGGCACTGGCTTCAAAGCTTTGTTCTGAGTGGCTAGATGTTTGGCCGATGCCTTCAACTTAGATTTTTGTTCTTCTATGGTCTTTGGCAAATCATCTAACTTCTGCTTCTTTGAGGCAATTTCTTTGCGAATTTGCTCCAATTTGGCTAGGAGATCAGCTTTTTGGTTCTCTAGTTCAGAAAGTTCCTTTTGAGTTGTTTCATGACCAAAAATCAGTTCATCAAGTTTGGCCTTATTCTCATTCACTTGTTGTCATTTGGTTTGAAGAACCGATTCCAAAGTCTTGAGTTCGAGGCGATCTACAAGTATTTGCACAGCTCTTTGGACTTTGAATTGACAAGATTCAAGAAAAGCTGCTAGAGAAATGGCGTCAATTACTTCATCAGGCAGCTGATCTTGGATTTCTTGGATTCTACTTCTGATCGACCCATTATCTGTCACTAGGGCATCCAAAGATGCATTGAGCCGATCAGATATATCCAGCAATAGCAGTTGGGCTCTCAGGTTTTCAGAAATAGGAGATTTTGCCCTACTGGTGGTTTCTTCATCATCTTCATCCAAAAATTGCCTTATATCGAAAGAGAACATATCAGCTAGGTTCTGCAAGTCAAAATTGGTGTTAGAGAAATAAATAGGATTGAGCCGATAAAAGGTATGTTTATACTTACTTGGGCTATCAGCGCAGCAACAGTGATTTGTTCTTCTTCTCCATGAAGGCTGTCGATGGCAAAAGGTGTGTGTTCACTGGATGCTGGCCAACGAGGAGAAGCCGATGGAGCTTTAGGCTAAAAAGGAATAAGTGTTAGAATTATAGTAATATCAGCTGAAGTAGAAAAAGGATGAAAGCAAAAAGAAACTTGTCGATACAGAAGGTCATGTTTGAGGACTTGATGAAGGAGACGGTTGGCGGATTTGTTTCTGCTGAGCGAGAGCAGATATGACTTTTGGATGCAAGAAAAGAACAAGTATTAGCAAATATTGATGGTTGCAAAGAGAGAAGGGGATTACAATATTTACCTTAACTTTATGAGTTACACGACGATGAGGTGGTGATGAAGGTTGTTCATGGGCTTCACTATTTTTGTCTTTATCATCGACTAAAGCATATTCACCTTCATAGGCTGCGCCTTCAGCTTTGCCAGTAGGCTCATCACCCATAGCAGCAGCATCGTCGATTTCCTCATTAACCACTTCTTCATCTAAGGCAACTACAACGTCTGGATCTATTTCTGGGAGCTCATCTTCCAGTTTATCTGTAGTCTTTGGTTTCTTGGAAGACTTGCGAGATGTTATTTTCATGTGCTTGCCTCTGGTGGGTATCGGCTCTCTGATTTGGCCATGAAGCAGGGATCCTATAGGAGAGGCACTGAAGCCGATGAGGAGTGGAGATAGTTCTCCAGATAGTAGCAATGCTGGTGCATAATATATCTGCTGGCCGCTGTTGCTAGTAGCAGGAGGATCAGAATCGGCAGCCTGCATGCTGTTATATTAGTATCTGAAGAAGAAGAACTTGAAAAAGGGAGATATGGGAAGAAGAAATTACTTGAGGATTGATGGAGGAATCAACAATGGTCAAGTAGAAGCTGGAAGATAGATTAAAGATATGTTTCTTCCATTCAATCCACCATTGGTCAGATAATCGTCTACGCATTGGATATATGTCCACGTTTGTTAAGAAACCAAGAATAGGTCCCTCAAGTTGTGATAGCCAATCAAATAGAAGAGTCGATATAACAATTCCCCTTGTTTATTTTTTTATTGAAAAGTACAAGCCGATAGGGAGTTGACCTAGGCCCATTTGCCTGGCTGCTACCATGGGGTGATAGAACTCATAGGAGACTTCAGTATATCAGCCCTGAGAAATTCTGCTGGGAAGAATACAAGGGAAAATGGCCGATATAAATATGTCTCTGGCCTTGGAGTCATTATTGATTTCATCCAATCTCATATCAAGGGGGAGCTTATAAGAGTTGGCATCTTCATAAGGGAACCAAATCCTTGCTTTCTTGGGGAAACCATTATAGAAATGATCAAACCATACTTGGAATTCTTCAGCTGATGACCTTGATCTGGGATAGACTGAAACTACTTTTCCATAAGACATGCATCGGCGTACTGTTTCATCGGCTTCTTCAGCAAAATCAGTTGGAAAATTTGACTCTGAGAGAGGTAGCCGTTCTATGGCTTGGGCTGTATAAAGATTGAGCTAGAGTTGGATAAACCACCAAGGACCACCATGACCGATGGGTTTGCCAGATAAGAGTTAGGCCAATGCTTGACCAAGTGTTTGATAAACAGCCCCTAGCAGATATTTTTCCAAAGGCATTACTGTACCACTGGCTAGTGCTTGAGCTATATGTTGCAAGTTTGCTGTTGGCCCACAAGTTGTTCCACAAAATACAAATCTTTCTAGCCACAAATTCAGAAAAGCAATATGTTCTCTATCAAAGACTGGTCCATTTTTTTGATGCCTGGCTATATATCCTGACTAGCCCTGCAACTTTGGTCTCAAGCTTGTTCTCACATTTTATCCTCAGGCTAAAGAAGTTGGCCGATGAGGTTACATCTAGGCTAGTGAGCATGGAGACATCAAGTAGTGTTGGGGTCATCGGCCCATGGTTGAACATGAAAGCATTCAGAGTGTTGGACCAAAAGTATGGAGCCAATGATATTAAGGGTTCGTCCTTTGGCATCTCAGCCAAAGATAAGGTTAAGCACTGACCTATTCCCATATCGGCCCAGATGGTATGCTTTGCAGTCGATACTCGTCTATACCAATTTCTCCATCCTTGGAGCTTTAATGGCCAAGATCTAAAACTAAGGCGCCTGTCGGCCAGGTTGGGCTTAGTTTGCTTGAAAGGGATTCTGTTTGTTTCAGCATTAATCAAGTATGGGGGGTCTACATCTCTCATCGGTCCAAGGAAATAGTGTGTGGGTTTATCAAGAACAGGGATTGCAATTTGATTCCTTAGGTGCTACAGTAAAGAAGAACAAAGAAAGGAAGATTGAAGGTAGCAAACTATGGTCTAAGCCGACGTAGAGTAAAAATGAATTAAGACAATAAAGTACAAATCGAGGGGGATTTACCTCGGGGACTCTGGTGGTGGTCACCATTGGGCCTGGAACTGGGGAATCGCTAAGAATTGTTGGAGCCACCACCAGAGAAGCTTGTGTCATCGATGTGGTCGCCGGAGATGAAACAGAAGCAGCGCGCAGTTTAAGCTGTGGTAAAAAGTTAATGGCGTGAAGATTGAGGCAGAGGCCATTGTTATTTATAGCTTGCACTTTTAACGGTCGAAATATGGAAACCCTAGATTTTTGTGGATCTAAGAGATAATTCCGCAGCATATTTATCTATACTACGGAATTGGTTGCATGTGTTAACATGAAAATTTGGTAAAGATACGCAAGGATAAAGATCGGTTCAAAGCGGATTCGAGGAGAAAGGATTGTTTCCAAAAATAGAGCAGTGCATCGGCTGGAATTCGTGGTAAGAGTACGCCTAGGGACTTGTTTGTTTATTTTGTAATTAGGCAAGTTTGAGTCGTGTCCGATATGGACAAGGTTTGTATGTTCGGGTATAAATATATGCCCAGAGTCTTGGAAGAAAACAATAACAGTTCAATACACACTCTCGGCGCATCGCCACCCTTTTACTTTAACTTTTTGACGAGTTCTTGTTTCGAGTTGGGCTGCATCGGTTTCGATCTCCAACAAGAGGTATGGCTTGTCACAGCGGCTTGTATCGGCGGATTAGAGCATCGTTTTAGATGTTCTAATCTATCTTATATGACTGTTGGTTATCATATATCTTAGTTAATCTAACTTGATGGCTCAATTTACTCATATCAGCCAAGCCTTTCCTAAGGTTTTACCGGTATCGGCTAAATTGTTTACCGGTTTGGATTTGCTAAGGTATCCACCACCCTGAAAATCAGTCAAAATTGTTTAGATTTTATGCTTCTTTTCATACTTAGTGCTGCATCAATTGGGTTTCACCTACTAAGTCGTGTTCAGCATCATAAAAACTAACCTATCTATTGATTGCCAATAAGGGTAGAATCAAGGTTCCAGCCGATCTTACCTGGTATAACTGTTTCACATTTAAGTTTACATGCTTTAAATTGCCTGATGTGTTATATCTATCATCTTATATAAATGTATCAATCCTTTAAATATATTAAGCCTGTTTCAAACCTCACGATGCTATCGGTTAGGTCTGACCCATTGAGGTCAAGATTTGTTTAGTGTATTTGATCAAGATTGATATTCTTTTATAAGGCTGTATCGGAGTTCTACCGATACGTTACCTAAATTACCCATAAAACATTATATCGGATATGATATAAGTTCATGTAATTATTGATTTATCCGATCTTGGTTATAAGCAATTAATATTGTCTCGGTTGGGTCTGATTTATCGTAATTGCTTGCATCTAAGAGAAAGATCAAATGAGTAATTACCTGTTGTTTATCTCTATAGTCAATCATGATTGTTTTGGGTCTAATCAACAACTTCTACCCATCGGCTAGTTATTTAGGTTATATAATCATATGACGATTGACTTTAAAAGATATCAATCTTATGCTACATCGATTGGGTTCGACCTATGGGATTGATGTTGTTAAGGAAAAAGTTGTTTATGATTATATTTAACCTAAATCTAGTTTATAAGTAGCATCCTCCACCTTACAGCCGATTCAGCTCGTTTGCATCGGCTAGGTTTCTACGATACGTCATCGGCCCATAAGCCTATCGACTATCGTTTACTAACATCATTTTCTTGTAAATCTTGTTGGCTGCAGGATCAAACCAACTAGCACACCCTAAACCTGAAAGCAAGATTTGGACCTACACTAAAGCTAAGCAGAACTCCTAGGCCGCCGTGTTTTCTCATCAACAGAACCCGATTGTGCTTGCTTCATGCATCATCACACGCAGAATCTCTTATGTACATATTTTCATAGCATAACAAATTGATTGGTTGGCTATTCCATAAGTTGACGCATGTTATTTTGCTATACCTCATCGACCAAAGATTGAAATTTTGATTATTTAATTAGTGAAAGTTTTTAGCTGTAGATGAAAATCATTTGTAAAGCAACAAACTTACCACATACACACCTTAAAGGATGATAACTTCAAAAGAAAATATTTATGAGGAGACAAATTTCGAAAAGAAAAAAAGAGAAAAAAGAGAAGGTGCTACCTATATTTATGATGCCACAACTAAAAAAATAGTCAAATATAAATTACATACACTTACACTATAACTACATTATAATTACATTGTAATTTTTGAAAAACACACAAATTTTAAAAACTACATTGTAATTTTAATGTTTACATTGTAATTATGCTAATATGCACTATATATGAAGTGTCACCACTATAGAATACATTTTTCCTTATGGCCAAATTTGATTTTTTGCAGGCGGGTGGATGGCCCATCTACAATCAGGTGTTTGTGAAAATTGGATTTTTGCATGGGGGTAAAGTAACCGCATGCGAAAATCAAATTTTCTCATGTGGATGCTTAAGCCATCCATCTGCGAAATAAAAAATCACAAAAAAAATCCAAAAATCCAAACCATAGCCCCAAAACCCAAGATCCGCCGTCACTCGAAACCCTAGCCCGCTGCCTCCACCCGGGCCTTCGTCGTCACCGTCAAGGTCGACATTGTCGCGGGGAGGATGGCCTCCACCAAATCTTCATCGTCGCGAGGAGAAGGGCCACCAACGTTGGATCTGCACGGGGGGAGGGCCGCCACCACTAGATCCATGCGTGGGGATAGCCGTCGCTACCGGGCACCTCCTCTGTGGGCCTTCGCACGAGGGACAGCCGCCACCGCCGTCGCACGCCTCCTCCGCCCTCCTCCGTCGCTGTCATCGGAGCCAGCACCCGCTGCCCGAGCCCACCACCACCATCGCCATCGAGGTCTCGCACGGAACTGCCATTGCCGGAGCCCTCGCCCACCACTGCCATCGGGAGGGAGGAGAGGGGAGGGGAGGAGGCCAAGGGAGAAGAGGAGGCCGGGAGAGTAGAGGAGTGGGGAGAGGAGGACTTACTAGAAGAGACAGAGGGGAGGGGAGAATTAAGTGGGTTATTTTCGCATGCGGACCACTTAAGAAGCTCACATACGAAAATAGGCTCATTTTCGCATACGGACCCTTAAGAGACCCGCCTACGAAAATAGTTTTTTGCATGTGGACTTCTTAAGGAGCCGCATACGAAAATGAAGGTTGATTTTTGCAGGCGCGAGCAGTTACGGTCCACCTACAACCTATGGGGGTCTCGTACAAAAAATTCATTATTGGAATAGTGTGTCGGGCTACGAATTATTAATTACTGGCATTAGTTATATATCAAATAGTGCTAACAAAGTGTTAGAGTTAAGGATAAGGCATACCTCCTATACACGGGTTAATGAAATATGGTAGAACCATATACTCGATAGTATACTAAGGTATACTTTAATTAAAGAAATAGGTTAAAAGAGAAGGAAATTATCTTCCCGGAATAGAATGTGTCAGAGTCCTAGTTAGGGAATATAAGGTTTCTTTGAGCCATATTCCGTTATATTTCCCCGAGTTCTACTTGGAGAAGGGGTGATCTATGCTATATAAACAAGGCCCCCATGGTCCAGAAAGGGTAATCAGTTACAAACTAAGCCAAAATCTATGTTCAGAAGCAATCTGGAGGAAGCCTTCGTCGTATTTGCCAAATAGATCTCGCCGGGCCATTCTCGGCAGATTCTAGTTGACGAAACCAATTAGCTGTTCTATCCTTTATTGTATTCTGAGCGTATTTTCTGATATTAATCCATATAAACCAGAGTAAAGTTATTACAAACTTTGAGGAACTGAACCAGCATAAATCTCTATCTTTTGTTTGCTTGATCAACTCTCGTGTATACCCTGGTTTCAATGATCCCCATACTCTACAAATACCTTGGTCAGCGTACAACCCGTTGACACGAAGAAGCAAAGAAAAAAAAGGAAAAAGAGTAAGATGCGGAGGGATACATATGTATGTGATGGCAATATACGGACGTACAGATGCAAGCCCATCAGATGGCTAGTCCTAGATCTGACTGAAATCAGTTACGAATTATGATGGTAGATATTTACCAATATCGAAAGAGAAAAGGAGAAAAGAGAGGATATTGGAAGGAGAGGGAGAGGATTAGGATGATGGGGGAGAAAAAAGAAAAAAGAGGGAAGAAGACGTCGATTGGGGGAGGGCATGCGTAGCTTCAAGTGAAGGCACGCGGGATGGGGTGGCGGGATGGTTTGGGCCGATTCGGTTGGGTTGGGCTGGGAGGAGGAGGAGGAGGTGGTGGAGGGGTTGGGCTGGGATGGGGTTTATAATAGTTATTTTAGACTCACGTCGAATTAGATGCGGACAACGTACAACCAACTCAAACACGGATGACGTACCAAAATTCCGGCGAAAACATCTTCAATTTTTATAATAGTAGAGATAGAGATAGGATAGTAATTTCTTCTTACCTGCTGTAGGGACAAAACATTGAGGAATCCTTGCAATTTATTTTCATACTTCCGAAATACTTAAAACAATTTAGTCCGAACATCAAAAAAAATAGCTGGTGTGATCAACAATTATAGTGCCAAGAAGTGGCAAAACATTGAGGAATCCTCGTAATTTAGAGTCAAGAATAAATGCAAATGCATACGGAATGGGAATATCTTTCCAATATTTAAGATATTTAATTTTCATAGCAAAGGACTGGCCTAGATCAATTTTATTGGCTTGCAATAATGAGGCAATGTCAAGAATACTATATGCACAATTAAATCATTGTTGCAATACTCCAGATAAAAGAACGATGCAATCATAAAAAGATTTCAATAAACAAATATACTGTTTTTAACAACATACCAAATTTGATTTGTCAATAGCGGTTCACCATCTTCAGTATGATAGTGTGTTTGAAAAAAAAAACAATAACTAAATGCTTGTAAGGTAATATACATTATTTAGCATAATATACATTATCTATCGTCCAAATTATCTTCCTCATTTTCTTCCCTTATGAAGCCATATCACCTCAATTGCTTTTAGCCCTTAGATGATTAATCCATGGTTCAAATTACCTCCCCTTTTCTTCACTCATAAAGCCACATTACCTTACTTTTACATTTGGATCATCATTCTATATACTATTTAAATTATCATAAACCATATCAACTTATAAAAACTTATGTCATCTATCTATCTTACACATTATTTCTACTTATTACTACCATACTAAACTGCCGTAACAACGCGCGGGGTTTCACCAAGTTTAATATATTAGGGGTGAAAACAAAGAGGATTTGTACGATAGTGGTCATACCTAGGGGTGAAAATGAATCAGATAATATCCGATCTGATTCATTCTGAATCTGTCTAAAATGAGAATATGGTATGGGTTTATAGAAATCCAATGATTGTGGTATCCCTAAAATCCGGCAGATGTGGATTATCCAAAATTCCCATTGGATTATCCAACGGCCCAATTCATCAGATAGCATAAACTCCTCAGTTGCAGGCTCTCACCATGTCATCTCATGCTTGTGTAGCCACCGCCACTCATCGACGCAACACACAGGGACATAGCAAGCAACGAGCGACACCACTCCGTTTCTTCCCCTCTAGCCTTCTAATCTTCGAGCAGGCGAAGGTGACGGTCTACCTCATGACAACCAACAGCCTTGAGCAATGCCTTTCCGGCTGCTACCTCCTAATATCCGACTGATTATTGTCCTTGAGAGTGGGAGTCATGTTTAGAAATTAGATGTTCTATTGTTATTGCATTGTTGCATGTTGCATTGCTAACTAGATGTTGTATTGATTACACATACACATAATATCCAAAAATTTTAATCCATTTCTGAGCCGAGTCCGCACCATTTCCGATATCCAAAACTATCCGCTCCACATCTGCACACCATCACAACCACTTAGAATCCCTTAAAAAATGTGGTGTAGGATATGGTGTAAGCACTATTCGTCCAAATCCACTATGTTTTCACCTCTAGTCATATCATATGCTACACTACATTTTCTAAGCAGATTCGGAGCGGGTGCGGATATGGATCGAATTGTTTTGGATGTTGGAGATGATGGTGCAGACTTGGCTCACAAACAAATTAAATTGTCGGACCCAATGGAGTGCATAATTTTGATCTTTGCCACGGGTGTGGGTGACGAGCAACGTGAGACGTAGATGGAATTGGGTATTGAGAGAACACAAAGAGGTGAGATGGTAAGGTCGTGAGGTGAGAGCTACATAGGTTAGTTGATGGATTGGGTTGTTCATGCTCTTGCGACTAAAGCCTTGGTATTGAGTCCTTGAACCTTGGTGGTTAGGAGTAAACCTGCTATTCCTTGGTGTGAACTTGGAGAGTAAATCCTTCTCCTGGTTATTAGCTTGCTAAGGCTTGGGATCGAAAGAGAACCAGCTCTTAGGAGCACCTCAAAAGAGAGTAGGATCTTTGGATCGGAACTTTAGGAAAAAAGATCCTTGTGCACTACTACAAAAACGTTCATCAGTGTCGGCATAATAGGTGTCGGTTGAACAAAAACCGGCACCTATTAGTCGTATATCGTCTCAATTATAGATTATAGGTGCCGGTTCGGGCGGAGAAAGGAATAGGTGCCGGTTCTTGTTATGAACCGGCACCTATTTGTTTCAATTGGTATCGGCCGGATGCTACAAACCGACACCTATAAGATATGTGCCGGTTCGTAAAAAGAACCGGCATATATGTGGTTCCTTACCACGGAAGGAACTGATTATAGGTGCCGGTTATTGTTGTAAACCGGCACCTATATCTTGTGCACCTATATATGTCTCCTCTCAGCGCTGATGAGCTCATTTTGAGCGTCTTCGTGTGGCTCATGCAAACGGGGGGAGAGGTTTTGCCGAAAAATTTTAAATACATTAAGGAATTTGTGTATTCTTTCATGTTTAAAGGTTAGTACATTTTCTCTAAGCAAGTTTGTTTCATTTGTAATCATCGTTACTAATCTTTCATATGTAAAATACTCGATGATTTAATACTGTCCACATTACACAAATAGACGCAAGTAACATATTCTCAATATTACTCCAAAATCAATAAGTCATTATATTTTCTCAAAATATTGGACCAATTCAACAAGAGACGTCTACATTATCTATCACAAATAAGAAAATCATATATACCATAAAGAATTAATCACACAAATGAAACAAACTTGCTTAGAGAAAATGTACTAACCTTTAAACATGAAAGAATACACAAATTCCTTAATGTATTTAAAATTTTTCGGCAAAACCTCTCCCCCCGTTTGCATGAGCCGCACGAAGACGCTCAAAATGAGCTCATCAGCGCTGAGAGGAGACATATATAGGTGCACAAGATATAGGTGCCGGTTTACAACAATAACCGGCACCTATAATCAGTTCCTTCCGTGGTAAGGAACCACATATGTGCCGGTTCTTTTTACGAACCGGCACATATCTTATAGGTGTCGGTTTGTAGCATCCGGCCGATACCAATTGAAACAAATAGGTGCCGGTTCATAACAAGAACCGGCACCTATTCCTTTCTCCGCCCGAACCGGCACCTATAATCTATAATTGAGACGATATACGACTAATAGGTGCCGGTTTTTATTCAACCGACACCTATTATGCCGACACTGATGAACGTTTTTGTAGTAGTGGTGTAAGGCTCCCTATGAATTCCACCATTTTGTCTGTGGGCGTGCACTCATTACAATGGGTTAATTGCTCCACGAAAGTTTATTGCGGCAAAGAAAAATAAGTACCACATATCACACATGTGATTTCCCGTACTTTATTGCAGAAATTAGTAAGTATCGAGCAAGGCGTAAACAGGATATTAACTATTAACATCAAATAAATTTAGTTTATTAATTTTATCAAGGAGATTGTAGATAAAATATTAGATTGTTGGTCTAAATTTGCATTGCATGAAATGAAAGATAGAAAAAAATAATGAAAATGAAAGATAGAAAAATAATGAAAATCTAGGGTTTATTAGTACTAATTATGAAACAAACTATAATTAATATCCCTATGCTTTGATATGGAATATATGGATGAAAAATTATGGATAGATATGTTGAAATATTGTGAAAACGATCTGAAGATGATGACTGGATGTGTTTACATATTGATTTGTAGAATTCAATAAATTATAAATTATAAATGATATTACGTGTTTGCATGAGCTTTGGATAAGTAATTATTGCTAGTAGATGATGATGTAGCATGTTTACATGTTCACTACCACAAAAACCTCCATAGGTACTGGCTACATAGGTGCCGGTTTTGCTAGAACCGACACCTATAAGGCATTCCCCGCTCATATTTCCACGAATCGACACTTATAAGGTCTTCTAGGTACCGGTTCGTTGAGAGAAGTACATTGGTGCACCGGCACCAATGACTTTCCTCCAAACGGTCATTACGCCCAAAAATATGCCGGCCCTCCTTGTAAACCGACATCTATCACATAGGTGTCGGTTCATAACAACAACCGGAACCTATGTGACAAATAGGTGTCGGTTCTATTCCTACCGGTTTTTCATATAACTTTTTCATATAAAGACAGATGAATATAAACTTTATATCAAATTTGTAGAGCTCGACGGGATCTACAATTTTGTAGTTGGTGACTTTTTGATTTAAGGTCGTTTGGATGTCCGAAAATGTGTTATAATGTCTCAGATCTATTTGCATAAGTGANAGGTACCGTGGTGGTATACCGGCACGCAGAAATGTGTCGTGGGGCTATGTCTTGTGGGTACAGATGTACACCTCTGATCAGAATAGAACTATTTGAATAGCCGTGCCCGCGGTTATGGGCGATCAACCAGATTCACCGTGATTAGTCCCACTTTCTTAAGAATTGGATTTTCTGGAACTGGTTTAGTTCATGTGGATGGTTTGGGCCTGTCGCAACATGGTGTAGCGTTGGACAGTGATGGTTTAATATTGTTCAATCAATTCAACGTTTTACTACTGTTTTCAACTGTTGTTTTTAAATGCTTACTTTATGCAAATAAACCCCTGCTTTTCTTTGGAATACCCTGCATCATACCTTCCTTTCCCGGTATGACTTGTTGAGTACAGTGGGTAGTACTCAGCCTTGCTTAATTTTTCCCCTCACCAGAAGAGGATTATGCGTCCGATGGAGGTTTCTCAGAGGAGTAGGCTTCGTCCGCCGTCGAGGATGCTTGTGGAATGGTGCCAGCCTGCTGCAAGAGTCCTGCTCTTAGTTTAGTTTGTTTTCATCTTTCCGCTGCATTTTTGTAAGACCTTTACTCTGTTTGTAAGACGTGGAACTGTATGTCAACTTTGTCGTCTGTGTACCCTGGCTGGTCCTGGACAGGGATTTTAATGCACATTCATTCTCGGAAATTCTGGTAGTGAATTTCTGGGCGTGACATGAAGTGATCACGAAGTTCACTCCAAGAGTCGGTTGAACCCCTTGGTAAGCTAGCGAGGCAACTCCTAGTTGAATCGGCGAGTGCTACATGTAAATAATTGGCCATTGCTTTGCTATCTCCTCCTGCATGCGAATAACGAAGGTGTAGACGATGAGCCACAACTCTGGATCGGTCTTGCTGTCATACTTTTCAATCTCAGTAGGCTTGAAACTACTCGACCAATTCACTCGACGTAGGTCTCGAGTAAAGGCAGCTACTCCCTCATCTCCGTCGTCGAGGGAATGTCTTCGTCCTTCGTGATGAGCATGATTCTTTCGCTCACAGTAGCGATGGTATTGTGTTCCTTAGATCGCTAGGAGCTTTCATCCGGGAGCTGCTCTGGTGGTCGTAATTGCCACGATGGTTCCAGGGGGAGGCGATAATGATGTCGAGCGTGGGAATCAGTCGACTGGTTTTAGCGCCTTCTATCTTCCTGATGATGGTGTATATTAGATCTGGTATGTGTCTTGCTGCGCTCGGGCTCCCGGTAATCTCTGGAACATAATGGTTGTAGGCGATTGCCAATGGGCGTCTTTGTGGTAGATTCATCGACTTGCTGACTGCTTCCGGTGCCTTGTGGTACAGTTGCCGCAACTATGGTCTTCACCTTGTTTAAAATTGGTGTCACATTGGCCAGAGCAACGTCGATGATGGTGTCGAGCAGGGTGACTACCGCGATCACATTTTGTTGTGGCGTGAGAAAAACATTGGTATTGTCAACGCGGGTCTAAAGTATGGCATCATGGGCTGTACGCCCGGCTAAGGCCAAATCTAGCTTTCTTCGATCTTCCTCCTCCTTGCATTTGCACTCTTCTTTGTGCTTGTGTTCCTCTTCTTTGTGCTTGCGTTCTTTTTCGAACTTTGCTTGTTCTTCTTCGGCAACTCTCTGGGCAACCGCTGAGTCGGTTTCTCCGACGTCCGACATGAAAACGTCAAAGACTGGAGTGTAGTCATCGTCGGATTTGGAGCTGCCAATAGTCTTGGTGCTGACGTCGCCGTAATCTTCAGAAGAGCTGACATAGTCGATGATCTTGGTAGAGAGCAAGATCCAAAAGGTTAAAGAATGACACCGACCTCCCTAAAGCCTGATATGGCCGTCACTGAAACTGGCTCAGATTGGGACCTATGGGGGGAAACAAATCTAGATCCAAACATCACAGCGAGTAGCAGAGGGAGTTGCATGATGATTGGTGGATACGCCTGCGTCTTGTTAGGGAGGCTACATGAGGAAGTCGATGTTGAAGATCCCTCCGAGTGGTTTGAAGCCGACTCAAGGGAAAGAACTATGCGGTAGGTCTTGGCTGCATTTGGTAAACCAAATGGAGCCAAGTGAGGGTTGTCCCTCCTCGACTGGTTCAAATCCAAGTCGAGGAGAGAGATCTTGCCGAAGTCCTCCGTGATGAAGTCAAGGCTGCCGAAGCGGTATGCTTGCCCTAGAGGGAAGGTGAGGTCGTAGATGCCTGAAGTAGATCGCTTCGCACTTATCAACAAAAAACTTGATGCTCCCCTTACCTGGCATGCCAACTGTCGATTCTAGAAATCGGCAATACGAAAAGGGGGTAGCGCACAAGATCTAAAATGGATGGGTAATGAGACAAATGTTTATATAGGTTTAGGCCTTCTCGACGAGAAGTAATACCATATTTCTGTTTCGGAGATTGTATCCACCAAGTGTTGTATTGATCTGACGATCGAGTTGTGATTATGCCTTCAGGGGGTGTCCTGTCCTCCTTATATAAGTTAAAAGGACATAATTACAAGATAGAAACCTAACTGAATATGATATAAGTTTCCTAAATCTATTATACAATATTACCGAACCAGGACTATAGGCCGTTCCTTAATATACAAGGAAACGTAATACCCAAGTCCTTATCCGTTATATATTCCATATACATAATCTATCCCATATAACTAATCGGACAGTTTAGCCGTATGGGTATGTGGTACCCATAATCTCCACACTCAGCATCGCCCAATCGATGTGGCAGGGGCGCGTGGTGAATGCAAACCGCCGCCACACACTGAGCAGCTTCATGGCTGTCATCAAGATGACTGTTGAGTCCCCTCCCCCTTCAATTCGCTTCTGCTTCTCCCTCCCCGGAAACCATTGTTCGATTCGTTTTCTCCATCTCTCCCTCCGATGAAATCTTCTGCTGCCCCCTATGAAATCTTCTGCTGCCCCCTCACCTTCAAGAAACCGTATGGGTATAAATTCATCTCCCAAAGGTATGCTTCTTCCTCTTCATGAACGATATATTTCTCATCCAATCAATTGGTTTCTTCTCTCTGTCACGCTAGATTGATTTGTTTCTGTTATCCCTCAAATTATTGAAGAATTAAAACAACAGAGAGATTGGCTTTGTTTTGGCTTTTCTACAGGATTCTACCACCCTATTCAACAGGATTGGAATTTATGTAGTATATATAAGAAGACAATTCATTGTATGCGGATCTAGTATGTATAACAATTTTACATTATTGCCGCATGCCCGCACCTATAGTTTGTTTTATTTGAATTTTGGTTGCAGATCATTGCCATTACCAGATTGCTTACTATCACTGTAGCAGCAGATATGGGCTACCGCTAAGATCAGACCCCATGATATTTCCCATCCAAATCTGCTGCTGGAGCAATATATTGGGTAATCATAATTGCCTCATGTTCGTTCTTGGTCACAAATTTTTAGATACAAGCAGCAGCTTTCCAGATATTTTATTATATGCCCATCCTAAGATACTTGCTTTGCAAAGGTACAAGCAATTCCTTCCATAACTACACTATCAGATTTTAGATACGTATTAGACCCTAATTTTCATCTGTCTATCCTATTTTTCTTTTGTATAAGATGATCCTGCTTGCATTCATGTAACTTAATTCTTCATATTTCTGTTCTTGGCTGGAGTATAAATATGCTCTTTGTAATAGCTCAATTGAATATTTTGTGAAACATTAGGAAATTCATCAAGTTCATGCAACTATTTATCTTCAGTTTTATGGATCTTTCAGTCCAAAATACTACAAGTTATTTTGTTTCTATCAACACAAACCTTATACTCTTAACGCATGATTTGTATCCTTTAAAAACATAGAAATTAAGGTGGGGAGTTTTCTTGTTCAGATATTCTAACTATACTTTGATTAGAAGATAAACAATATTTATTTATTTATTTGCTTTGAGGGATTTTTAGGGATTGCACTATGTTAATCCAATAAGTTAATAAGAAGTTAAGAACTCGTAAGTGTACATAAACATTTAGCCAAAGGGCCCCACCCAAATCATTGACATGCACCTCCATATGTAGTCTCCTGGAACCTTTTGGAATAGTTGACATTCATGTTGGCAATGTCATGTAAGTACTGTCACAAGTCATGTGATTGGTGGTTGATATTTCTTTACATTTTTACACTGTTGCTATTTTAATTAACTCATGAAAATTATGGGTCTACACAGTTGCATCTTGCATAATTTGCTCATCAAGAAGCAATCATCAATAGCATCAACATCGACCAACATTTTTTATGCTTCGTGATTTATGGATTAATTGGATTCATACAGTCATACTACTTTTATTTAGTTTTTTAATTACTCAATCCTTCTTTCTTTTCAAATCCTGTCAAGTGTGGCTTTATATAAACATATACAATTCATGGCCAGGCTCTTTCAATTTAATGAAACAAGTGGCACTTAGTCACACTTCGATATTTAGCATATTTTTTAAATCATAGTTTCTTTTATTAACCCAATCTACTATATATGCACTGTTGTTTACTGCTAAAACTTAATGGAGGGAGGGATAATTCCATGCCAGTCTCTTAGATTATAGGTTTCATCTTACATAATCTAGGTATATAGCTGAGATAAAAAAAGAACTTGATTTCATTTTACAAACAGATCCAGTGTGCCTCTCCTCAATTTTTACAGCAACTACAGAGGACACCAGTATTTGGTCTCAGGAAGCTGACTCATGGTATGGATTGATATCCCTCCATTCAAGATAAATTCAAGTGATTATCACTTTACCTATGCGATGCTTACCAAATTAGATATCAGTGTATTTTTATTTAATCCCTAATTAAATTCAACCGTACATATTACTTTTCTCCTTTCCTTTCTGCCATGTCGTTTATTTAATAAGTGAACATCATAGGCTTATAGACGACCCTGTAAGATTGCTTACGTGGCATATTATCCCCATGAGTAAGGTAAGAGATAATATGCCACATATTGGACGCTTATAGATATTTGTTCACGTGGGTGCGATATTTTTCACCGAAACAAAATAGTTTAAAAAGCAACAAAACATGAGTTTTGGACATATTGGAGCAGATTGAATTCGTTCGTTTCAAATATCTCTTCGTGACTCACGTGGCAAATTTTTTGCATTTCATGCCGATATTTCCTCACATGGGTCCGTTGTTCTTCACTAGAACGAAATTCAAAACGTACAGAAACATGTTTGGATATTTTGGAGCGGATTGTGTGCGTTCATTTCGAAAAATCTCTTCGTGACTCGCATGACAAACTTTTGTTCCTTTAGTGTCGATATTTGCTCACGTGGGTACGATGTTTTTTACCGGAACGAATTAGTTGAAAAGGCAGCAAAACATAAATTTTTGACATGTTAGAGCGGATTGGGTTCGTTCATTTGGAAAAATCTCTTCGTGACTCGCGTGGCAAAATTTTTACATTTAATGGTGATATTTCCTCACGTGGGTGCAATATTTTTCACCAAAACAAAATAGTTCAAAAAGCACGAAAACATGAGTTTTGGACACATTCGAGCGGATTGGGTGCGTTCGTTTTGAAAAATCTCTCCATCATACCTGCGACAAACTTTTACATTTAATGCCGATATTTCTCATGTGGGTGCGATGTTTTTACTAAAACAAAATAGTTTAAACAGCACAAAAATATGAGTTTTGGACATATTGGAGCAGATTTGGTATGTTCGTTTGGAAAAATCTCTTCGTGACTCATGCAACAAAATATTTTCTTTTAGTGCCAATATTTGCTCAAGTGGGCATGATGCTTTTCACCTAAACGAAATTGTCCAAAAAGCAACAAAACATGAGTTTTGGACATATTGGAGCGAATTGGGTACATTTGATTTGAAAATTCTCTCCATGACTTGCGCGACAAATTTTTTACATTTAATGCCGATATTTACTCACGTGGGTATGATGTTTTCACCAAAATGAAATAGTTCAAAAACCGCAAAAAACATGAGTTTTTGACACATTGGAGCGGTTTGGGTGCGTTCGTTTTGAAAAATCTTGTAATTTGTGCGACAAAATTTTTACATTTAATGTCGATATTTGCTCACGTGGGTGCAATGTTTTTCACCAAAACAAAATACTTCAAACAACACCAAAACATTTGTTTTGGACATATTGGAGCGGATTGGGTGCGTTCGTTTCAAAAAATCTCTCTGTGACTTGCGCAAGGAACTTTTTAGATTTAATGCTGATATTTTGTCACGGGGGTGCGATGTTTTTCACCGAAATGAATTAGTTCAAAAAACACAAAATCATAAGTTTTGGACATATTGGAGCAGATTGGATACGTTCGTTTGGAAAAATCTCTTCATGACTAGCGCGGCGAAATTTTGTTCTTTTAGTGCCGATATTTGCTCACATGTGTGCGATGTTTTTCACCGGAACGATATTGTTCAAAAATAACAAAACATGAGTTTCGGACATATTGGAGAGGATTGGGTGCGTTTATTTCGAAAAATCCCTCCGTGACTTGCGCGGCAAACTTTTTACATTTAATGCCAATATTTGCTTACATGAGTGCAATGTTTTTCACTGGAACGAAATAGTTCAAAAAGCACCAAAACATGAGTTTTGGATATATTGGAGCAGATTGGGTGTGTTCGTTTTGAAAATCTCTCCGTGACACGCGCGACGAACTTTTGTTCATTTAGTGCCAATATTTGCTCACGTGGTGTGATGTTTTTCACCGGAACGATGATCATGTGAAGTGAAGTATGGGAAAGTGGAAATTTAACCTAAAAGTATCATATCAGATAATGCATAGGTGAACTATAATTTTGATGAGCACTTAGTTGCATTTTTATAATAGGAACATATATATATATATAAGGTTAAGCTTGGTGAATTTCTAAAAATAAATGGTGCAAGATAAAATCATGGAAAAATTCATAGAGATGCTACTCAATATATTTAACTCACTGGAATTTTGGCATAATTTTATCTTGAGTAAATTTCACTTTGCGCCATCTTTTTTTACCTATGTTTCATAATGGATTAGGACTACCTTAATGTTTTCACTTAACACCATGTATTATTGCCTTAAATTGCACTTTGGACCAGGGTGAGTGAATTGAATTGAGCTAGCCCATGTGCACGCAAGCAGGCAGGAGCTGGCTTAGGAAGTAGACCATGGCCTTGCCACCGTTGCCGCACATAGAGGAAATATTGTCTCAACGTGCTCCTCTGCTTGCCATGATGTTGCCAGATTTACTCAGGAAGTAGACCGTCTCGTCGCCGCCGATGCCAATGGCCTTCTGCATCGCATTCGGGCGTCGTCGGATGTGCCGATGAGCAGAGCAGTGACGATGAGCATACCAATGTTCGCCGCACGATACAGCATGCGAACCGCGGTACGGCACCACGTATAGGCCCCACTACTACAGAAATACCTATTGGTGTCGGTTCGAAACGCCTAATAGGTGTCGGTTTCGGGCCCGACACCTATTGGTCGGCACCAATAACCAAAGACATTGGTGCCGGTTGAAGAACCGGCACCTATATGTCTTGAAAGGTGCCGGTTCCTATTAACAACCGGCACCTATATGTCCTTATAGGTGCCGGTTGTTAATAGGAACCGGCACCTATAAGTCTTCCAGAGCGCCTTAGATGTTCAATATAGGTGTCGGTTCTTGTAAAGAACCAGCACCTATAGTCTTGAGGCAAAAAAAAAATAATTTCTGTATGCAATTCGTCACAATATATTTCCTGAAACACAGATTCACAGGTATTCACATATTCAGATATTCACCACAAGTATTCACAAATAGGTAATTTAATTTGCAATCTAAAATTATGGCAGGGTGCATTAGTGATTAGTCCGCTAATATTTGCACAACAGCATGTTTTTATATGGTAGATATATAAGCAGTTAATTTTCTACATCTCGATCGGAATCCATGATTAATTGATGGTTCACTCAAATTGCTCTTCAATTAAGTGTTCTTCACATACATGGGACAGCGAAAAGCATGTATATGTGAACTACACAAGGGTTTGCTCTTTAGGGTTGTTGTCAGTGAGAAATTAATCTGATGACACATATATATGCAGATCACATGAACTGTATAATGAAACATTATAAACTCAGGTTGAGTTTATGCAGACATACATGAGTGAAGCAGGAAAGGGAACCTACCCAACGTACTGGAAACTGAGTATAAGATTTGATTACAGCAAAAGGCAGATCTGCTCATCACAGATATAAATCGTGTGATTTAATTGCAGTACCCCGTTTTGTTCAAAAAAAGTAGAATTTAATTTAAGATGCATATGGTAGCATATATATGGTAGCATTATATGTCGTACATTTAAACAAACAAACTTGTTTTGAAGTTAGTCTTGTTTTGATGACATTGTAGACTCCCAAGCAATGCATATAGTTCACAGGAATCAATTAAGTTCATATATTCACATAAATCAAATCAATTCATATATTCACAAAAAATTAGTATGATGTAAGATCTTTATATAAATTTAAAAAAAATCTATTATGCCGACACCTCCTAATCCCCCATACGAGACAAGAAGCGAACATGTTCACTATTAGGCTATTACTATGGTTTTCAAATTTTCTGGGATTACAGTAGCTCCTGGATTTTTTTATATTTTGATTTTTTCAACCTTGTGTTTTAAATAAACCCATTAAAAGCTTTGTCATGGTTTATTTTCTCGGTGCCGAGAGTGACATCGACCACCTAACCTCTCTTCCCGTGGTAGCTAAGTCAATAATTTTAAAAAAGTTTGACGATATAACATTGACGACGAGTACCTATAAAATATTTTGGTGGATTGTACGTATATTGTACAATATTTTGTGATGCATGTGTATATTGATAATTGCATTAGACATTTTGATCTGTTTGCGATATATCTATAATGCATTACACTATGTCTTTTTTGGGTCTATGAAAATGTACTTTAGCCATCCATATCTTTTCGGGCCAATAACCACTTTTTGAATTCAAAGTTTAGATTTGAACATTTGTTCAGTGAAAACTAGTGACTGTGACCGCTAACAGGCCAATTACTGGTCCAACGCTGAGGAATCGGGTAAAATCATGAATATAGTGGATTTTTTAGTAGCCATTTTGAAATATTATTTGTAAATAGATCCTTTGAAAGAACTTGTTTTAGGAATAGACCCAAAGCTCGACACCGAAGTCCTTGGTGCCGAGATTAAACATCTCAGTGTAAATGGTGTTAGTAACGACACCCTGACACTAGTGACATGGAGTCCGTTGTGGGTGATGATGTGAATGGGTCAACACAGTATCTTTGCAGCCAAATTTTTTTTTACCGGAAACAATGAGGGAGGCCCTATGTTTTTTTTGTTCGTCTGAAATTTACTCCCTTGGAGTTAAACCCAGGACCTAAAAGTGCTATAAGAGCACTGTAAGGCCCTTTTGTGCAACCTTATTGGCACCAACCTTCAGCACCCTCATCCCAAAAGCAATCATTAATTTATAATTAATTAGTCTCGCAAGGCCTAACATATAAAACCCAAAGGTCGAGTAGAGAACATAGGAGATATTGCTGGGACTCAGCGTGCCAGTCAACTTCAGCCTGAGACGTGCCCGTCAAACCACACGAAGGCGGCGACCAGATGTGTTACACATCTCAGGAGACTTGACAAAAATTCGCTTGAGCTCTACAACATCTCAAATGCTCTAAATTAATTGTTCTTCAACCGGCACCAATGTCTTTGGTTATTGGTGCCGACCAATAGGTGTCGGGCCCGAAACCGACACCTATTAGGCGTTTCGAACCGACACCAATAGGTATTTCTGTAGTAGTGGTGTCTGTGTGTTTTCATTCCCGTTTTGTGTTTGGAATCACTTATCTCTTTTCCCTAAATCTTCCTTTCGAGATTACTCCTTGTTCACTTTGTTGGAGAAGCTCCAAGGATACCAGAATCTTCGATAACAAATATCAGATTATCTGGTTGAATAGTTCTGTCTGAGCAGAACTCCTCAACCGGAGATTCCGGTAAGAGAAATTTAATCCGCTGCTAAGTTCTTCAAGTTCACA